>JAKSZU010000018.1:42911628-43051628 GCA_026018925.1 Tupaia tana
CTCTCCTGTTTGACTTGAAAATCATGAACCCTCTGTCTCAGCATCCCCTGGTGCCAAAAGAATTTTACTAAGTCTGGGTTTGTGCCTTTTCAATTTTGGCTATTAATAATAGTCATGTCTCTCTTTTTCTTTTAATAGCAAAACACCGAGTTGCTCATAAACCTCATTCCAAACCCAAAACTTCTGATATTTTTGAAGCAGATTTTACAAATGATGTAAAATCCAAGGATTTGCTTGCTGATAAAGAACTGTGGGCTCGACTTGAAGAACTAGAGCAACAAGAAGAATTGCTGGGTGAACTTGATAGGTACTCAGTGACAAATTACCTTTCTAGAGAAACTTGTTTTTATATACATTTTCTCATTATTCTTTTTTCCTCATTAATAGAGTAGTATGTGCTCATTGAAGAAAATGCAGAAAAGCATAATACATTAAATTGTCAATAATCCTTCTACCCCAGTTAAGTATTAATTCTCTAGAGTATTTTCTTTTAGGACTGTGTGTTTTTGCATTCTCATGCATGTACATGTATATATAAACTAAAAATCAATATCATTTTATAAATTAGGTGATTTTAGTTATATTTTATCTTATAAAGTAACTATACTAGATAGTTGACTCTAATAATTATGGATGCTTTATTAAATTTTAAATGAAATGTTTTATACTGTATTCAGGAAAATACTGTCTTTGACTGACTTCTTAAAATTATTTGCTTTTAAGTTTTTAAAGAATTGTTTATTTAATTATTATTTTAAAATTTGTTGTAGGGCATATGCACTCACCAGAGAGAGACTGAGAAAGAGAGAGGGAAAGTGAGAAAGCAAGCCTCCAGAGCCTCAACCACCATGCCACCTGCTGGCCCTGATTTGCTTTTAAGTTTGATACGATGACAAGTTACCCTTGCTCTTCCTTTGCCAACTTATTTGTTTATTGAGCAGGCAATTAGTAATTTTGTCAGGTCGTTTTATACACACACACACACACACATACATACATACATACATACATGCATATAGACACCTACACATACACTATATAGACACATGAAACTTTGCCAAGGTGCTGTTTGAAATACACATTAGCACTTAGAATTGTCAAAGTGCTAAATGAAGTCTGCTACTACAGGAGATCCTTTATTATTTTGTTTCAGTGATGTCCCATATGCAGTAATTAGTTTCTGTGAAATAATAAGACATGAAACACAAAAAACTATTTTTTTCCTGCCATTTCACCTATAAAGTCTTAGGTCATTTAGATTAACTGATACTATTTAATTTTTTAAAACCAGTTTTGGATTTTACAGTTTTCTTGGTCATGATTCTGTTTTGGTGTGTTATTTCAGTTCTGTTGCATTTTTGGTTTTTGTTAATTTTGTGAGGTCCACAAATCCTTTACAAAATAAAACAAATGTACATTAATATCTATAAATGTAAGTATATTCATATCCATATGCATAGCTTCTTTATTTTAAAATTATAGTAATGTATGCTTATAAAATATTCTGCATGTAGAATAGAAAATAAGAGTATTTTACAGTTCTGTAGCTTTCATTTCTGGATTTTAAATAAAATTACATATCTAAATTTATTAAACATTTCTTATTGATAATTTTTTATATTGCGTTTGGCTGATGGCTCCCTAAGATAAAAAATGTAATTTGCTATATTTTACTTATGTTTGAATAACTTTACTATGCAGAAATGTCATTCTTTTTGTTAGATTACTTTAAAACATCTTTTTTTATAGTGTGGAATTCTAGTTAAAAGATGCTTTAATCACAATCTTAATTTTTACCTGTTGAAATGAACTGAAAATTAGAATATATAAAATAATAGTATATTTGTTTAGTCTTACTTATTGTCTCCTTTTTTTTTTACTAGTAAGCCTGATATTGTGATTGCAAATGGAGATGATTCAACATCTTCTGAAGAAGAAAAGGAAGATCAAAACACAAATGTGAATGTGATGCATCAAGTAACAGACTCTCTTACGCCCAGCAGTTGTCATAAAGATGTCACAAGTTCAGAGCTCCTCAATGGTCAGGGGACTAGTCAGTTGAACTGTTCAGTGAATGGTTCTCATTCTTATCATGGTAATGAAGATGATGATGATAGTGAGGATGATGATGGTGATAATGAAAATGACCATGATACTGTAGGAATTGGAGATAATTCTATACCAACAATATATTTTTCTCATACTGTTGAACCTAAGAGGGTTTGTATACTTTTAACTTTACTAATTTTGCATACAATTTAAACATTAAATATAATTTATGATAGTTTTATAAGAATATTATTAACAGTGTTTAATGTTGTGGGTCTCGCTAAACAGAAAAATAATCTTTTTTGTCTTGTTCTGATCAATTTATCTAAAGAAAAAATGGGGGGGGAAATCTGGTTTGTTAAATGGTGTTTGTCCATTGTTCTCTGAAGAGAAAATAGAATTTGAATTGTTGGGGTCTGGAAAGAGATCTGATACGACTGGCAACAACTCTAACTCCACCTGCCCTTTAAACTTTTTTTTTTTTTTTAATTATTTTATTTATTTATTTATTTATTTAATTTTACTTTGACTAGAGAGAGAGAGACAGAGAAAGCAAGAAAGCAAGCCACCACGTCTGGGACTCAAACCATACTTGGCCATGTGGGAGTCCAGTGCCCCTCAACCACCACACCACCTGCTGGCCCCAGAATTTTTAAGAATCCTGGAGTTGGGGCTGGCAGGTAGCATTGGATTTAAGGCACTGGATTCCCACATGGCCAACCGTGGTTCAATTCCCAGACTTGGTGGCTTGTTTACTCACTTTCTCTCCGTCTCTCTCTGGTGAAATGAATAATAAAACAATAATAATAAAAGAATTGAGCTGATTGCACTGGGCATTTTGGAATGTTGAGGATGTTGAAAGTAACTTCTTTTAGATTTTGTTGTTGTTGTTGTTATACATTAAATCGCTGTACTGGTCTTCTGTGTGGGCATAAAATGAATAGAAATATGAGAAAAAGGAAAATTTAGGAGGAAATAAAAATTAGATCCTTTTTTTTGGACAAAAAAATGTGTGGGTAATTGTGACTAGGATTTTGGTATTTTAGAGCTGGGGATGATGTAGCAATCTTCTAACACAGGGTTTACAAGCTTTAGTATCAAAGCCTTTTGTTTTCTCTATACTTCCCTTTCTCAGGGAAATTTAAGTCCTTGAAGACACAGAGCTGGCTGGTAATAAAACAGACTCTCTTGTCTCAGTGTGGTGCTCTTTCTACCACACAGTATCTTCACTGCCTGTATCAGAGTTAAGGGTCTGTGGTAATTATTTAAGAAACATGTTTAAAACATACTTGATATTTCTTGGGTTCCTTAAGTTATTCCTGCTCTAAGATAAAATGAAATAATGTGCAGTTTCTTATATTCCAATATGTCAAACTAAAGGGATCATTTCCTACATTCTTTGGAGAAAGTTGCCTTAGCCAGAAGAAAAAGATAGTTTTGTGATTTCTCTTTCCAGGCATTCAATTTTTTTTTTTTTTTTAATCTAGATAGAACAGGAAGAATAAATCATATTTGCAAATACGTTATGGGGAAGAGAAATCATTAATACAGAATGTGTGGCATAAATGCTGAATAGGGATAATAACATTAATCCTGAACAGGATGAGTTTTAATTTTTTAGTTGTATAATTTCTAAAAATCAGATGTGTTCTAAAAAATTCCAGATTCTTAAGCACTATGTGATATTATTTGTATGACTTAAATATTATTTTTTACTGAATTTTTGGTTAATTGTGCTCTTTGTTTTAAAATGCATGATTTAAGCCAGAAACTTACGTCAAAGTAATGTGATATGAACTTACAATAAATTTAGCATGTAGTTTAAATGTATTTTGACTTCTGTATAGTAATAATGACACTGAAGGCTAGAACCAATTATTAAAGATAATGTAATTTAATGTCATAGAAATATGATAAGGTAAGGGCTTTTTTACCCTGTGTATAATTCATATTATTTCAGCATCAAAAATTTTCAACTGCTTCTCTTAATATTATTTCTTTAATTGTAGAGCTTTTTTGTTTTGGCCTTCATTTAATTTCTTAAACTGTTCTTAATTTTTTGCTGTGATATTTTTAGGTTAGAATAAATACTGGGAAAAATACCACTTTAAAATTCAGTGAAAAGAAAGAAGAAGCCAAACGTAAACGAAAGAACAGTACTGGCAGTGGTCATTCTGCCCAAGAGCTGCCTACGATTAAGTCACCTGCTGACATTTACAGGTGAGTAGTGTTCGCAGACTGTGGGCAATCTGCTGATCCCTCACCTCTTTTTGCAACTTAACAATTACAGAAAAAGGCCGGTAATACCACACCAGACTCAATAAAAAGTGAGGTATCCTGATGCAGTTAGCTTAGTGTTTTTTTTTTTTTTTTTTTTTTAAGAGAGGTTTTTGCTGTAGGGCATGTGCTCGCCCAAAAGACAGAGAGACAGAAAGCGAGAAATTACTTTCTGTGATTTCTCAGAAAATCCCCCCCACAGGGGGTCCCCCCTGGGGACGGCCACGCCACAGTCCCTTCTCTTCCATCCTCCTCTTGGGTTCTTGGGCACACATGCACACGTGCCTGGCGTGAGTTTAAGCCACCAGGTCCGGGACTCGAACTGCAGTCAACCACATGGGAGTCCAGCGACATAGCCATTACACTAACCGCTGGTCCCAGTTAGCTTAGTGTTTGAACGGCTAAGCCACCACTGCTTGCCAGTCCAGAATATTTGGAAGGTTGCGATTGTTTTTGAAATAGTCAGGAGCTGCATAACGACATTTTGGTCAGTGGCAGCCTGCATTTAAGACAGTGGAACAATAAGGTACATCAGGTAGCCTAGGTGTGTTGTAGTTATACCATCCAGATTTGGGTAAATATACTCTACGAAGTTCACACAACAGCAAAATCACCTAAGGAGTAATTTTTCAGCATGTAGACCAATTGGACTAGTCAAATTCTTTTAATCTTTTTGTTTTCATTGCTAGAGGGCATGTGCACTTGCCAGAGAACTTGTGTGTTCCCCAGAGAGCGAGAATGTGCACATGCATGACCGCAGGCACCTCCCATTGGGGTGTGGTCACATTGCATTTCTTTTTTCTTTCACTTCCTTATACTGTCAGGATCTCAAGCATGTACACACATATGCCCAGTGTATTTTCAGGCCTCAGGGACTGAGATCCAGACAGCAGTTGGCCATGTGGGATCCAGCTTTTTGTGCACAGCACTTAACTACTGCGCTATGGGACCAGCCCTAGTCAGGAAATCTTGTATCTTCATTTACAAATGGAAGTTTAGGGGCCAGCAGGTGCTGTGGGGATTAAGGCATCTGGAGCCTGCATGGCTGACTCTGGCAGCTTGAAAATCACACTGATGCTCGATGCTCATGCTTGTATGCCCAAATCCTGAGAGGAGAACGATGGGAAGGGATTATTGTGATAAGGCCTTCCTCTCCAGGGAGTGATTTCTCACTTCTCTCTCTCTCTCTCTCTCTGTGTCTGTCTCTCTTCTGCAAACACATGTACCTTATAGCAAATAACAATAATAATAATAATAATAATAATAATAATAAAAAGAAGTGAGTTTGGGCCAGCTAGTGATATAGTGGTTAAGGCAGCTGAATCCCACATGGCTGACTGAGTGGTTCCAGCCCCACTCCTGTGGCTTGAAAAACATGCCAGGCGTATGTGTGTATGTGTCCAAAATCTTAAAAGGGGGATGGAGGAGAAGGGATTATTGCAATGTGGCCTTCCTCTTTCTTTCCTTGTCTCTCTCTCTCTCTCTCTTTCTCTGTCTGTCTCTGGCAAGCTCACAGCCTGATTGCAAAATTAAAGGAAAAGAAGAACATTATTGAGTCGTTGGAAAAGTCATGACATATTTTTGTTTTTCTGTGCAAAAATGTGTCATGACTTTTCCAATGATCCGATAGTTTGTATTTTCTAATTGGCTGGTGCAGTGCCTTTTTACTAGAGGAATAATGTATGGCACACAGTTTACCTTTTTAGAGCAGAAATTAATTGTACTGTTTTGGTTTTGTTATTTTCTTTTGAAAAAGCTATCATTCGAAGTTATCTACTTGTTTTTATGACCCGTATTTGTTAAATAATGAAAATTGCTAAATGTCTGTAAATGAATCTAAAATTGTATATTGGATTTTGGCAAATCAAGCTATTATCACTTAAACATGCTTATAAATAACATTCTATATTTTATTAGGGCAAAAATTGTGTCTTTCAAAAATTATCTAAAATATGTGACTTGAGTCTGCAAAATTACTGTGATTGTGAAAATTTTAGATTCAGAGCAGTTTTTGTTTTGTTTTTAGATATTTTCCCATAGGGTGCATGTGCTTGCTAGAGAGAGAGAGCTAGAAACAGACAGAGAAGTAAAATGAGAAATCACCCCCAAGGGGGAATGGTACACTGCAGTCTCTTGTTCTTCGTTCTCCTCTTGGGAATTTGGACACACACATACATATCAAATTTGTTTTTCAGGCCCCCGTGTCTGGGACTTGAACAGTGGAATCGGCCATGGGATCCAGCACCTTTACTATCATGCCACCTGCTGACCCAAAGTTTTGTGTGTGTTGGGGGGGGGGGCTATATTTCTTTTGTTTTAAAGACAGGCTCTTTGCTGTATTGTGATCTGTTTGAGTCAGTGGGAATATGTACATACACACACTATCGTACCTGGCTGTTAGATTGGACTGGAGATTAAACCTGGGTTTCCCATGCGGTCCCAGCCCACAGAGCACAGCATCTTGGCAACATATGCCACTCTGGCTGGGCTAGGTAGAAGATTTTAATTGAATATTTCAGATTAAATTCTAGAAAATATTTAAAGATATCCTTATGAAGTTATTCATAGATTATTGAGTTACCTAAAGTAAATGTGTGTTTTTTGAATATTATAGAATCTTTGTTGATGTTGTAAATGGAGAATATATTCCTCGTAAATCAATCCTGAAGTCTCGAAGCAGAGAAAACAGTGTTTGTAGTGACACCAGTGAAAGCAGCGCTGCAGAATTTGATGATAGGCGGGGAGTTTTGAGGAGTATCAGCTGTGAAGAAGCCACCTGCAGTGACACCAGTGAGAGCATTTTGGAAGAGGAACCACAGCAGGAAAATCATCAAAAGAAACTTTTGGCTTTATCAGGAACACCTGAGGTGTGTATTTATCTTTGATTTGTTATTTCATATAATGTCTTTGACCAATTTTTGCTATTTAATCTGGAAAGTCATAGGATCTAATTAATTGTAGATTTGTACTTTTTCAAGTTTATTTCTTTCAAGCAGAGAGGCAGACAGACAGAGACAGGTAGTCCCAGCAGGGTATTCATGCCGTAGTCCACACCCAGTGTTAGCCAGCTAGGATCATGGGCGCACGGCACGTACAAAGAGACCTTGGGATGCAAGCTTGGGACCTTCCCACGTAGCATCAATATCTCAGAGCATTGCATTACCACCGCATTCTGTGGCTGACATACTGTTTTAGTAATTAACAATTTGCAAAAAATAAATAGTTACTAGTAAAACAGTACAGGTATTATGATATTAAAATAGTTCAGAATTTTTTTTATTAAAGTATTATTGTCTTGAAGTTTTATTTCTGTAAAATGAAAATTAAAAAATATCTTAATTGGCATATGTGTTACATTTTTGGCTAGAAAAATCATTTAGCAGTTTATTTTAAATAAATTACCAATAGATCAGATTGTAGTCATTTTCTGAAAGCTGCAGTAGCAGATGATACTGTTCTCAAATACCTTGGCAAGTTAAAGAAAAAAATACGTATTCATGGCAGAGAATTATCTAAAGTCCTATGTTTTGTCCTCTATCAGTGAAACTTAACTCTTGGGAATTTATGGAATAATGTTATAATTTGATTAAAACTGTAGACCCTCTCAGATAAATTAGCATATATGCACAAAACTTTTATTCAACACATTGCACATACAGATTGGGAGATCCCAAAATAAGAATTTCAATCTATGAAAAATAAATTCCATTATATGCAGATTTGATGTTTTTATTTTTATATTTTTGGTAGATATTTAAGTTTTCAATTTAAAAAGTAATAAGACTGGGACTGTCAAGTGAATACATACATTTGTATATGCAGTCAAATACATACCCAAGTATATATGTTTACATATAAATAAGTATTTGTAAAAACTCCATTGCTTATATTAAATGATACTAATTGTACTAAATGGTAATTGGTGGTGGAGATCATTAGCATATAGGGTCATCAGCACATATAATTAGAAGGTTTTTCTCCTGTCCCTCAGGATGATGGCTATTAGGTGATCTGGAAAGTATCTCACCTTAATTAATAAACTTCCATACTGTTAGAAAACAGATAATAGTTATTTGTTGACTCTTGCCATTATGTATTTGTTTGTTTTCTTTGGAGAGGTTTTCGCTATAGGGCGCGTGCACTCACCAGAAAGACAGAGACAGACAGAGAGGCAGAAAGCGAGAAATCACCCCCCAGGGGGATGGCCACACCGCAGTCCCTTCTCCTCCATTCTCCTCTCAGGATCTTGGGCACGCACGCACACGTGCCCGGCGTGAGTTTAAGCCACCGGGTCCAAGACTCGAACCGCAGTCGACTACTTGGGAGTCCAGCGACATAGCCATTAAGCTAACTGCTGGTCCCGCCATTATGTATTTGAAAATTAGGTTTTTCCAATAACTTAGACTTTTGCCATTAAGTATTGGAAAATTAAGTTTTTCCAGTAACTTATGTATCATGGTATAGCTAGTTAGAATATAGAATTTATTTTCATTTCATCCTTAGCTTTGCATTTTGTGTTGAACTGTTATAGTAGACACTATGAATTTTTTAACATCAAAATAAATAGTTCATGATTATGGCAAGTACTTTGAAAGATCCTTTTTAGTATCTTTTTAAATGCTAAAATATTGTCTCATTTTCAAAAGCATTTTTAATATAATAAGAAGGCTCTGTGCTCATCATGATAAAGTGGTATTTTTGGAAAAATAAGCTTTGAACTTCTTTTAGGAGCTGGACTTCAAAAATACTGTTAGAGGAAAATGGCATTTTTTATTTTTGTTTCAGTGGCAGGGAGAGGTGAGGTGTGGAGGAGTGGTGGTTTTTTAAAGTATACGCATAATACATTATCTTAACTACTTTAAATGCTTGGTAGACAAGGGAAGCAAAACACAAATACGTGAAAGTTTGTATGTCAAATTTTAGTTGGTACACAGTAAGTTACTAGAAGATGGAAGGGATAGGAGGTTCTAAATACCAGAATTTTAAAAAGAAATCATAAATCCTTGGTTCTTATATAGAGATATATAAAGATGTTTCCAGTGATCCGTACACAGTATTTTATTTTGTTCTGGTTGAACATAATACATTTGACCAGATTAAGTCTAGCAAATATCCAGTTGAAATTACATTAATTATTTGTAGAACTTCTGATGTTCATCACTGCATTAATTTAAGATTTTGAAACATGTGCTTAGTTTTGCTAGTATGATCATTTTCATTTTTTAGTTTCCATTGATCTCTTAAATAAAATCGAAGTAAGATGTAATATAATACTCAAATTATTTAATAGCTGTAGTCCACACCCAATGGACACCACCAAAGAGACGTTAATACTGGTGAAACCAAGCTGTTGGCCAGTGGGCAGCGTGCCGATCATAGGATAGCTCATTCATCATTTGATGATCAAAAGTCTTGAGTTTGACACCCTAATAGTATATATTTTTTTTTAATTTAAATTATTTTTCACAGGCTGGGTTGGATATAAATGGAACATATGAAAGTTTGAGGGCTCCATGCGTTTCCATTTTTGTTTTTTTACACATAAAATATGCATCCACACATTAAATTTGATGGCATAATTAAGAAAAATTTTAATGGTACCTCTGAATAATTAGTATTTTGGTGCTATAGTGTTGTCTGTTCAAAAGTCATGTCGAATTTATTTACTTCTAATGAAAAGAAATGTCTTACTTGGTAAGTACAGGATAAAGATTTTGTGGGCACCTTATTTACATTTTATTATCATAACATGACTCTTGTCTTCTAGGCTTTTTCTGGAACTGTAATAGAAAAAGAATTTTTATCGCCTTCCTTACCGCCACACCCAGCCATCGCTCATCCTGTACTACCTACCATTCCAGAACGAAAAGAAGTTCTGTCAGAAGTATCAGAAGAAACTACAAAAAGGGTTTCGAAGTTCAAAGCTGCCAGATTGCAACAGAAAAACTAGGTCTTGTCTAGAAAAATGGGAGTTTTTACCCTAAAACCTGGTTGTGCATTTATTTGTTTAGAATACATATAGCAAAATATGTTACTTGTAGTTTGAAATAAGGTATCTTGAATTAGTTTGGCAGCAAATTTTTTTTACCCTTATCAGTGGTATTAAAAGAAATCAAGGTAAATGTCTGAACACTTAGATAACTCAGCTTGTTTTTATTAATTCTCTAAATACTGTCAACACTTTTCTCTAAGTTTGCCTTATGATGTCATGGTGGCATTTTGGGTTATTTTTCAAAGAATACTGTTCATATGCATTGTTTTTGTGTTTCAAACTAAATACAGGCAGTTTTGTACCAGCTGTGATGTTGTGCATACCATATGGACCATTTTAAGGAAACTTTGAAAATTTCAAATAGATTCAACAATTATATTACTTGCTTTCACATTTTAAAGGCACTTTAAAAAATCTACTTCCTTTGTAGGTTGTGCAGCTAGGCGGCTATTTAAAAAACCTTTCCCCCTTTGAATGTCATGCTGTTATCTTTAGGGCAGAAAGCTACATGTATGTACCCCATGGAAAAGTTTCTTTGATTGGAGAAATGATATTTTGTAAAACTTTTTTTTTTTCCAAGTAAAAATTTTATGAAACTTGGTCTCTGAAATGTTGTGAACTTTATGATTCCGAATTGAGTATGGAAATATCTCTGATTCATATACATGCTACATATACCACACAGCCGCTCCACGAGTTCTTACAGTCCCATACACACTTCTCCCCTCATGTATGCAGTTACTGGGACTATGTTAGTGAGAATAAGGGTTATCCAGATACTTAAAAATAAATTTTTAAAATAAAAATTTTTATGTTGTAATTTTCCCAGCATTTTCATTCTTTAATGCTGCTTTTCTACTTGTAAATAACTGAAATAACATATTTACTTTGAGAAAAACTTCGTAAAATAAAGAGAAATTTATTCTAACATTGAAAATTACACTGCAAGTGTTAATCATTAGCTTGATGCATGCTAAAATGTAGCTTTTAAAAAGCATTCTGCATTAGTACTAAAATAAGCCATCAATGCCAGTCCACCCTCTATTCATGGCTAAATATTTAAAGGTTATTTATAGCTTCTTTAATGAATTCTTGCTTAAACAAAGTGAAATTATGTCCTAGAAAAGTAGAAGCTATTTGTAACTAGAACAGCACAACTGTATAAGTTTTATGAATATGTATTTTAATGATAAGGGGGTGAGCTTGAATCCCCATTACTTAATGGATTATTCAGAACAGAGGGCTGATTTTGAAAGATTGCCTGAAAATGTAGATTTGTTCTTTAGTAAATTTTGATCAACTGTGCATATATTTTGCAGTTAAAAACTGTTTTTCTTTCAGTCCATCCCCCACTCCTCTCTAAACCAACCCAAAATAAGAGTACGAATTTAACAGACACACACAGTCTAGCACCCGTTCTCAACTGCTTATTCAAGTGAGCCTTTGTGTTCTAGATATTTTTTCCTCCGCCTGAAACAAACTTTATTGTAGGACTTTTATGGTGTTCTTTACAGATGTGTAATTTCAAAAGTACTGTCATTAAATAATTTTTCATGTTCCTAAACTTCATTTTGAGCTTGTCATTTATAGTCTTGTTACTTCGAACATGTCTTCCGTCATAGAATAAGATGTTATTAGAAGGAAAGAAAAAGCCTCTGATATTTTTGTGTTCTACCGAAGACCAAATGAAATAGCGATGTCTCTCATTTCATAGCTTCAGTCTTATAACAAGGTTTTAAATTATGACTTGAAATTACAGCTTTTTACAAATATTCAATTCAAATTTCAGTGAGAGAAAATGAGGCTGGGCTTAAGTGTCCTGTTTTAAATCACTGTAAAACAGCAGACCGAGAGATTCTTTTTTTTTTTTTTTTTTTAAAAAACTTTTTATTTTGAACTAATTTTAGTCCTACAAAAAAATCGCACAGAATAATACTGAGAATTCCCACGAACTTCCTCGTCTGGCTTATTCTGGTATAGCATTTAACCATAATTCAGTTAACAAAACCAGGAAGTTTACATTGGTGTAAATACTATTAACTGAACTATAGATCCTTATTTGAATTTCACTAACTTTTCTCACTGATGTGTTCTTTTCTGTTCCAGGGTCCTATTTAGGATCCCAACTGGTATCTATTTGTCACTGCTCCTTGGTCTCCTCCAATCTCTTGACATTTCCTCACTTTTTTCTTGTCTTTCATGACTTTGACTTTTTTGGAAGAGTATGTATAGCATGGGTATTTTGTATAATGTTCTTCATTTTGGGTTTGTTTCATGTACTTGTGATTAAAGTGAGGTCTTGCATTTTGGACAAGAATACCACAAAAGTGCATCATATTAAGAGGTTTATATCAGAGCTATATTCCAGTGTGTCATTTCAAGAGGTCCTTATTTTTGACAGATTAACCTTGATCACTTAGTTAAGGAGGGATCTGCATGGTATCTCTACTGTTAGGTTACTGTCTTTCCCTTTGTAACAAAGTTAATGAGTATCTTGGGAGATAGATGCTTTTTCCTCTAACTTAAGCCCACTCCACTTTTCATTTGTTGGTGGATCTTGTCTCCAACATTATCACTGTGGAATTTGCTTAAGGGTGATTTTTCTCTCTTGCCCTTTCCTTTTTTTATTTCTTCGGAATTCTTTTGTAACAAAAAGGTATTCCTACACCCCTCACCCTATTTATTAATGTATTCAATTATGTATAGTAGTGTGATCTTCTGCTTATTTTTTTCATTCTATGGATTAAGATCCAATACTGTCATTGTTTTCACTCAAATTGTTCTACTTTGGCCATCAGGAACTCCTTTGAGTTGACTCAACAAGTTCTCATCTTTTTTTGTACAACTTTTTTATTCTTTAACACCACAGGTTCATCTTGTACTTTTCCTGTCCCAGCCAGCCCTGGGTCAACCACTTCTCCAAGGAACCCATTCTTTTCATTGGAGAATAGTGTTTAGAAACCAGCATCTCACTAAAGTGTGTGTATTGTCCGTAGCGGGTCATTGCTTCTCATTAATTTCAGCAGATAGAGCTAAGAAATTATTTATGCATACAAACTGATCAAAAAACTGTGAGTTGCTAAAGTCACTAAGTCTAGTTCCTTTCTTTCCCACCCTCTTCATCTTGATCGTTGATCCTTTGTGATATAGTTAGGTTCATTTGTCACTGTTTGTGTTCCATTGTGTATTTTCCCCCCCAGTCTGGTTGGCTAACATAGTTTACTTCTGGGGTTTGTGAAAGATAAGTGCAACATTAGTATGGTTCTGAGTTGGACCTATCGAATAGATGTCTACAGAGAGGTATCACTTCCCTTCTCATTCCTCCTGCCCCGTTGTTTCCTTCACTTCCTCATCTACCCACTTCAAGTAACCAAACTCATTTCTTGTTTAATCTTTTCTTTTGCACAAATCCTCTCTTACACATTGTAAATTATCTGTTTTTAGACTCAGGTTTGAACTTAACTGTCATTTGTTTTGGGGCTCTTCCCCCCACCACCCCCCCCACCACCCCCCGCAAATAGCAAATACCTGTGTTTTTGTTTGTTTGTTTTGTTTTAATCCCCCCCCCCTTTTTTTTTGCCAGAGGGCAGGTGTGCTCACCAGATAGAGAAAGGGAGAAAGTGAAATCACCCCTCAATAGAGCATGGTCCTACCCCAGTCCCTTTTCCATTTCTCCATTTTGTCAGGATTAGGGTTGTCATTGCTTCTTGTTCATTTCTGCAGATAGAGCTAAAAAAATTTCCATATGTATGATAACCATATCAATAAAAACATATACTCTGTGTTTTTCAAGCTGCCTAGGCCAGGGTTCACACTGTGTGGTCAGCCATGTGGGGTCCAGCTTGCTTAGGCAGGCCACGTTTTCTTACATGCCTTTATTTCACATGAAGGATGACATTCTCCGTTGTGCTTTAATTTTTTTCACTTGTTCATATGCCCTTGTAATCTATCAGTTTGTAGAAATATTATTCTTTTTAACAGATGTATAGTATTCTGTAGGATGAACATAGTTTATTCAGACATTTTTTTGAAATTTATTATTTTTTAATTTGCTATGGGGCATGTGTGCTCACCAGAGGGAGACAGGAGAGGCAGCAAGTCACCAGGTTGGAGACTCCAACAATGGTTGGGAGTCCAGCACCTTAATCACATGCCACCTGCTGTCCCCCAGACAACTTACATATGGGAATTCAGGTTATTTTCAATATTTTGCAATTACATGTATTAATGCCATGATTAACTTCGTATGTATTTTTCTATCATGGGAGATGTTTCTTCAGAATAGATTCCTAGAAGTAGACTTGATGGACCATGTGTGCAGTGACTAACATTTCTTTAAAATAATAAAATCTGTTTTTAAATATTGGGTTGTTTGGAAAAGTTATGACACATTTTTGCATAGAAAAATACATCATGACTTCTGATGATCCAATATATCTATTTTGTTCTTTTATTGAGAACATGATTTAGTATGTATATTTGATTATTTATATTTCATTAATGATCCTTTATTTAAAAGAATTATTTAACTTTATTTATTATTTATTTATTTAAATTTGACCAGAGAGAGAGAGAAAGTGAGAAAGCAATCCGTCAAGTCTGGGACTCAAACCGTGGTCGGCCACGTGGGAGTCTAGTGCCCTTAAGTACCATGTCAACCTGCTGACCCCCATTGTTTTTTTTTAAAATAATGATGTTGGGAAACTATAGTGTCTTAAAGGAACTTCAGAATCACGGAGGATTTTAATTGTATGATGATTACGTTCATTTTGCTAAAATTCGATTTTTAAAAAAATTGGTTGTACATGTAGTTTAAAGGAACTTTTTATTCATTGGGATATTTCCCTACTTATACGATACAGATGCCTATTTTACATATTTATTTGTCTCCTCCATGCAAAACAACTTTAAAAGGTTAAGACTAATTCTTATTCATGCATTCTTTAAAAATATAGGCTCCCAGGTAGATGCCTGTTAAATGAATTTCTCAACCATAATACATATTTATGGTTTATATGTTTAATTCATTGGTCAGTAGTATTAAAATTTTACATTTTAAAATTCTTTCTTGGGACAACTTTTGGTGTGGTCAAGGAGGCTGGATCCTATATGGTCGAGTATGGTTTGAGTTCCCGACCTGGCAGCCTGAAAAACACACTGGGCACATGTGTGCCCAAAAATCCCAAGAGGAGAATGGAGGCAAAGGGATTACAGTGTGGCCATTCCCCCTGGGAGATTTCTCACTTTCCTTTCTCTGGTGAGTGCATGTGTCTTATAGCAAACTAAAAACAAAACTTAATTTTTATATTTTAAAATATTGAGTACTTAAATTTCATTTTAGAAAAACATTTAGGATAGAGAGTTTCTGTAGTTGGTTAAAATGAATCACAACTTTTTGGAGCACTTACTATGTGTCAAGCATATTCTATACACTGTATTATTTAATGCTCACAACAACCCAATGAGGATAGATGCTATTGTTTTATACTCTTATCCCCTCTTCCCACTTAAGAGATAAGAACATTTAGAGATTGAACGTGTTAAACCATACAGCTATTGAGTTAAGCCAGGCCGCCTTGCTGTAGAATCAGCACTCATAACATTTATTTTCACGTTTTTGTTGTCTGCCCTCTAAATAAGACCATTTGGCTAGTAAGGAAAGACTTAATTACAAAATTAAGTATGTAATTTTGCTTATTTATAATGAAGTCATCTTTTCAATAATCCAAACTTGGAACCTGTTTTATTTCTCTTTTTAAAAACAGTTTATTCATTTTTTTCGTGAAAGAGAAAGAGAACCCCCAATAGGGACTTGATGCTGAGATCCTCCCCACACCCATCAGCCACCCTTGGGTCAGACACAAGCATGTTACTGTCATATTCGGAGAGGTCTCCAGACTTGAACTAGAAACTCCCATGTGGGATTGCCTTGTGGAACATCGGGTTCTTACCACTGCACCATCATTTGGTCCCTGAAACCTGTCCTATTTCTTGAACTTTGTAAATAGAATTTACTTTGATTTGGTGGGATGGGGATTGAGTTTCAATGCGACTTGGGCCTATGCATAAGAAAAGGAATGTACAGATAGAGAATAGTAAAAATGGGGGCCAACAGGTGGCACGGTGGTTAAGATGCTGGACTCTCATGTGGTCTACCGGACTCCAGCAGCTTGAAACAACACTGGGTGCTTGTTTACAAACCTAAAATCTTGGGACCAGCAGTTAGCGTAATGGCTATGTCGCTGGACTCCCATGTAGTCTACCCCGGTTCTAGTCCCAGACCCGGTGGCTTAAACTCACGGTGCGTGTGCATGCGTGCCCAAGATCCCGAGAGGAAAATGGAGGGGAAGGGATTTCTCACTTTCTGTCTGTCTGTCTCTGTCTTTCTGGTGAGTGCACGCGCCCTATAGCAAAAAAACTCTCCAAAAAAAAAAAAAAAAACCCAAAACAAACAAACAACCTAAAATCCTGAGAGGAGAATGGAGAAGGGATTGTGGTGTGGCCATTCCCCCAGGGGATGATTTCTCACTTTTTCTCATTTGTCTGTCTCTGTGTCTATGGTGAGCACATGCGCTTTATAGTAAAAATCTCAAAAAAAATAAAAAATAAAAAATAAAAATAAAACTGGGCCAACAGGTGGCATGGTGGTTACCTGGTGGCTTGAAAATCATGCCAGGCATGTGTGTGCGCATGCGTGCCCCAAATGCCAGGAGCCTGAAGTAGAAGGGATTACATCGTGGCCATTCCTTGCCATTCCTTGGAAGGGTGATTTCTCACTTTTCTCTCAAGCTTTCTGATGAGCATGTGCTCTATGGCAAAGACCTTAAAAAATAGTCAAAGTAAGAAAAGTAACCAATGTAACATTTTTTCTTATGTATATTTAGGTGTTGTGCATTTGAAAAATGCTAAGTTCTTCATAAAGTGACCTCAGAGTAATAATGTTTTTCTTTTAACTGTTTGCATAATATTAATATAGCCAGTTATTTTCCTAGTATAACAGGTTTCATATCTTAAGATTTTGTCTTTGCATGTGTGTATGCATACATGTATGCAATAGCAATATTGTAAATGATTCCTAACCTACTCTGGCAATGTACTATAACTCAAGTTTAGACTATTTATTGGAATTGACTCTTACTGGGACTCCTAGAATTTTGCTTGGGTATTCTGTTTACCCTGTTGATTTATTGTTCAAATCATGTGCTTTCCCCCTTCTCCACTAATTGGGAATTACATTTTAATTTTGGGGAACACTTACCTTTAAAAATGTGCACCATTATAACTATCCTCTACCCAAAGAGTTGTGAGCACTTCATTATAGTATTTACAGTACTTTGATTCCATATTTTTTCCGACAGCTTTATTGAGTTGTATTTTACATATCATAATATCCATTTAAAAATATGTACTGTGGGGCTTTTAGTAAGTTTTGAGTCATGTCATTTCCAACACACAGGCCAGTTGTAGATCATTTCCATCTTGTCATAAAGATCCTTGTGCCCATTTACAGGCCACCACTAATTTGCTTTCTTTACATATTTCCCTTTTCTGGACAGTAGAATCACACAATACGTAGTGCATCTTGGCTTTAGCATACAGTGTGTGAGTGAAGGTTATCCATTTTGTATCATACATCAGTAGTCTGTTATTGTTGCATAGTATGCTGTTGTATGGATATACCACATTCTGTTTACTTAAGCACAGATTGATGGACGACCATGGATTGATTATTCAAGCTATTGGTGACTATAGCAACATATGACCATATGTGGGCATTTGTTTTTTATTTATTTCAGTTAAATACGTAGGAGTAGAATTGCCGAGTCAGATGGTGAATTTAGGTTTAAACTGTTAAGGAATTGCACAGTTTTCCAAAGAGGCTGTGTAGTTTTACATTTCCACTATCAACGTGTCAAAACGTGTTTTCCAGTTTTCTTCATGTTCTTGGAGCATTATTACTTTCTTGTCTTTTTTATTATAGTTATTCTAGTGACTATGAAACATATCATTGTTTTAATTTACTTTTGTTTTTGCTATAGGGCATGTGTGTTCCCTAGAGGGGGAAGTGATAAAGCACTACCAACGGGGGTATGGCCATACTGCAGACCCTTTTCCTCCATTCTCTCAGGATTTTGGGCTATCACACATGTACTCGGTATGTTTTCCAAGCTGCCGAGTCCAGGACTTGAATTGCTCGTTGGCCACGTGGGATCTAGCCATGTTAACCACCATGCCAACAGCTGGCCCCATACATTTCTCTAGTGACTAATGATGTCGAAGATCTTTTCATGTGCTTTTAGCCATATGTGTATCTTCTTTGAAGTATCTAAATATTTCACTCAGATTTTAATTGGATTGCTCTCTTGTTATTGACTCATAAGAGTTTATAATATATTCTAAATCTAAGTTATTAAGTGGTTTGCAAATATTATTTCCAAGTCTGTGGCTTGTCTTTGATTTTTTTTTTTAAGAATTATTTTCTTTAACTTTATTTATTTTAATTAGACCAGAGAGGGACAGAGTAAGAGAGAGAGAGAGAGAGGAGAGAAAGTAAAAAAGCAAGCTACCAGGCCTGGGATTCAAACCATGGTCAGCCATGTGGGAGTCCAGTGCTCTTAACCACCACACCACCTGCTGGTCCTTGTTTTTGATTTTTTTTTTTTTTAATGTTTTCTTTCAAAGCATAAACATCTTTAGTTTCAGTAAAGGCTATCTGATAATTTTTTTGTTTTGTGGACTATGTTTTTAGTATCTTATCTAAGAAATTCTTTGCTCAATCCAAAGTCATAAAGATTTTTCCCCCATGTTTTCTTCTAGATGTTTTGTCATTTTCACTTCTGAAGTTAGGTCTGTGCCCCATTTTGAGTTCATTTTTGTCTATGGCTTGTGTGTGGGGGGCATCTAAACTGAACTTTTAAAATGGATAATTTAGTGCTCATTTGTACCAAAACTATTTGTGAAAAGGCCTTTTTTTTTATTTTTATTTTTATTGCAGTGGCTGTTTTGGCACCATTTTTAAAATAGTTGACCATAAATGCAGGATTACTTGTTTTCTCCCAATTATGTTTCATCTGTATGTCTATCAGTACCAACTGATCTTGATAACTGTGACTTTACATATAGTAAACTTTCAAATAGGGAATTATTAAATCCTTAAACTTTTTTTTTTTCAAAATTGTTTTGGCTATTCTGGGTCTTTTACATTTCTGTGTAAATTTTGAGGTGATCTTATCTGCTTCTGCAGAAATACCTCTTGTGATTTTTATAGGGCTTGTGTTCAATCTACAGATGAATTTGGGAAGAATTGTCATACTGATGTTGAGTCTTCTAATACATAAATATAAAATGTTTGTTTGTTTAGATCTTGGTTAATGTCTTTTTTTTTTTTGGAGAGGTTTTTCACTATAGGGCGCGTGCGCTTGCCAGCCAGACAGAGAGAGACATAGAGACAGAAAGCGAGAAATCACCCCCTAGAGGGGATGGTCACACCGCAATCCCTTTTCCTCCATTCTCCTCTCGGGATCTTGGGCACGCACGCACGCACGCACGCACACACGCCCGGCGTGAGTTCTAAGCCACCGGGTCCGGGACGCGAACCGCGGTCGACTACGTGGGAGTCCAGCGACATAGCCATTATGCTAACTGCTGGTTCCCGAGATCTTGGTTAATTTCTGTCAGCATTGTTTTTTAGTTTTCTGTGTACAAGTCGACACTTTTGTTACATTTATTTCTAAGGGTTCTATTCTTTTTGATGATATTGTGAATTGAATTGTTTTATTGTCACTTTTGAATTAATTGTCCATTGCTATCATATAGAAACACAATTGATTTTTGTATATTGACTTTGCACTTGAAACTTTACTGAACTTGTTTATTAGTTCTTCTTAGAGGTGTGTTTGTATATATGTGTGTGTTTGCTGTATGCAGATTGTATTGTGTTGTCTGTGAATAAAGGGTTTTACTTTTTCATTCCTATCCTATCTAGATTCCTTTAGTTCTTATCTGATTGCTTTGGCTAGATTCTCTAGTAAACAGTTAATAAAAATGAAAATAGGGCATCCTTGCCGTGCTTCTGATCTCAGGGAAAAGACGGTGAGACGTGATCATTAAGTATGATACTGGCTATAGATTTTTAACAGCTGCCCTTTATTTATTAGGTTGAATAAATTTCCTTTTATTCCTGGTTTGCTGGAGTTTTCTTTTGTGAATGGGGTTGGGTTTGTCAAATGCTTTTAATTCTCCTATTGTCCTTTATTAAAATGATGTATTATATTTTTATTGATTTTCTGATGTTAAATCCAGAGAGGGACAGAAGGGGGGAAGAGAGAGAGAGGGAGGGAGAGAGAGAGAGAAACGTAAAGTGAGAGAGCAAGCCACCAGGTCTAGGACTTGAACTATGGTCAGCCATGTGAGAGTACAGCCCTTAACCACCATGCCACCTTCCGACCCCACCCTGCAATAAATTTCACTTTTTAATGTGCTTAACCCTTCTTAGATTTTTCCAAATTTAGTTTGCTGGTATTTTGTGGAGGATATTTGTGTACATATTCATGAGAAATATTGATCTATAAAGTTTAATTCTTCTGATTCTTTGGAATTTATGTAAAGATGATTGACCTCACAGAATGACATGTGAAGTGTTCCTTTTTCCTTTGGATGAGTTTGTGAAGGACTGGTGTTTCATCTTTAAATGCCTGCAGTAATTTACCAGAAAACTACCTGGGCGTGTGTTTTTTTTTTTTTTGTGGGAAGATTTGTAAATTGCTATTTATTTTTTATTGTTAAGTCTATTCAGATTTTTTTATTTCTTGAGTCAATTTTGGTAATTCTGCTCTTTCTAGGAATTTGTCCCTTAGACAAATGTAAAACACCTCATTTGTCATCATAAAGTTGTTTATAGTGTTTTTTATAATCCATTTTAATTTCTGAAAGTTTGGTAGTGATTTCATTTCTGCTTTTATTAATTTGTGTCCTGTTTATTTGGTCAGTCTAGCCAAGGATCTGTCAGTTGGATGTTCAGAGAAGCTGTTTGGTTTCGGTAGTTTCTCTCTTGTTCCTATTTTCTATTTCATTGATTTCTGCTCTAATAATTTCTCTTTCTTGCTTTGGATTTCGTTTGCTTTTCTTTTTATTGTGTAGGTGTAACTGATTTAACATCATTCCTTTTTGATGTAGGCATTGGAAGATATAAATGAATCTCTTAATACTGCCTTAGCTGCATCCAGTGAAAATTAATCTGTTGGAGCCAGCAGTTGGCATGGTGGTTGAGGTACTGGACTCCCATGTGGCTGACCGTAGTTCAAGTCCTGGAACTGGTGGCTTGCTTTCTCTTTCTCTCTCTGGTGAGCACACATGCTCGATAGTAAAATAAAAAAAAAATAATAGTAGTAATAATAAGTAAAATTAAATCTAAAAATATTTTGAAAGAAAATTCATCTGTTGTGTTTCCTAATACCATACCTTCTTCAGCCTATAATTTATTTAAACATGTAATGTTTAATTTTTGAATATTAATGGTTCTTGTGTTTCTCTCTGTTGTTAATTCCTGTTTTTGTTCTGTTGTGTCTGGAGAAAATAGTGTGTTTTAAGTCTTTTAATCTTCATTAAGATTTTTGAGTGGCTAGTATATATTCTTCCATGTGTGCTTCAAAAGCATTCGTATTATGTTTCCAGGAATGTTCTGTAGATGCCATGTCAGGTTCGCTAAGATTGTTGTCTTCTGTATTCATGCCCATTTTCTGTCTCCTTGTGCTAGGATATTGAGACCTTAAACCATTGTCGTTGAATTGGGATATCTTTCCTTTTGGTTAGTTTTTCTCTATGTATTTCCCTTCCCCTTTCCCCCCCTCTTTCCTTCCTTCCCCCTTATTCTTTCCTTTTATCTTCCTTTCTCTTTTTCCTTTCCCCTTCTCTTCCTTTCCATTTCCCTTCCCTTCCCCTGCCCCTTTCCCCTTTCCTTCCTTTCCCCTTCTCCTCCTCCTTCCATTTCCCCTTCCATTCCCCTTTCCCTTCCCTAAGCTTTTGTTAGGTGCATATTTCTTTGTTATTGTTATACCTTCTTGATAATTGATATTTTTATTATGTCAAAATGTCCTTCTTGGGACCAGCAGATGGCATAGTAGTTATGTTGCTGGACTCCCATGTAGTTAACCACAGTTTGAGTCTTAGACCTGGTGGCTTGAAACTCACGCCGGGCACGTGTGTGCGCACGTGCCCAAGATCCCAAGAGGAGAAGGGATTGCAGTGTAACCATTTCTCCTGTGGGGTGATTTCTCACTTTCTGTCTCTCTGGTGAGCACACATGCCCTATAGCAAAAATTTCTTAAAAAAAAAAAAAGTCTCTCTTTTTCTCTAGTAACATTTTGATCTTAAAGTCTGTCTCTGCCTGATATTATTTTTATGCCTCTTGAGCTCTTCTTTGGTTCCATGTATATGGTATATCTTTTATCATCCTTTTTTTTAGTTGCAGCCTATTTGTAATTTTGAATTTAGCATTTAGATCTTATAGACAGCATGCGATTGAACCTTATTTTTCAAACTCATTTTGGAAGTTTACCTTTTGATTGAAGTGTTATTAATTTGTATATTTACTGATATAACTGTCATTTTGCTGTTTTTTTGGTTTTGTTTTTGGTATGTCTTATGTCTAATGCCTTTTTTTCCTTGATTGTTTTCTTTGGGTCAGATAACATTTTTTAGTATATAACTTTTTTTTCTTTTTTGAGAGGTTTTTGCTATAGGGCACGTGCACTCGCCAGACAGACACAGAGAGAGAGATAGAAAGCGAGAAATCACCCCCCCAGGGGGGATGGCCACACTGCAATCCCTTCTCCTCCATTCTCCTCTCGGGATCTTGGGCATGCATGCACATGTGCCCGGCATCAGTTTAAGCCACCTGGTCCAGGATGCGAACCGCGGTCGACTACGTGGGAGTCCAGCGACATAGCCATTATGCTAACTGCTGGTCCCAGTATATAACTTTTAAAAGTTTTTGCCAGATGTTCACTAAAGGACAGAGAATCCCACAGTGGGTTGTAGTCATATTGCAATCCTTTTTCTTCCATTATTCCATTTTATAAGGATTTTGAGTATTCATATGCATGTGCCTATGTTTTTCAAGTTTCCAGGCCTAGACTTGAACTGTCATCATCCATGTGAGATCTTGCTCCCAATTCATAGCATTTAATCGCTGTGCTACAGTGTTGGTCCCTAATTAAAAAAAAAAAAAATGTTTTAATGTA
This sequence comes from Tupaia tana, assembly GCA_026018925.1. Classification (NCBI taxonomy): domain Eukaryota; kingdom Metazoa; phylum Chordata; class Mammalia; order Scandentia; family Tupaiidae; genus Tupaia; species Tupaia tana. The sequence goes on from JAKSZU010000018.1 coordinate 42,935,188, forward strand.
CTTCTTTTTTTTTTTTTTTTTTTTTTTTTTTTTTTTTTGAGAGAGATAGTTGCTATAGGATGTGTGTGTGTGTTTACCAGAGAGGTAGAAAGCAAATAACTACACCCCAGGGTGGATAGCCACACTGCAATCCCTTCTCCATTCTCTTCTCGGGATTTCTGGCACACATGCACAAGCATCCAGCATGAGTTTTTATTATTCATTTATTTTCTAAAGAGTTTTTTTTTAAGAGGTTTTTGCTATAGGGCATGTGCGCTTGCCAGAAAGACAGAGACAGAGAAAGAGAAAGTGAGAAATCACCCCCCAGAGAGCATGGCCATGCCGCAATCCCTTCTCCAGTCTCCTCTTGGGATCCTGGGCACGCACGCACATGCACCAGTGTGAATTTAAGCCACCAGATCCAGGACTCGAACCGCGGTTAGCTACATGGGAGCCAGTGACATAGCCATTACACTAACTGCTGCTGGTCACTCGTAAGGAAATTTTGTAAGAAACAAATTTCTTTGTCTTTGTTTACCTGGAAACATCTCTGCTTTTCATCTTTTTTTTTTTTTTTTCTTTTGAAGGATAGTTTTACTGGATATAGAATTCTTATTTGACAGTAATTAAGAGTATGTTATACTCCTTCCTTATAGCTTTCAATTGTTTGAGAAGTCACTGCTAATTTTACTGGGATTTCCCTGTGCATGACAAGTCATTTTTCTCTTGCTGTTTTCAAGATTTTGATGTGTCTAGGTGTGAGATACCTTAATGTATATCCTGCTTGGGTTTTACTGAGCTGCTTGAATATGCAGATCAATGCTCTTCATCAAATGTGGAAAATTTTCAGACATCAGAGATTAAAATCTTCTATGGCCTTCATTCAGAAAACTTCAAAACATGGCCATTACTCTTCCTTTCCTTCTGGGATGCCCATTATGCATCTGTTGACATGATTATGTCCCACAGGTGTCATACTCCATTTTTTCTTTCTTTTTTGATATAATTTCTGTATTTGAGTTTATCGATTCTTCCTTTCAAATGTGCTATTGAGTCTCTAGTGAATTTTTCAATTTAGTTTTATTTTGAAACTCCATAATTTCTTTTTAGTTACTTTGTATAATTTTGGTCTCTTCACTGATATTCTCTATTTGATTAATCATTGTTTTTATGGTTTGCTTAGATATGATTTCCTTTTGTTCTTTGAACATGTTTGAACTTCTACTTTGAAGTCTGTCTGCTAAGTCCAACATTTGGGACCTCTCAAAAACAGTTACTGTGTACCAATTTTTCCCCCCTGCTGTATTAGCCACATTTCTCTGTTTAAAACTGGACATTTTAAAGAATACATTATGACATCTCTGGATTCTGATTCCCTCTTGCCTGAGGTTTTTGTGGCTATTTATTACTTGGTTGATTTGATTATGAGGATTCTGTTTTCTTCACTATGTGTGCGGAGAGGTTTTTTTTTTTTTTTTTTTTTTTTTTTTTTTTTTTTTTTTTTTTTTTTTTTTTTTTTTTTTTGCTGTAGAGCGCGTGCGCTCACCAGACAGAGAGAGACAGAGAGATAGAAAGCGAGAAATCACCCCCCAGGGGGGATGGCTACACTGCAATCCCTTCTCCTCCATTCTCCTCTCGGGATCTTGGGCACATGCACACACGCACCCAGCGCGAATTTAAGCCACCGGGTCCGGGACTCGAACCGCGGTTGACTACATGGGAGTCCAGTGACATAGCCATTACGCTAACTGCTGGTCCCTCTGTGTGGCTTCTGATGTTTCTCCTCAGTTTTTTTTTTTTTTCCTTTCTTAATTTTTATTCCTGTTTTTATTTTTAAGCTTGGCTATTTATAGGTCATCCTTTGTCAGCATATCTGTGTGTGTTTTGGAGAACACTTCAAAATTCATGCAATTTATAAGTCATCTTTCCCAGTGATGTATAATAGATAGCTAGAGCTTCCTCAAATTTCTCCTTAACATAACCTAATACATACCCACTGCTTTTCAAAACACAAGCTTATCAGTGTCCATGGTTGTTTCACTCCCTGGGTTTTCCTGTTAAATTTCCAACCAATCTGGTGATCTTTTGGTTGGCCCAATTAGTATTGCACCCTCAGGTCAGCTGTGACTGGGCCTTCCCCATTTTATTTGTCACTGAAATTGTCATTGTTTTAAATAAAGCTCTTGAACACTGGGTTTTTCCACATTGTTCCATATTGAGTCAGTTCCTCCAGTGTAAATGGTTCTGGTTGCACAAGTTGTCCTGCCCTACTAAGACCATTGTTCTGAAGGAGCTGGTATGTGGGAGGTAGCTAAAATGCCACAGACTTGTGTCATTTTTACCCAGGGTTCAGTAGTTTTTTTGAATAAACACTACCTGATTTGTTTTGGCCTCAGTCAGTATCCGGAATCCTAAAATAATTGCTTTTGATCATTTTGCCCATTAAAAAAAAAAAGGAAAACAAAAGCAAAACCTTACTTTTTTTAGAGCAGCTTAGATTCACAGTAATATTGAGCAGATGGTACACAAAATTCCCATGTATACCACATACCCCTCCATATATATAACCTCCTCCATTACCAACATCTCCCACCAAAGTGGGGGACACATTTGTTAAAGTTGTTGAACCTACATTGACACATCATCACCCAAAGTCCATAGGCGTCATTAGGATTTACTCTTGTACATTCTGTGAGTTTGGATAAGTAAGTTAGGACATATGTCTGCCATCATATTAGAGTACTTCCATTGCCTAAAGCCCTCTGTGCTGTGCTTATTCATTTATCCCTGCCCCCATCCCAGATAACTACTGATTTTTTTTATTGTTTCCACAGTTTTACCTTTTACAGGGTATCAGAGAGTGGGAATCATATAATATGTAGCCTTTCTGAATGTCTTCTTTCACTTAGTGATATTCATTTAAGTTTCTTCTATGTGTTTCCATGGCTTGATAGCTCTGAAATAATTAATATTCCATTGTCTAATGTACCACTGTTTGTTTATCCAGTCACCTGCGGAAGGACCTCTTGGTTGCTTCCAGGTATCGGCAATTATGAGTAAAGCTGCAATAAACAGTATACAGGGTTTTTTTTGTGAGCATAAATTTTCAGTCCATTTGGGCAAATGCAAAGTGGTACCATTGGTGGATTGTGTGGTAAGAGTATGTTTTATAAAATCTGCCAAACTGTCTTTCAAAATACCATTTTGCATTCCCACTGGCAACGAGGGAGAGTTCCTGTTGCTCCACATCCTTGTTAGCATTTGGTGTGTCAGTGTTACGGATTATGGCCGTGTTAATAGGTGTGTTGTTATCATTCATTTTAATTTGCATTTCCTTGATAGCATGATTTGGAGCATCTTTTTTTTTCAGATGCTTATTTGTCATCTGTATATCTTTTTGGTGAGGTGTCTGTTAAGGGCTTTGCTCTGTTTTTAGTCAGGTAAGTTGTTTTCTTACTGAGTTTAAGAGTTTGTTGTATATTATATTTTGGATAACAGTACTTTATTAGAAATGTTTTTTTGCAAGTATTTCCTCCCTCTTGATGGTTTGTCTTTTCATTCTCTTGACAGTGTTTTTCACAGAGTAGAACTTTATAATTCTAATGAAACATGTCTTATGAGCTCATTCTTTCATGGATTGTGTCTTTGGTATCATATCTAAAAGGTCGTTGCTAAACTCCAGGTCATCTAGATTTTCTCCTATGTTAGCTTCTGGGAGTTTTAGTGTGTTGCATTTTACATTGAGGTCTGTGATCCAGTTAGAGTTCGCTTTTGTGAATTGTGTTAGGTCTTAGATACCTTTTCTTTTTCTTTTTCTTGTACATGTGGATGCCAGATTGTTTCAGCACCATTTGTTGAAAAGACTCTTTGCTCCACTGTACTTCCTTTCCGTTTTCAAGAATCAGTTGACTATATTTGTGCAGCTCTGTTTCCGGTTCAGTATTATGTTCCATTGACCTACATGTCTCTTCTCTCACCAATATTATACTGTCTTGATTACTGTAACTTTGTCGTTAAGTCTTGAAGTTGAAACATATCAGTCCTTTCATTTTATTTTTCTCCTTCTGTATTCTCTCAGATACTTTCGGTCTTTCACCTCTCCATGTAAACTTTAGAATCTGTTTGCTGATAGCCACAAAATAACTTGGTGGGGTTGTGATTGGGATTGTACTGAATCTCTGTAACAAGTTGGGAAGAACTGATGTCTTAACAATATTTTCATCCATAAACATGGCATATACCTTCATTTATTTAGTTCTTTTTAAATTTCTTTCATCAAAGTTTTGTAGCTTTCCTCATATAGATCTTGTACATATTTTGTTAGACTTCATTATACTCCATTTTGGGGTTGTTAGTTTGTTAGTTTAGATGGTATTATGTTTTCTGTTGTTTGTTTTTATTCAGAAGGTTGTTTTTTTTTTTGTTTTTTGTTTTTTGTTTTTTGTTTTTTTTTTTTTTTTTGCTATATGGCACGCGTACTCACTGGAGAGATAGAGAGAGACAGACAGAAAGCGAGAAATCACCCCCCACCCCCGGGGTGATTTCAATCCTTGTTTCATTCTCTTCTTGAGATTTTTGGGCATGTATGCACACCTGCCCAGCATGAGTTTTAATCCACTGGGTACAAGACTCGAACCATATTTGACTACGTGGGAGTCTAGTGACTCCCATTATGCCATCTGCTGGTCCTGGTATTATGTTCTTAAATTTCACTTGCTCACTGCTAGTGTATAGGGAAGTGGTTGACCATTATGTATTAACCTTATAACAACCATGCTATAATCACTTATTAGCTTGAAAAGGAGGTTTTTTTTGGTTGATTCTTTAGATTTTCTACAGTCTTATCATGTGTGAGCAAAGGTTTTATTCCTATTGTGTGAGTGTGTGTGTGTGTGTGTGTGCATGCTAGAGGAAATGTATGCTCCTGAGAGAGAGAGACAGGAGAAAGCACCCCTCGATGAAGCATGGCCATGACGCAATCCCTTCTTCATTTCTCCTTTTGGAATTTTGGGCACACATACACATGCACCTGGTGTGTTTTTCTATCCAATGGTCTGGGACTTGATTCATGCAATTGACCATGTGGGATCTAACTCCCTTAAATACTAGGACACAGGCCAGCCCCTTTTTTCTAAGTCTGTATGCCTTGTATTTCCTTTTCTGACTTTATTGGCAAGGGTTTCCAGTATGATGTTGAGTGGTGAGAAGGGATACCTTTGCCCAGTTTCTAATCATAGTGGGGAAGCTTCAAGTTTGTCACCATTAAGTATAAAGTTAGCTGTAATATTTTTGTGGATATTCTTTATCAAATTGGGGAAGTTCCATCTGTTCCCAGTTTACTGAGAGTTTTTATCATGAATAGGTATTGGAACTTGACAAAGACTTTTCATCATCTATGATTATGATCATGTGATTTTCATCTTGAGCTTGTTGATGTGATGGATTACATTAATTGATTTTTGAATGTTGAATCAGCCTTGCATAGCTGGGATAAATCTGACTTCATTGTGGCTTATTATTTTTTTCATACATTTTTGAATTCAATTTGCTAACATTTTGTTGAGGATTTTTGCATCTGTGTTCATGAGAGATATTTGTGGTTTCTTGTAATGTTTGTCTGGTTTTGATATTAAGGTAATGCGGAACTCTAGAATGAGTTAGGGAGTATTCTGCTGCTTCTGTCTTCTAAAAGTGATCAGAGAGAATTTGTGTAATTTCTTCCTTAAATGTTTGGTAGAATTAACCAGCCTTGTGCTTTCTGTTTTGAAAAGTTATTAATTATTGATTTGGTTTTGTTAATGCATGTAATCCTATTTAGATTGTGTGAATTTTGGCCGATTGTCATGATGTGTTTTATAGCCTATAATGTTGTCTTTCTTAATGTTCTGTGTTAGTTTGGAAAATGCATTCTGCTGTTAATGAATGAAGTAGTCTCCAGATGATCAATCCTGTTGATTGATGGTGTTTTGTGTTTAACCATATTCCTACTGATATTCTGCCTGCTGTATCTACCCATTTCTAATAGAGGGGAGTTGAGGTCTCCAAATATGGTAGAGAATTCATTTCTTTCTCCTTGTAATTCTGTTAGATTGTGATGCTCTGTTGTTATGCATGTATGTTAGAAACTGTTATATCTTCTTGGAAAGTTGACATTTTTGTGAGTATGTAATGCCCCTCTTTTTTCCAGATAACTTTTCTTGCTCTGAATCCTACTTTCTCTTAAATTAATATATTGGGTTATCAGAAAAGTCCTGACACATTTTTGCATAGAAAAACATGGGAAAGTATGTTATGACTTTTCTGATGACCTAATAATTATTCCCACATTCCCACTTTCTTTTAATTAGTGTTAGCATGGTATGTCTTTCTCCATTCATTTACCCTTTTTTTTCCCCTTTATCTTTTTACCATAGAGTGTGTACACTTGCCAGGAAGAGACAGAAAGAGACAGAGGGAAAGTGAGAAATCATCCCTCTGGCCATGCCGTAATTCCTTCTTTATTCTCTCAGGATTTGGGCATGCCTGCACATGTACCCAGTGTAACTTTCGAGCTGCCAGGTTCAGGACTTGAACTGTAAAGTTCAATATTCCATGTGGGATCCAGTACCTTAACCACCACACCACCTGCTGGCCCACTCCATTCATTTTCTTTTTTTGTTTTTTGCCATAGAGCACTCACTAGAGAGAGAGAGGGAGACAGAGACAGTGAGAGGGAAAGCAAGAAATCACCCCTTAGGAGGGATGACCGTGCCACAAACCCTTCTCCTCCATTCTCCTCTCAGGATTTTGTACACACACACACATGCACCTGGCATGGACCAGGTCTAGGACTTGAACTACAGTTCGCCATGTAGTAGTCCAACTCCTTAACCACTATGCAACCTGCCGGCCTCATTAGTTTACTTTTTTGGAGAGGTTTTTGCTATAGGGCGCGTGCGCTCGCCAGACAGACAGAGAGAGATAGAGAGATAGAAAGCGAGAAATCACCCCCCAGAGGGGATGGCCACGCCGCAGTCCCTTCTCCTCCATTCTCCTCTCGGGATCTTGGGCACGCACGCACACGTGCCCGGCGTGAGTTTAAGCCACCGGGTCCGGGACTCGAACCGCGGTAGACTACGTGGGAGTCCAGCGACATAGCCATTACGCTAACTGCTGGTCCCCTCATTAGTTTACTTTTAATCTCTATGTACCTTTATATTTGAAATGGGTTTCTTGGGGCCAGCCCTGTGGCCTAGTGGTTAAGGGAGTTGTACTTAACTGATCACAGCTGACCGTGTTTCAAATGCTGGCCCTGGTGGCTTGAGAAACATGTTGGACACTTGTGTATGCACCCCCGAACTGTCAACAGGTTAGAGAAATCGGGAAGAAGGGATTGATTGTGCCCCAGGAAGGGGTGCTTTTTTTCTCTCTCTCTTTTTCTCCATCTCTGTCTCTGGTAAGTGCACATGCCCTCTGGCAATTAAAGAAGTAAATTAAAAAGTGGGTTTCTTGCAGGCATAGAGAGATAGTTGGGTCTTGTATTTTTTGATCCACTCCGACCACCTGTCTTTTCATTGGTGCATATATACCATTGATACTTGAAAATGATGACTGGCATAGATGAATATGTTCCTTGTGTGTTACTATTTTCTACTTGTTGCACTTAACTCCTTGTTCCCGTTTTTGTGGCTCTTTCTCAACTGTGTTCTAATTGAGCATTTTACATAACTGCATTTTCTCTACTTTCTTAGCATGTTAGTTATACTTTCTGCTTTTCTTTTTAGTGCTCAAGGGTTTGCAGTCTATCTGCAAACTAATCTAAGTTCACTTTAAAAGTAACCGTCTACAACTTCATCAGTAATGCAGAATGCCTTATGATCACCAAACCGTTCTCATTCCTTCCTCTCATTCCCTATATCATTGCTGCCATTCATTTCAGTTATACTTAAGTACGCATGAGTTTGTATATGTACACAAGTATACATAGTTGAATTTATTGTTGCTGTTGTTCTTTTGAACAAACTTACTCAGATCAGCTAAGAATAAGAAAGCTATGTATTTATTATACTTTCACTTATTCCTTCTTTGATATTCTTTGTGTAGATCTGAATTTCTGAACTCATACTTTCCTCCCCTGTGAAGAACTTGAACATTTCTTGCAAAACAGTTTCACTGGCAAGAGAGTCCCTCTATCTGTGTTTTTCTGAGAAAAATCTTTATTTCTCCTTCACTTTGGAGGGAGATTTTTAGGGTATGGAATTAGAGGTCGATTCGAGATTTTGCTTATTTCACTTCCCTCTTCTGTTCCCATGATTTCTGAAGAAAAGTCAGATGTAATTCTTTGTTTCTCTGTAGCCGCTGTGTGTGTTTTTTTTTCCTCCCAACTCTTTCATGAATTTTTTTTTCAGTAGTTTGAAAATAATATGCCTAAGTATGCCACAAAATCATGCATGTATATGTGGCGGGAGTGCAGAGAGGCAATGACTGAGTCCCCCTGGAATTTTCAGCTCAGACTTGTTCACAACTGAGCTTTCAACAATTTGTCAATTGTAGTTTTCCTGCCCTGGCACTGGTTTCTGTGGTGGCTTCAATTTGAAAGATCTTGGTCTCATAAGTTGTGATTCTCTGCATTTGTCTATGAATCTCTCCAATATAGGGGGCAGTGTTTGCCCTGTGAGTTCACTGCTCTTATGGATCTAAGAATTCTTGACTTTTCAACTTACTTAGTTTTTCACTTGTTAGTATGTAGTGGCACCTTTCAAACCTCTTATGTGCCAGGCCATGAGCTGGAAGTTGAGTTTTGTCTAACTTCGCTTTTTGGAGAAAGTATTTGCAAAGATCTTATTTGGCCATTCCGCTCCATTATTTTCCCTTTAACTGTCAGAGAGTGCATGCGTACATGTGCCTGGTGTGTTATTCAGCTCACCAGGTCTAGTATTTGAACTGTGCAGTTGGTCATATGGGATCCAGCTGCTTTAACCACCATGCCACGGAATTTACCAATTCGAGTGCTTTTTCTGTACATAGGAGTTTCTGTCTAATTTTCATCTCTTCTCACCTGTAGAACTTCCTTTAACAGTTCTTTTAGAGCTCTCAAGTTTTTTCTGAAACTATAGTGTGTTTTGCTCCACTTGTGAGGGATATTTTGCTGGGTATAGAATCCTAGGTTGATGGTTTTTCCCCTTTAGCTCTTTACAGATGTTTTCCCATTGTCCTTTGCACTTTATGGTGCTGTGTTATATTTGTTCCCTTGCAGGGGATGCAAGTTTCATTCTCTGGCCAACTTAATGATGATGTGCATAGGTATTTTAGTGTGTTTGTTTATTCTTGGAGGGAACTGTTGAGCATATTGGATTGGTGAATTTAGAGTTATCATCAGCTGTGGAAATATTTTGGCCATTAATTCTTCAAATATTGTTTGGTTCCTCACTTCTTTCTCTACTCCTTCTTGAACACAAATTATTAATATATTTATATTCTACAGCTTTTTTTTTTTGTCCTATAAGATCATTCAGGCTCAGTTCATTTTTGTTCAGTCCCTTTCTTCTTGTGTTTTATTTATATAGTGTTTATTGATATGTGTCCACATTTACTGCCTTTTTTTTTTTTTTTTTTTTTTTCCCTGTAGTGTCTGCTTTGCTGTTAATCACATCTGGTAAATTTTTGTTTCAGATATTTTTTTTATTTTTACCTCCAAAATTTTCATTGCTTTTTTTTTTTTTTTTTTTAAGAGAGATTTTTGCTATAGTGTGCATGTGCTTGCCAGAGAGACAAAAACAGAAAACAAGAAATCACTCTCCAGAGAGGATGACTATGCCACAATCCCTTCTCCATTCTCCTCTTGGGATTTTAGGCATGCACACACATGCGCCCACTGGGTCTGGGACTCAGACCGCAGTTGAGTACATGGGAGTCCAGTGAGATAACCATTATTCCTCCTGTTGGTCTCTTCATTTGCTTTTTAAATAGAAAGCTTTTTTTTTTCCTCTCGTCATTATATTAATTATTCTTTTACATCTTTTAGACTTATTTGTAATAGGTTGGATTTTTAAAAGCTTGTTTCTTGAGAGAGTGAGAGAGAGGGATGCCTCATCATGCTACAACCCATCTTGCTCACCTCCCAGCCTTCTAGGCAGCTAGGATCACTGACACATGCACATTTATGCCTGGCATGTTCAGGTTGACCTGAGATCTGAACCCCAGGCCTTCTCATATGGCTCTCTCATTGTGCAGTAATGTCCTACCACCTGCACCATTGTAGCTGGGTGTCCATAAGAGTTGTTTTAAAGTCCTCATCTGCTAATTAAATCATTTCTATTTTTGCATCTATTTTTACTGGATTTTTTCCTCCTGGATATAGATCACAATTTGCTGCTTATTCTTTTTAGTAATCATTTAAATGCCAGACCTTTTTTAAAAAATTAATATCTTTTTCTAAATCAGTGTAGATTTACAGATTTATAGAAAAATTTGAAAGATGGTACAGAATACTTTCAGTGTCCCTTAATGTTTACATGTTACATTGCCAGAGTGTCATCAAAACTTAAGAAATTAACACAGTGTAACTAAACCACAGGTGTTATCCAAATTTTACCAGGTTTTTTTTTTTTTTTTTTTTTTTTTTTTTTTTTTTTTTTTACCAATGTGCTTTCTTTTCTAGGATATTCATTGCATTTAGTGGTCATGTGTTCTTAGTCTCATCCTATCTCTGACCATTTTTAATTTTTTCATTTTTCATGACCTTCATACTTTGACCCAGTAATCTTATTGACCATCCCTCAATTTGGATTTGTCCGGGGTGATGATTAGCCTGAGGTTATGGGTTTTGGGGAGAATGCTATAGAGGTAAGATACCTTTATCTGTATATCATATCAAGATGTTATCTTTTTCCCTTTATTCATGATAGAGCATGTGTAAGCACGCATGGGAATTAGATATGAGCTCCCTCCATAGGGTCTGGTTGTGCCATGATTACCTCCCTCCAGTCCTCTAGCCCTTTGGATCTTGGGCACTCATGCATGTACTTGATGTGTTTCAGGTTGACCAGGCCAGGGATTTGAACCACAGTCATCATGTAAGATGATGATACTTGAGCAGCTCATTACACTGAGCCATGAAGTCAGTCTGCAAGGTGTTAGTTTTGATGGCTTGGTTACACTGGTGTCTCATTGGTTCCTACACTGGAAGTCCTATCTTATTTTGCTTGGATTTCTTCTTTCTTTGCTGTGGTCCAAAAATTCTCTCTCAAAGCTGGAGTGATTATAGGATTTACCTTTTTTGTTTCTTTTTACTTAACTATCTCAGTCTTGTAGAACCTGTTGTCCCAGTCTCTGAAAACAATGAGATGTTTTTGTCCAGTTTTCCAGCTATTTGTGGCAGAAGAGCCATTTCTGTATCACTTATTCTTTCAAGACTAGAATCAGAAGTCCTTGGCAGGACCTCTTTCTGTTAAGTTTATCGCTTGGAGTTTCTCAGTTACTATTATTTTAATTTGCCAGAGGGCATGTGCCCTCACCAGAGAGAGACAGGAGAGAATGAAAGAACTCCTCAGTTGGGTGTGATCATGTTACAACCCCTTCTCTATTCCTCTATCCTGTTGGAATTTTGAGCATATATGCATATGCTTCAAGTGTTTTTTTTTAACTGCAGAGACTAGGACTCAAACTGCATGGTTGACCAGTGCGATCCAGCTTCTTTAACCACTAGGTTACAGGTTGGCCCTTCCCAGCTCATTTGAGTTCCTCAGATCTCAACCATGTGTAGACCAGTTTATGCCTACATGTTCCTACAATCTCCCAGGGGAGATTCCATGCCAATCTGCCCAACCTAGAGCTTAGGTGGATAGAAACAAATTTCTTTGTTGTTTTCTTTTGGTAGTGGAAACATTCCTCCTGGTCTAACTTTTCACTCTGGCAGCCTTCCATGGGTCATTCTTTCTATGTGATGTTAGCTCTAACTACTTAGTTGAGCCCAAGGACTTGCCTTTTATTTCTTGCAGCTTTTAAGACATAAACCGCTTGGTCAGATCCAGGGCAGCTTGAACTGAATGCCTTTTCTTTTCTTTTTCTTTCTTTTTTCTTTTTTTACGATAGAGTGCCTGTGCTCACTGGAGAGAGAGACAGAGACAGAGGAAAAGTAGGAAAGAACCCATTTCAGGCATACATGCACACATGCCCAGAGTGTTTTTTAAGCTCCCAGGTCTGAGACTCAAACTGCACAGTTGGCCACATAGGATCCAGCTGCCTTAACCACCACACCACCCGGCTAATCCCGAATACCAGTGGTTTTAGCTTCTTTTTTCATTTGTTTGGTTTTTTGTTATTGATCATTTTTATTGCCTTCTTTGCAAGTGAAGCTCTGTATTTGAGAAGATGTTTGTTATATTTTATCTAGTATTTTGAGAGGTTCTATAGCAGGAAAGTTAATGGTAGCTAGTCTATAGTATTCTTGAGCATTTTCTCTATGTAAAATACTGTGCTGAGGTCCTACACAAAGTAATACATCAGGGCCAGCAGAGGGCATAAATGGTTACGTTGCTGGACTCCCATGTAGTCAACTGCCGTTCAAATTCCAAACCCAGTGGCTTAGAACTCATGCCAGGTGTGTGTGTACATGCCCAAGATCCCCAGAGGACAATGGAGGAGAAGGGATTGCTGTATGGCCATCTTCACTGGGGAGTGATTTCACATTTTCTCTCTCTGTCTTTCCAGTGAGTGCACACACCCTGTAGCAAAAATTCCTCTCTTAAAACAAAACAAAACAAACCACGTCATCTTCGAGTAGTTTGTCTTATGTATTTGGGAGGGTAGGTCAAATGTATATGTCAAAAGAGAATACCAAGAGTGCTATAAGAAATAGACAATGCAAGTTCAAATTCGGAGTCACAATGTTCCTTGTCTGAGGTAAGAGAATTGACAACTGCTTCATGTGAGAGGAGGTATTCTAGGTAGGATTAGGGATCTTAGGAGTTATAGGATGGAAAGATCCTAGTATTGGTGACAGCTAGTACAATTAGGACCTATAGAAGGGTTTTATTTATGCAGTGCTCCGATAATAAGAACACTGTGTATTGTCATCAGTAACCATGTTGTTTTTGGAGAACAACAGTATTTTCTTGGGATCCAAGACTCTTTTTCGGTCAATGTACATTGGGGTCTTAAAAGCTACCTTTGGAGCCAGCAGGTGGCATGGTGATTAAGGTGTGGACTCCCACATAACCGACCATTGTTCGAGTCCTGGACCTTGTGGCTTGAAAATCACAGCAGGTATGTGTGTGTGCATGCCTAAAATCCTGAGAGGAGAATGGAGGAGAAGGGTTTGCGGTGTGACCATCCTCCCTGGGGGGTGATTCTCACCTTCTCTCTCACTGCTTCTGTCTCTTTGTGCCAAGGGCGTGTACCCTATAGCAAAAACAAAACAAAACAAAACAAAACCCAAAAACTAAAAAAAAAAAAAAAACTAACCTGAAAGTAAGAGTTGGCGGTCAGTTATGAACCTTATTTTCAAAGGAGGAATGGTTTAATCTGATAAAATTATGATGAAAAGAAAATGTGCTTAAGGACAGAAATTCAAAGATACAGAGTAGTGTTTCGGCTGGATCCACCTGTAGTTACAAAGACTAAAAGAGTAAGTTCAATTTTTTGCAGTTATTGGAAGTCTTTCAAGGAGCACTTGTTAGGAGCTAATTGAGGTGTAACCAAGGAGCAGCACTCAGGAGCTCTCTAGAAAAGTGAAGTTTGCAAATACTTGCTCGAAACTTGAATGTGTTTAAAAACGAGGAGCCTAATAGGACCTGTGTAAGCTTTCCGTAAGACCCGGACTCTTGTGCCCTCTATTCCGATGCCTTCATGCTTAGACGTGGATGTGTCTTGCGTGTGATTATTGCATATGCCAAATCTGACCTATGCAGTGTTCGTTAATAAGAGAGTAACTCTAAGAAAGGGACAGTGTTAGAACTCTGCAAAAATCTCTATAAAGAACTAGGATATTTTTCTGGAAATATGTTCATTCCTGAAAAGGACATGAGTATCCAATTATTGTACCTAGAATTGATTAAAGGCAAGAAAACAACAAATCTATAATCATTACTATATTAGACTGATTTTAAAATTCAAATATTTTTGGAAAATTACATGTTATACTGTAACCAAATAATTAGCGCTGGGGATGGGAAATTCCATGATGCTTAATATTAGATTGGCCAAGGGAACATTCTCATACCAGCAAATCTCAGGAATACTGAAGGATTTGAGGGTTCTTCCATGGACTGCCCTGTGGAAGAGCTGTCTTTTCTATTTATTTCTCACTCATTATTTTCCATACTCTCTTTCTTTGTGATATTTTACCTATTAATTTTTTTGGAGAGGTTTTTGCTATAGGACATGTACACTCGCCAGAAAGACAGAGAGACAGAAGGTGAGAAATCAGCCACCAGGGGGGATGGCCACGCTGCAATTCCTTCTCCTTCATTCTCCTCTGGGGATCTTGGGCACGCACGTACTTGCACCTGGCATGAGTTTAAGCCATCAGGTCCGGGATTCGAACTACGGTTGACTACACGGGAGTCCAGCAACATAGCCATTACGCCAACTGCTGTCCCTCTTTGTGATATTTTAATCTCACAGTAACCGTTGGGGCTATTTGTCCTTTCTTTTGTTTCCTTTTGAACTGGAAGAACTTTCTCAACCTTGAAATGTTCTGACCAGACAGAGATAGTGAGTGGTGGGGCCTGAATGTGTGGTGACTGCAGACTAGAACCAGCCAACTTCAGTGGAAACACCCCCACCTCCATCTCCGGATGGGAGGTGGAGTCTGTCAGTCAGTTGACATCTTTTCAGTAACTAGTGCTTGATTCATCACCCGTACTGCACTCTCTTGCTTTGGAAATCCAACACGGCAGATCTCTGGGTGCTAGAATGCTGCCACTGTTTTATTGTTCATTTTAGCAAACTACTTCTGCAAAAGATGAACTAGGATGAAAAGAAATCAGATGTGTGTATTTGGTATGCAATATTTTTGTCTTACAAATAGCTACATTCTAACCCACATTAACCCCATGATACGTGAATTTTGCCAACTCCTGCTGCGTCTTTTAAATCAAATCCAGTAAATCACTATGAATGTTCTAATTTCTAAACAAACTAGTCTTCCAGTAGAGGTGCTTTAACACTGTACTGCAAATTAGACAACCTAAGATAAATGGACCATCTTTGTTAATTATGTAGTTTAATTGATCAAAACTACCAGATAGGATTTTATTTATAGCACTTTTGCTTAGTATCAACTTCTATACTGTTAAGTAGCTTGTGAGTCGTATATTTGGGGTCATTAAGCTATATGCTATTATTTAGCTTCTGTTAACCTTATTAAGTACCTCTTTTTGGTCTAGTTCATGTCACAATATGAAATTGCTTTTAATTGAGATGACCAACTTCCATTAGATTGTTCAACCCCCATTGTGTAGACGAGCACAAAGCACTTTTCATTTTTGCTCTATTGATCGGGCAGCAATTTACTTGAACTATATTCAGAACCTGGTGGAGGAAGATGGGAGAAGATTCCTTTAAAGGTTCTTTTTGCTGGTGGTTTTCCTCCCTGGCCTACCCCACCATTCGCTTGTCACTAATTTTGCACGCCAGTAGGTAGCAGTGGTGAGCAGAGGCACAGACAGAAAGCTGCCAGTCAGCGATTATAAATTATTATTCATTTCTGTTATAGGTGGGGTGTGCAGTCAGTTACAGTAATAATTACGAGGACTCGAGGGTTTCCTAGGCAACCAATTTCCCCCCTCATTCATGCTGTTGCTGAGAGAGTGCCTGTAAAGCATGACATTGCTGTATTCTGAGGTTTGTTGCCCCCCTGCTGCTCCAGGTTTGAGGTTAGTTACAGCATCATAAGATGCTCTCAAGCATAGAGAGCTCAGACTGGGCTTAAAAAGCATACCGGCAAGAGGGCCTCTCCTCCACTGCTTCCCGTGTAAGGAACAGGGTTCTGAAAATGCAAATTCTCCATCCTGCCTGCTAACGTTGGCAAGATCTCTTTAACTTGCCGAACATTTTATTTTCTATTATTTTGGAAACTGTGGATCCTTTCGTTTTTAAAGTTTTATTATTTCATAAAAAATGTGCAGAGACAGTTCTGGAACTAGACCTCTCTTTAGGATTTGAGTCAAATAAATCAATGGGAACTGTCACAGCTAATCATGGATGTGTTTGGTGTTTATTCAGTTTTATGAAAATGGTTCATAAAGAGGAAGGGAACACACTCTTCCTGTAGGAGCAGGATTAGTCCTTTATGTGGAAGAAAAATAATAGAAACCACATCTCTTATCAAGGATCTATACATGAATCATATTATCTCTACATTTGAGGGCTCTCTAATCTTTCATTTTAATGAACTTACATCAAGTGCTTTGCAGTGATAAAAGTAGTATTTGTTTGTGTCTGCTATGAAAAAAGATAGGGGATTCATGTTTCAGTCTTACATGGAGATGTGAAATGTTTATCCATTTACAAGGCAGGAGTCACACACCCAGGCATGATGCATCCAGATACCATTCTCTGCTAGATGATTACAAAATGTACAGTACCTCACATTGGACCTGCATATTTATTACCCTGCATTCTCAGCAAGATGTAAGCCGTCTTCCAGTCAGTGTTCATGGCGGGAACACCACCAGAGCTGGTTATGACCACTGATTTCCTCGTGTGTGAACCCTGACCAGGCTCTTAGGCTACTGGAGCTTCTGGAGCATCTTACTCTTTAGCAAACTCCTGTTTTCTAAGAAAAAGAACGTCAAGTGATCATGCTCTGGCCCCACTGCAGCCCCCTCTACTAGCTGTCATCAGCTCCTCTCCCTGGGATAACTGGTATACCACTGCCTTTGCTTCCCCTCAGACACCCATCACCTGCCCTGCCTAGAGTCCTGCTGTGGGGAGTGATGGCAAACCTGCCGTCAGGTTGGCTTGGTCTCATGAGAGGCCAAGGCTAAAACTCCATGCCC
Organism: Tupaia tana; assembly: GCA_026018925.1. NCBI lineage: Eukaryota > Metazoa > Chordata > Mammalia > Scandentia > Tupaiidae > Tupaia > Tupaia tana. The sequence continues at coordinate 42,952,149 of JAKSZU010000018.1, forward strand.
TTAGCCTTCCCCGGGTATATGGAGAAAGGTGGTCTGCCACTGACCCATTTCTTCTTGCTGCTCCAGAATGTGGGCCTGAGAGTTCAAGGGCACCGGACAGGAAACACGCCACTCAGAGTTTGCCCCGCACTTCCCACTCAATAGCAGCGTCCTGTTGGAGGAAGTCTTGAGGTGAGGTCTAATTTCTTGAAAGCACTTCAAAAGCACTGAACATAAGTTTCTAGTCACTCCGTTAGATGTAGACTTATGGAGTGATTCATAAAAATGAAATATATGGACTATGTTTCTGATATTATAGATACTGTAAAATGTAATTGGCTATATGAATCCATGAGGATGGGTTCATCCGAAGTTTAGGTTTACTTTAAATAGTTTAGTAACCTTTTATAAAGTATTTATAAGCCAAAACTATGAGGCTAGCACCTATTAATCCAAACAGTTTTATCAAGTAATCCTGGTTTTTCTTCAAATCGTTTAACAGCCTAAATAGATAGGAGTGAGTCTCTGGAAATATAGTGACCTGATATACTTCAGGTGGGGACTTGTGCCCAATTTCACAGAGGACGTAATTTTTAATTTTCATATTGCACACCTCTCTGTGGTGTAAATTACTTAAACGGCAGTGCTTAGCCACTGATGTTGTAAATTAGATCATGAACTAATAACATGATAAGTTATAAGTAAGTTATAGACATGCAATGAAGTCACAGACTTACAGCCAACAACCCTTACAATACAAAAAGCGATGTCCCAATGAGGCCATTCTGAACTCTAGATTCAAAATAATCCTTTTTAATTTTTATCATCTGTATCTCTGGATTCTGGAGAAAGAAGGCATGTCTTAATCTTGAGAAGGGCCAGTTTTCTGTTTATTATAATGGTAAGATAAAAAAAGTTAGGCCGCTCTTTGATTATAAGCTTTCTCTTTTACTTTTTCTTTGACTAATTGAACGGTTTCAGAAAACATTGTTAAAATCTTAAGGTTAAAGCATTCTTTCTTTCTTTTTTCTTTCTTCTTTCTTTCTTTCTTTTTCTTTCTTTCTTTCTTTTTTTTTTTTTTTGGCCTAAAGATTACTTTGCACCCTAGACAAAGGAAATATTTAAACTGTTAAATTTGAACAAAGATACAGTCTGCATATGACTTCTCTGAAGCCCTATAAAAATTCTTTAAAATTGCCTATTCACTCAAATTTACTGAGTGTAGCAAAAATGTCAAAGGCATAAAGTCAGAGAAGATTGAATAAAATAATGCAGAAAGACAGATTAGTCATGCACAGACCCACACAGCCTTTCAGAGCACACAATACCACTCTTTATTACCGCTCTATCTTTACAAAGACTACGTTCAATACATAGAAGATGATACATGGCCAGCCATGTCATCTGCCTGTGATTCCAGGACTCATTTATCTGGGCCCTTTTCACAATGACATTGATGAGAGATCTCAGTGTTTTCAGAGCATTGTTTTATTTATCATATATAATGGCTGGCGAAAAAAATAGGAATTATGTCACCGATAGCACATGAAAGAGTTGCATAGAAGACTGTGACAAAGTTTGGTAAAACCTAGAACAAGGAGCCTCATGGAAATGTCCTTTCTTCTGCTTTCTCCCCTACTGCGACTTCTCCCCCATTCTCATCCCCCCAAGATCTGCATGCTGATAACTGTTAAAACATAGCAAGAAATGTTTCATTAGACCGCACGGTGGATACCCCAATCCTTGTAAAACTCTGCAGCAATGACATTTTTAGTTAAACGTAGAGCACGTTTTAATTACTTGAGGGTTGCTGACCGTTATTTATGCATTGGCGAAGGGAAAGGAGACTATTTGTCAGTCATAGTTTTGTATCTTGCAAATTTAATAAAGAGCAGCCCTTAAGATAGAATTTCTTAGGCTGCCACAATTGACAAAAGCCAGCTCATGTTGAAATGTCAACAGCAAACCCCGTCAGCAGGCCTCTGCTGTGCAATCAGGGGAGTGCCACAGCCCCATATAAACAAATGTATAGAGTGTGTGTGTGTATGTGTGTGTGTGCACATGTGCATGTGCGTGCGTGCTGTGGGGGAGTTCCTGGGGCTCTCAGTGCACACACTTGCGGTGGGAATGTGTTAAGGATTTCTTGGAGAAAACTGCCCCCTTCTACAGTGTCTAAATTGTAAGAAATCAAAGTCTTAGGGACAGTGGACCAAGAGAATGACTGACAACTGCCTTATAAAAGGTTATCTTGGATTTGTTTTTTGAGTGGGGGGCAGGAGGGGTATCATTTCTATGCCCATTGGGGCATTTCTTGATTTTTCTGTGCCTTTGGTGTTGTCAGAAGCTAAAGAACAGTTGAGGGAAGGTTCACCTTTTGGAACCAGGGACCCATCCTTCCCCTGAATGGGAAAGGTTTTTCTCCAGAACCTTGCTCCCATGTCCCCTGGGTGCAAGGGGCAAGAGGCAGGCCCCGGGGCTGGGAGCCCCATCTCACACCTCAGCTCTGCCCCTTCCTAGGTGACTGACCCTTGGACAGCTATCCTACTTTTCTGAGCTGTTTCCTAGTTTGCAAACACCAGGATAGTACCGTGTAGAAGACTGTGTGGCCATGATGAAATATTGTATATGGAAGTGCTTGAATGGAAGATGATAAATGCCATTTTTTTTCCTGTGGAAGATGAGAACACATTTCCTTTGTTCTTAAGAAAAATTTGCTGTAGTTCTATGCCCTTGATTGAGTGATCTTTCTTTTTCTCTCACCATCCTCTTTATAGATGATGGGCTGAAGACCCAGAGGACCTTCAAGTGAATGGAAGTGCAGGCAGGGGAAGTTTTCCCAAAGCCCTGATGCTTCCACACCTTCCTATTAGGGTGGGAGGTAGGGCGAGATCAGAGACTGGACTGCCTGTTAGAAAGGGCGGAAGCAATGGATGAGGCTCAGCATTTAAAACCGTGCCCCTGGGCTTGCCCACAGCTGCTCACGGGCCTCTTTTTTCCCCAATTTAACTAAGTTCAGAAACACTCCCCCCTACCCTGCCTATTGTAAGTTTATTTCTTCCATGGGTGAGAGAGACAGTAACCTCGACAGGGTCTTGACACCATGATCCACCTCCAGCTACCATCTAGCCCTGGCTCATTGGCACCCGAGTGTCTGGACATACTCCGGGAGGTCTCTAGACTTGAACTGGGCACCTTCCATGTGGGGTTGCCTTTCAGAGCATCATGTTTTACCACCGTGCCGCCATCTGGCCCCAACCTTTAGAAATCTTGACCAGTGTGCCTCCTTCTTTTCTTCCTCCTCCTTCTCCTCTTCCCCCTCTTGTGCTTTCTCCTCCTCGTTCAGCTGCTCACTGACTGCCCCGGGAAGCCCTGGGCAGTGTAGCCTCAGCCCTCACTGGGACTGGCCACCAGGTCCCAAGGACTCCACCATCAAGATACCTGACTCACTTCCCCTTCGCGCCCTTGATAAATGAGGGAATGACACACCTGCTGTGTGTCGCTCACTAGGTCCTGAGAGAGAGAGGAAATGGGGCAAACCTTGGGGAAGTGAGACTGGTTTTTCAGAGAGGCGGTGTGCCCTTTATCTCCTGTAACTGGAACATGCCTCCTGCGTCCGCCATGTCCTGCGTCCGCCATATCCTTCGTCCGCCATATCCTTCGTCCAGGGGCTCGGTGGTGCCCAAGGGCACCCGGTATTCCTCCCTTGTAAAGGCTCCCACAGGCAGAAGTCCAAATGACAGTGGAGAGGAGAGCTGGTGAGTGCAGGAGCCTGCATCTGTGGCTCTCCTGGCCTGTGAGGGGACTGCGGCCTCTACAGGCCCGGATTCCTAACAGTTCAATGGAGGGAGAAACATCTATTTATCCACAAGACTTTACTAAGCCCCTGGGGTCAGAGTAAGAGGACAGACCTGGTTGCCACCTTCACGGCTTGGAATCTAGTGAGAAAAATTACACGAATGCAAAAAAAGGGCCCAGAGAATAATGGGGTGAAGGTGGGGAGTCGAGAAGAGCCCGTGGAGGAGGTGACAGCAGAAGCCTAGCACAGCGGGAAGGAGCTGGGAAGAAAGATCAGCTGGTGCCGGGGCCTTGGGGACAGCCTGGGAGAGTGCTCTGTGAGGTTGCTGACCTGCGAGGGAAGCCCCTGAAGGGTCTTGAGCAGGACAGTGACCAAGATGGATGCACATTAAAAGACAGTCACCAGGCCCACTCCCTTCAGAGGTGATTAGGGCAGGCCTAGCATGGAGCAGAAGACCAGTTGTCACACTTAGACAATGATGGTGGTGACAGCGATGGAGCTGCAGAGGAAGGGACACATTTAAAATAGATGTTAGAGTCAGAACTGATCGGATGTGCTGAAGGATCCACGTGAGGCAGGAGGGGACAAAGGACTGAGGGTCATTTCTCACTTTCTGCCTCGAGCAGCTGAGCAGTGGCAACGACTGAGCTGGAGAAGCTGAGAAGAGCTGTGGAGGGATTTAGTGACACACGGAAGCATCTGGAAAAGAACGGACGCAAGACACATCCGGGAAATGCGTCCCGAATGAGGAGAACCCTGGAAGAGACTCATTTAAAGCTTTCTGTCCTACTTCGCGCTGCCGCCCAGCCCCATTCCTGGCCTCAGCTCCGCAAGAGCTCCCTTGTCTGTTAGATGCTCTGCTCGGACTTGCACGAGGGGAACTTCAAAATGCTTTTGGGGGACCAGCAGTTAGCATAACGGCTATGTCGCTGAACTGGTAGTCGACCGCGGTTCAAGTCCTGGACCCGTGGCTTAAACTCAAGCCGGGCGCATGTGCGTGAGTGCCCAAGATCCCGAGAGGAGAATGGAGGAGAAGGGATTGCAGCATGGCCATCCCCCCCCGGGGGGTGATTTCTCGCTTTCTCTCTCTCTTTCTCTCTCTGTCTCTCTGGCGAGGACACGTGCCCTGTAGCAAAAAACCTCTCAAAAAAAAAAAAATGCTTTTGGGAAAATGGAACTAAAGTGCGACTTTATTTTGGCGCAAATTAATTGGAAATTCCATGCATAGTTTTTTCATAATACACATTTCCCATGAGTATTGCGAGGAGCCTGAGGGAGAAATTTCGGCCCGCGGCATTTATGTGTGGGTGACGGGATGCAAAAGGCAAAGGGACTGAAGCACATTTAAAGAGAGTCGTCAGTCAGAGCCACACAGTGTGGTCCCGTTCTTGGGTTCAGGAGGCAGTGCCTGTCCCAAGAACAGACTTGGACTGAAAGCACATGGTGGACACAGGATGGGGAGAGGGAAGTTAGTGGGGATGGGGCTGGAGCAGAACTCTGTTGAGAAAGAGGAGGTGAGCGGGCGTGGAAGGCAGAGAGGTCAGGGCCAAGGAGTGCTGGCCACCAAGCCAGGGTGCAGTACAATACCCATGTCACATGGCAGAGACCACGGGATGGTGTGCAGATGGGCCCGGAAACTCCCTTGGTCACCCTGCTGAGGTCATGAGCGGTAGAGCGGCCTGCTCAAGGCAGTCAGACCAGTTCTGGATTCTAGGCCCCTGACCAGGAGGTCCAGTGTCACTGCAGTGTGGTGACATTTTCCAAAAATAAGTTGAGTCAGAGGAGTAAGAATCATGTCCCTGGCCTGTTAGTTGCACAGTTACTTGTAATAGTGAAAAATTAAGGAGAGTCCAAGTGTCTGACAATAAGGAACCAGTTAGGAATAATTTACTATAACAATATGTGATCACTGGGGCCAGCAGGTGGTGTGGTGGTTAAGGCAGTGGACATTCTCACATGGCCAACCACGGTTCAAGTCCTGGACCTGGTTTGCTTTCTCACTTTCCCTCTCTCTCTCTCTCTCTCTGGACAAATTAAAATAAATGAATCAATAAATGAAATTAAATAAATTATTTTTAAAATGTGATCACTAAAAAGACTTTTAAGTATTTTTCAAATTAACAGTGGCTAATGGTTGTGTATTTAGTATTATGTGAAAATAGAATCTGAATACACTATTTTGTAAAAAAAAAAATCTAAATATAATATAAATACAGGTAATTCTATTAGTATGAATTAGACAGGGTTCTCCAGAAGAAGCAGAACCCATAGGATGCATATCTATCTATCTATCTATCTATCTATCTAGATATATACACACACACACACACATATATATATATATATATATATATACATATATATATACACACACACACATACACATATGAGAAGACTTCAAAAAGTTCACAGAAAGATAGAATTAAATTATTCAAAATATAAACTTTATTATTCAGCAGAAGCTCTGTTGAGTTTGAGGAAATTCTGTAAGTGGTGATGCCAGCCACATAGTCCATCCCTAAAGAACTGAGGGTCCTGGGACTTCCATGTCAATGCAGTCTTTCATTAACTGATGAAAAATGGGTGCTATTGAAAGATTTTTTTTTTTGAGAGAGAGATTTTTGCTATAGGGTATGTGGGCTCGCTAGAGAGACAGAGAGAAACAGAGACAGAAAGCAAGAAATCACCACCCCCTCAAGGGGGATGACCATGCCCAAATCCCTTCTCCTCCATTCTCTTCTTGGGATTTCGAACATGCACATACATGTGCCTAGCATGAGTTTTAAGTCACTGGGTCTGGGACTTGAACCATGGTCAACTATGGTGGGAGTTCAGCAATGTAACCATTACACCATCTGATGGTCCTGAAAGATTTAAGATTAGAAAACAAAAAGAAATCAGAACATGCCAAGTCAGGACTGTAAGGTCCTAATGATTTCCCATCCAAATTCTTGCAAAATTGCCCTTGTTTGATGAGACGAAAAAGCAGAAGCATTATCTTGGTGGAGAAGGACTCTCTGATGCAGCTCTCCCAGGCATTTTCCAGCTATAGTTTCTGGCTTTCTCAAAACACTCATAATGAGCAGATGTTATTGTTCTTTGCTTCTCCAGAAGGTCAACAAGCAAAATGCTTTAAGCATCTCAAAAAACTGCTACCAACTGCTACCATGGCCTTTGCTCTTGGCTGGTCCTCTTTGGCTTTGAGTGTACCACTGCTACAATACCTCTTAGTGGCCATCACTGTGGTTGTCCTTTGTCTTCAGGATCGTAGTGGCAAAGCCACGTGTGATCTCCTGTTACAGTTCTTCCAAGAAATGCTTCAGGTTCTCCATCCCACACATTTAAAATCTCCGTAGAAAGCTTTGCATTTGTCTGCAGCTAATTTGGACATAATGATTTCGGCCTTTATTGAGCAGAATGTTTGCTCAACTTTTTAAAAAGTATGTTTTATTTTGGTATAGGGCATGTGCACTTGCCAGAGAGAAACAGAGAAGGTGGAGGGGGGAAGTGATAAAACAGCCCTCAGGGAGATGGCCACTCCACAGTTCCTTCCCCTCCATTCTTCTCTCGGGATTTTGGACATGCATGCATGTGCACCCACCATGTTTTTCAAGCCTCCAGATCTGGGACTAGAACTGCAGAGTTGGCCATGAGGGATCCAGCCACCTTAACGACCATGCCATCAGTTGGCCCAGTTTGCTCAGCTTTAATTTTTGTTGGTACGGTATAAGCTGAACCAATGGAGATGTCTATAGCGTTGGCTATTGTTTCTGCTAAACAGCAGCATCAATTTGCCAGGATTAAATTAATCTCGTCTGTGCCCTAATTGACAAGGACCAATGACTGGGCACCACAGCATGGTCGAGTTGATTCTTAGAAGTAGCCATTGTAGTCACCGAGATGAACTCTTGCCGGTGGCCTGTATCTCTTTGTTTCTACTTCGGAGAAAAGGACTAGAAGGAAGAGCATTTGTGATGAGACTCTGGGGCATTTATTTATACTTTTCTCAATCTTTTCAAGTGTCTACTATAAACATAGTTCTTTATTTTAATATACGAAATGTGAAAAATTAAAATGATAAATAAAAATGTTCTACTCGCCTGAGGAAGCAGTCCTTCCAATAGCTACAAAAGAGGTTTGTTTTTACCGACTGCTTCTCTCTATCCCCTCACTGTCATACTCTTTATTATCTCTTAAATTTGCCTTTTAAGATTATAGAATAACCTAATCGTACGAAAGGAAGGACAGAGAAAGCAAAAATCACCTGCAATCTCACCACGCTATCAGAATTGCAGCTTTTCTGCTAAATTTCATTTTAGTTGCTTTATCACAGGATATGTCTGCACAAAATGCTACCCCACTTTTTGAAACTTTTTTTTTTTTTTTAGTTTTGCTTTAGGGCATATACACTCGCTAAAGAGAGAGAGAGAGAGAGAGAGAGAGAGAGAGAGAGAGAGAGAGAGAGAGAAATCAATCCCAGGAGGAGATGAACACACCACAATTCCTTCTCTTCTTGGAATTTTGGGCATGCACATGCTCCCAGCATGTCTTTCAGGCTGCTGAGTCCAGGACTTGAACCCTGCAGTGGGCTATGTAGGCCCCAACCACCTTACTCCTGCTGACCCTGAAACTTCTTTAATATTATGTTGCATAATGGTACTATGCGTACTCAGTCAAGCCCTGTTGTTGGACATTAAGGTTCTTTTTACTTTTCTGCTATTAGAAACAGTTGTGTCCTAGGCAGCCTTGAATGCAGCCCTTCACGCACACCTGATTACTTTCCTTCGGGCGCACATCTAGAAGAACAATTGTTAGGTCAAAGCACATGTATCATTGAAAAGTTGGATTCAAGAATATTGAATGGATTTATCACCATCCTTGCTCTCTGCATGGCCCACACGTGGTGTAACTATTTAAATAACAATTTTAGCAATATCAGCCCGCCCTCCAAAACACAAACTAAAAACTTAGTAATGATCTATATTCCCCCTGCCACCCTGCATCTTCACCTCCTTACCCAAGGTAAACATCTCCTCAATCCTCTGTTCATTCTTTAGTTTTCCTCCTTACAGCTCATTGTGTCTACGTTGCAAAAGCACCGAGTTTTGAGGACCAGCAGGTGGCGTGGTGGTTAAGGTGCTGGACTCCCACATGGCCAGCTATGGTTTGAGTCCCTGATCTGGGGGCTTGCTTTCTCACTTTCCTTCTCTCTCTGGTCAATTTAAAATTAATAATAATAATAATAAATAATTATTTTAAAAGCATAGATTTTTGTTAGTTGGTTTAACTTTAAAAAGGTACCATTTTATGTATACTCTTTTGTGGTTTACTTTTTGCAATGAGTTGTATATTACTGAGATTCGTCCATATTGTTGCATCTCAGCATTGTTCACTCATGTGTAGTATTCCAGTCTAGTGGGTCACTGGGTGAAAGAAAATACAAACTAATTATCTACTCTCCTGCTGATGCTATTTTGGGTTGTTTCAAGGATCTTGATCTTGTGACAGTACCGTAATGAACGTTCTTGTATGTCTTCTTTTATATACATGCAAGATTTCCTCTTGAGTATTTATTCCATGAGTGAAATTGCTGAGAATATTCAACTTTAGGAGGTGATTATGAACTGTTTTCCTAATGTGGTTGCCTTTCAACAACATATAAGGGATTCTGTGGATCCATATTCTTTTTTTTTTTTTTTTTGAGAGGTTTTTGCTATAGGGCGCGTGCTCTCACCAGACAGACAGAGAGAGACAGAGAGATAGAAAGTGAGAAATCACCCCCCAGGAGGGATGGCCACGCCGCAATCCCTTCTCCTCCATTCTCCTCTCGGGATCTTGGGCACGCACGCACACGCACCTGGCGTGAGTTTAAGCCACTGGGTCCGAGACTCGAACCACGGTCGACTACGTGGGAGTCCAGCGGCATAGCCATTATGCTAACTGCTGGTCTCTGTGGATCCATATTCTAACACTTGGTGCTTTTCAGACTGTTAGTATTTGTTCATCAAATAGGTATAAAATGGTCTCTCATTATGCTTGTGATTGCATTTCCCTGATCAGCAATGATATTGATCTCTTAATATAAACATATGGCCATATTTACTTAGTCTTCTGTGAAATACCTATTTATATCTCTTGCCTTTTTTCCATTGGATTGCTTATGCTTTTCTTATCAATACACAGTTCAATATTATGTTTGATGTTAATCTTGGTCAGTTGTGTGAGTTGTGAATATCTCGTGGCTTGTCTTTTTACTTACAAAGGTATCTTTTGATAAATATACAGTTTTTAATTTTAATATAGTCAAATAAGTTTATCTTTTTCTTTATAATCACTGGTTTTTGTTTAAGGAAATATATTTCTACCCAAGTCTAAATGATCTTTATATATATTTTATACCAAGTAGTTTAAAGTTTGGTTTTAATATTTAAGTCTTTAGTCCATCTGGACCAAAGGACTTAGTTTGTAAGTATGAGGTGAGGGGAGGATACAATGTCTTTTTTCCCAGATGGCTAACCATTTTCAACTTTACTTATTCAACAATGAATTTTATTTATTTATTTTTGTCTTTTCCCCATTGATCTGACATATAACTTTGTCATATACCAAATACCAGATAGCTTAGTTTCAGATCCCATTTATGGGCTCTGTATTTCTCTGGTTAATTATTTTTTTCTGCATTAATATCATTCTGTCTTAGTTACTTAGTTTAAGTCCTGAAATAATGAAAGACAAGTCTTTCCTCTGTACTCTTCATTTTCAGAAGTATCCTGGCTATTCTTCTTTATTCTTCCATATTATTTAACAAGTTTATTATAAATCTTTGTTGAGACTTAGGTGAAATAATATTGCATAAATAAATTCATCTGGGAAGGCCTGCCATCTACATAATATTCAAATTTCTATCTATGAATATGGTATATTTCTCACTTTAGTTAGGACTTTTTTTTTTTTTTGAGAGGTTTTTGCTATAGGACGCGTGCGCTCGCCAGACAGACAGAGAGAGACAGAGAGATAGAAAGCGAGAAATCACCCCCTAGAGGGGATGGTCACGCCGCAATCCCTTCTCCTCCGTTCTCCTCTCGGGATCTTGGGCACGCACGCACACACGTCCGGCGTGAGTTTTAAGCCACCGGGTCCGGGACGTGAACCGCAGTCGACTACGTGGGAGTCCAGCGACATAGCCATTACGCTAACTGCTGGTTCCCTAGTTAGGACTTCTTTAAGAGCTCTTGATAAAGTAATCCTATTTTCCATATACAGTTTTTGAGCATATTTTATTGAATTTCATTCTAGGTGCTTGGTATTCTGTCTTCACATGGATCTTACTACCTTATGGCCCTCCACGTTGTTTTTATTTATTCTTCTTTTCTCACAGCAAAGTATCGGAATGAGGCTATTCAGAGCTGGGCCGAGAGGATGTTTCAGGGATGTATGGTCTGGCCCATTTGCTGCTGCTTGAGAAAGCTAGAGAGGGAGCTTTGCTCTGGGCTCATTCCATAGGAGAGCATTTGCTCTTTTCTGAGGAAGAGTCATGGGTGCCCTGGTTAGTAGAGAAACACCCAGTTAGGAGATACCCAGTGGGGAAGAGACAGGAGCTCCCAAGATCCATGCTTGAATCTTGGCTCTGGGTTCTACCAGCTGAAGACATCAACAAAAGACTTCAGTTCTCCGTATATCAGCAAATGTGTTCAAAGGTGAGGAAAAAAAAAAAAAGCTTCATGGAGTTTAGAGCAACATGAGGGATTTTCTTTTTATCTCCTTATCAGCTGAGAATGGTGAGTCATTCATGTCAGCAGAGTGCTTGTGACAAATGAGCAGCCACAGGGGCACAGCCAGGCTGAAGATCATCACCGAACAGATGTTTCCACCCTCTGAAGACGGAGTTGTGGCTTCATGGGCCTGGAAGTGGAGAAATCCACTCAGGGAACATAAATTAAGGGGACACTGAGAAATGTCACTTCTGAGACTTGAGAAACTTTGCAGTGCTGGGAGTTGTCTATTTTCTTTCATGACAGAAGCTAACAAGAGGGGTGGTCGCTGCAGTGCTAATAGAGACGTCTGGGGAACTGCATTAAAGGCACCTCCAGGATCATCCCAGCTTCATTCTGTAGACAGCCAATATATTGGGTTGTTGGGAAAGTCATGACTCGTTTTTTGCCTAGAAAAATACCTCGTGACTTTCCGGACGACCTATAAACATTGTCTTAGTCTGAATTCCTACAACATCCATCATCGTTGCCTTGCTACAGGTTTCTCTATGACTCTAACAACTGGGACTTTCACTCTAACGCTGCCATGATGTTCATACAGTCCCTTTTGGATTCCAGCCAGCCTTGCCCATGGCACTTGTGGCAGGCACTGCCTGTCTTACAGTTTTTAAAGCATAGTGGGAATGTTAACGGATGGAAAAGTGTTGAGCTGCATTGTGAAATTCTTGGTTCTTTGGGTCCAGATCACTAAAATTAGAGATCTGTCCCTAGGCACAAAATGAAACTGCAACCACGAATGAAGTAGGTAGAAAAGAAAGTTTAATAGGAAAAAAGGAAAGGAAAGAAAGAAAGTACACCCAAAAAAAGGTTGTTGGGCGGGCGGATTGTGAAATGGCAACTGCGCTTGATACTGGTTAACCGTTATTCTTATTACTAGAGGTTATGAATATTCATTAGTGGGCGGCCCCTTACGCTGCCTATGACCTTCCTTTAAATTTGAATCCATACGTTTCCTGCACCTGCGCACCTTCCTCACAGGTAAAGTGAGGAATTTGATCACTTAATTGCGTACGCCCAGTGCGAGTCAGGTTGCCCCAATTAGATCGCCCAATTAGTCTATCGTATTAATGACCAAAATGCTTGCTTGGGTCCTTTGATAGGAGAAAAATCTACGAACTATCTCTGTATGCTTCCCTCAAGCCTTAAGGAAGGAATATGGCGAATTACCTCACCCTCCTGGCACCTGAAGCTAGATGAGCCTTTCACTTAGGGCTGCCCGCTCATGGCTAACTAACTGCCTACCACTGGAACGGTCTTTCCTGAGTTCCCTGCGGATTCCCTGGGCACCCTTCTCTAAAGCGGAGGTCTGTAGACAGCACCTAGTCCTGTGTGTGAGAAGCCTCCCTCCCGGGCAACTAGAAAGGCTCCGTCCTCACCTGATCTGTGGTCCACCTGAAAGGCATCTGCGTGAGGCGGTAAGTCATAATCCATAGAGGTGATGACAGTGGTCTCCATGACCACTGATTAATGAAAACAGGGCTAGTTGGACACAGAGTAGATGGTTATAAATGGTGCTGTCAGAGGAAAATAATTATTGTATTAATAAGGAAATGGTTCAAAACCAGGCTCTAGCAAAAGAGAACTGGCAACTTAGCATCTCCATGGCCTGGTGAGGCAGACTCGAGGGGATTGTGGTGACATGGAGCGGGGAGGGAAACATGCCACCCCCCCCAGTGAGCCTCCCCAGGAGGTACCCCCTCCTCGCCTGTGTACGTGCCCACGGGCACTCGTGGTTGTACGTGTGGATATGGTGGACTTGACCCAGTTCTCCCGGGACGCTGCAGATCAGCTGGGGTTGTTTGCAGGCATTCGGTACCACTTCCAGCAGAAACAGGGAAAGACGAGCATATCTTATTGTACCTGAAACACTCTATGATATGTACTAAATATTATGACTACTCGGGGCCTTGCAATAATTGATTCACCCACACAGCCATTTAGTCTGCGAGCTGTTCGTTTTACAAATTCTACAATCTTTTAGAAATTCTTTCAGTGCGGAAGATTGCTGCCTGGCCTCAGATTCATTATGGTGATTGAATCCTCTTCAATAGAGAACGGTTTAAAGAGAGCACATGCCCGCGTGTCTCACTCAGAGTGAAGGCACATAGGTTAAAAGCTTGTCTGGGTGGCATAATTCACTGCCGCTATGCCAAACAATCACGTCTTATTGTGACCTTCATAAGATACAAAAAGGCAACAGGATGGAGCTTGGCTTTTTTTAAACCCACTCACAGATTTAGCTTCCCAACATCTGAAGCTTGGAGAATTCCTAATTAAATAACCAATTAATAATGTAGAATAGAAAAAGCTATTTTTTTTTTCTGAAATGCAAAATCATAATTAATCAGAGTACAAAAAGCTGCCTGTCTTTATATCAGAAAAATATAGACTAGGTATTTAAATATTCCACCACACCTGAACCCTGGCCATCCGTCATTGTTATGACTTAAAACATCTCAGACTAAATTAGGTTTTGTTTGTATAGAGCAGTGAAAGTCAGATGGCTTGAATGACAAAATTAGAACATGCTCAAATCACTGAGACAAAACCGCATAAAGAGAAAGATGTGCAGGAGAAGGGCTGCCAGTATGGAGCAGAAATCTTCCACTGATTTTTTTTTTTTTAACATGTCCTTTCCCATTTACCCAGCCAATGGGTGTGAGCATAAATTTCTGACCCTCACATAGATATTTCAAGGAAAAAAAAATAAATCCCTACCCCCTTGTTAATTTCCAAAAAAAAAACAAGCAGCACTCTCGAGAAGTCATCACCCCCACCCCTGTGTTTCCCACCAATTTCTCCGCTCGCCCGGGTGCCATTTCCCCTCTGCCAGCTCAGCTTCTGGTCTGCCCACCACTCCAGCCCGTGCCCACTGATTATTGTCTGTAACGACAGGCAGCCGTCGCAGGGAGGGACCCAAGGTTCTCCCAACCCCCAGCCGCTGCACCACCTCGCGGTACATTTATAGTGTGAAAGAAAAGCTCGCCTTGGGACCAGCAGTTAGCGTAATGGCTATGTTGCTGGACTCCCATGTAGTCGACCGTGGTTCGCATCCCGGACCCGGTGGCTTAAAACTCACGCCAGGCGCGTGTGTGTGCATGCCCAAGATCCTGAGAGGAGAATGGAGGAGAAGGGATTGCGGTGTGGCCATCCCCCCTGGGGGGTGATTTCTCGCTTTCTGTCTCTCTGTCTCTCTCTGTCTGGCGAGTGCATGTGCCCTATGGCAAAAACTTCTCAAAAAAGAAAAAGCTCGCCTTTACGGTGTGAGTCCCTCTCCACCATTTATACTTTGCCCATGAAGTTCCAAAGCCAGGGAGTCAATTTTCCAAGGGAGAAATTGCACATGAACACTTTTATTGACCGACTAGATCAATGGTGGCCATCGGCAAGGAGGCGCAGGGACATTCAGGTGCGTGTAATCCAGGGTGGGAAGGTCATGTGTGAGGGCGCCAAGGGTGTCGTTCCTGTGTTTTGGGAACTTGCTGAGCATTTTCTTGCCTTTAAACTTTCACTCCTGCTGTCTCTTTCCCCTGCAAGTGAATATAGGAATCCTACCTGATTGTCCTAAAGTGACCCAATGGCCACTTCTTGAGGACATCTTCCCGGCTGATCTGGTGTACCCTCTCCTGCTCGTGGGAACCCATGTTTCCATGCCAATCGCCTCCCTCGGACTCACTGGTGTGGACTCTGCCTACGACCACCTCCCCACCAGACCCGGAGGTTGGGGAGAGCAGGTCTGAGCCCAAGCTGGCCCTCCAGCAGGGCTGGCTGGGAGGGTGTGGCCAGGTGATGGGCGGGGCTTCAGAGACAGGTGATGGAGGGAGCAGGTTGTGGAGGGGCTCTCCTCTTAGCCTGCCAGGCCACCGGCCTCGGTCCTACCCACTGCCACAATCTCCTTCCATATATAATTTGCTGCTATCACAGCAATAAATAATTTTTGGTGACAGTTTTACTGGGAGATTTTGTGCAGTGTTTTTTTATTGACAAAACCGCTATGAATCAACATACATGAACACAATAAAAATGTGAGAAGGATCTGCGTTACGGCTGAGGTTCTGTCAATAGGGCAGAGCATTGATCTCGCTCCTCTCCAGGATTATTTGTGGAGCTTGGGCATGTAGGTTTCAGAACCGCAGTGCTCAGAAGGCGTAGCCCCCCGGGGAGTGCTCCCTGCCATGCTCCTGTTCCTGGGGGAACTCCCTTCCCTAGCAGCCCCAGGAAATTACGGCCTGGGGGTTGGGGGCAAAGGAAAGAGGACAGGGGGCTGGAGGAGAGCTCGCCCAGTCAGTCATCAATCAGCCAAGCAGCCAGGTACTGCATCCTGGGGACGAGGCCAAGTCAGTCCTAAGCCAGCTCCTGGAGGCTCCCCACCTGGTGACAGAGGTGTCCCCCAGGGTGCTGGCGCAGGCAGGTGTAAAGTATGGTAGGAGTCTCTTACTCACTCACATGCTCACCCATCGCAGCCACGGACTGAGTGCCCCCTGCATGCCAGGCTCGGCTGTGTCCCGGGAAGTCCCACTGTCCCTGCCTTCCAAGTGTTCCTAGCTGAGCAGGGGTGGGAGGAGGACAGGGGTGTTAAATACATGATTGCCCACATATGTGTGTTGCACCCCAGAATGGTGAGACATCTTGGGGCTTGGGGGTCCCTGCAGGGCGCTCTTAGAATGGACGGCAGAGGACCTGTCCTAACCTGCGGGGACTTCCTGCAGGAGCCATGTCTGAGCTGAGGAGGGCAGGTGTGAACCAGGCCAGCAGGGCCGGCACGGTCCGGGCAGGCAGAGCAGCCTGAAGGGAGCCAGGCCATTGGAGGAACTGAAGAAAGGCCCATGGCCCATCAGGACAGGGAGGGGCAGGTGGCAGGGAGGGGTCTGGAGTGCAGAGGAGGATAGAGTATGGCAGGGATGTTAGGGCCCTGGTGAGGGCGTGGGTGTGGGGTGAGGGGTCCTGAGTCCAGACTGGTTAACAGGAGCCAATGTGACATGCCACCTGGTCCCTTGCCATCGCCACTCAACTGCCCCTTTGGTGACCATGGACCTGTCCTCCCTAGAATTCCTTCAGGCCCTCTTCCGTTCTGCTGTTCCCAGCCTGGACCCAGCCCTCAGCCTCCACATCTCCTTGGCCCTCAGGATTGTACTGAGTCAGGACCAGCTTTGCTAGCTAAGCCCTCAGCACTCTTTAGGGTACAGATACTCACCTTCTGATTCCCCTCCCAGCCTGAGCAGCAGGGTCTGCCCACACTCACCTGCCAGGCTGAGAGCGCTGGAGCCCCTTCTCCCTCCCCCTCCATCACACTGTCCCTGCACAGGGTTGCCTCCTAGCCACTGCCCCCACCCAAATCCTATCCTCTGTGGTGGGTGGGATTTTATTGCCCATGAAATACCAAAAACAGGGAGTAAATTTTCCAAGGAAAGGAGTGATTGGAGGGAGACAGACCTCACAAACTAACCTCCTCCAGGCGGCCTTCTGGGATTGGACTGCTGCAGGGATCTCCCCTGGCCCTGGGAGAGTTGACCCCTCCCTCAGCTAAGTCTTTCAGTACGATTTAGGATTCCTGCCTGCAGGTTCTACGCTTTGGTTTATCCCCTTGGAGTAAAGGGGTTAGGATTGAGGAACCACAGACTTAAGTGCCTTCAGGCCCAGGTCGGTGATGGCAAGACCTGGAGGGGAGGAGGCTGTGACCAGCAGATGTGGAGGCCCTGCCTGCCTCCTTGTGGCCATCAGACCTGCCTGTCTCCTGCTGTCTCGTTTAGTGACAGGGCTTGCCACACTACGGTACCTGGAGGCTCTGTCCTCGTCTCTGGCTTCCGTAGGGGCCAGGTGCGACTTTTCTGGTGTTATCGCTGCCTGGCTTAGTGGTTCACTTGGATGGGGTCTGTTTCCCTCCAACCTGGGAGCAGGTACCAGGTAATCTCCCATAGAAGAGCTTGGTGGGCATACACAGCCTCAGCAGGAGGGAGGGGACTTGGGTTGGTGTTGGTGATTATGGGCCCTCACCTGTCTCAACGTCCCCCGCCCTGTGGGTCTCGCTCAGACTGTCTCCTACCCCCTGGGTCCGCACCAGCCCGGCAAGAGTCACTGAACACTGGGCAACCGTCAGTGGGGGAGGTGGGCCACTCTTGGGGGCACACAGCAAGCCAGCCCACGTGGGTGACCCCCTATTTCACCCATGAGGGTAAGACCCACCCTGCCGGGGTAGCCAGCCCTTCCCCAATCCCTCAGCGTATTTGTTATGGCCCCCTGACCTCCTGGAGATGTCCAGGAGAGCAGGATTTCCAGGGTAATTTCCACAGTCACGGTGGGCTGTCCTGCCCCAGCCTCGCCTGCGCGGGCACCTGCCCACGGGGCACCTGCCCAGGGCAACCCGTTGTGCTCCCGGCAACCCTCCTGACGTCAGCCGAGGGGACGCTGCCTCCTCCGCCACACGTTGCTCACCAAGTGTAGGCAAAAGGCAGGCGTCCAACTGCTGCGGGTGAGGAAGAGAAATAATTTGGTTTCTAAATTAGGACTCAGCCCCGGTGGCCAGACCCCGGAAGGCGAGTCTGTCGGCTGAGGGGCGGCTGCTTGTGCAAATGGAGGACATGGCCTCGGCTCCCCCTACCCCTGGGGAGGACTTTGGGGGCTCCCCCTCGGCCCTGGCCACCGGTGCCACGAGCCCTGAGAACAAGCCATCTGAAAATTAGGATTCTGTGTCGGCCTGTCAGTCCCCAGAAGCACACAGCCTTTCATTAAAATCTGCCTGACATTCCTGTTATGCTCCGAAATCCCGAAGATATGCCAAGCGCCTGCTATTTGCCATCACATCCGCCTGGGAAGCCGTGGGCCGCCAAGCTCCTTGTGCTCAAATGCCCCCCAGGAGGCAGGATGGCAGGCTGTGTAGGGCCCTGGTGGAGCGGGGGCGGGGGGCAAAGGGCCATGCTTGCCCCTAGGGTGGGATGCTGTCAGGGAGCATGACCTGGGAACCCCAGGCTTTGGGATCATGATGCCCCGGGGAAAGGACTGCTTCTCTGCTCTGCTCGGTGAGGGCTTCGAGCAAATGCAGCCAGAGACTACTGCATCCAGCAAGCTGCAGAGAGCTCCTGCTCTGGGCTGGGTCTGCGGGACCCTGAGCCACCAGCCCTGGGGTTGGGCCCCCAGAGCCTCAGATCTAGGGAAGGTGGGTGTGGGAGTGGGAAGTGGGTGAAGGACGCATGCCAGGTGTTGAGGGAGGAGGCAGGCAGCTCTGTTGGATCAGGGGCTTTGTGGACATTGGGCATTGACCCGGGTGTCGCACAGGGAGGACCTGTCATTTGGCCAGCGTGCCAGGAGTAAATGTGCCTGAAAGGTCACAGAGATCACAGAATGTGTGATATGGAAATGCGTCCTCCCCGAGAAGGCTGGGCACGCCTTGGGGAGGGTGGGAGGACCACACTGTAGAGTTTGGTGACATGACCACATCTCAGCTCTGCGGCCACAATGGAACAGTGGAGGATAAGTCACAGCTTTGCAAGGGAGGGCCTGGCTACCCCTGGGTAAGCATGGGGTAGCAGGAGCTGAGTGGAGGGAGGAGGGCTATGCAGGGACCAAGGACAGCGCAGACTGCCTGTGGCCTAGCACTCTGGAGAAAGCTGTGAACATCAGGAAGGCCCAGAAGACATGAGTGACAATGGCTCTGGAATCTGTCATGGTTCCAGAAGTCTGGTTGCAAGTGACATAAACCCAACTTGTGGCCTCTATCAGAGGGGAAGGTATTGGTTCATGCGACTGGCCACCTTCAGGCACGGCTGAATCAAGGCTACTGATGGTGAAAGCACGTGTCTGGTTCTCCTGAAATGCACAACTCTGTCTTCCTCTGTGTTGGCTTTATTCTCACCAGCAGCCACCAGCAGTAACCCCTGACACCTTAGCAACCCAGGGCAATTGCTCCTGTAAAAGTCCTAAATGGGGTTTCATTGGCCAGGCTTCATTCAGGCAGGTGCCCTTCCCTGAGCCAATCACTGGCCAGATCAATGTGAGGTTCTGATTGGGTAATTTCTTAATTTGATGAAAGAGAGAGAGAAAAAGTGAGAGAGAATAAGCCATCAGGTCTGGGACTCGAACTGTGGTCGGCCATATGGGAGTCCAGCACTTCAACTACTGCACCATCTGCTGGCCCCGATCCCATAGTCTTCTGAGCTAGGCTAAGCCTCAGGAATCTCAGTGACGGAGCAGAAAGAGCTCCATCATCCAGTCCTTACCCAGGGGCACCAACCTCTGAATCCAGAACAGGGAAATGGCTGAGGGGCAATTCTGTGGCCACCCTGGCTAATGACTACAGTGGTCAGGGCAGGCTTTCTGGAGGAGGTGGAGGTAGAGGTCACAGCCAGACCTTGAGAAGTGAACAGAGTTTGTCTGAGTCCCAATTTCACCTTCCCCAACATCCTCTTTGGTACAAGTGGGGCAGTGGTGGGGCTCAGACCTTCACCTGGAGTGAAGACTCAGAGAGAAGCGAGTTCAGAGGCCTGCACTTGGATTAGGTCTCAGCTAGCTGGCGGTGGCCAGCTTTCCCTCCACGGGCGATTGCGGGTGTTGACAAGGAATGCTGTGATAGGGAGAGCTGTGTGCACTCACGGCTGATGGGCGCTGCGTGGCGCCCTCCCTGCACCTCCGCAGGGCAAGCCTGAGGCAGTACTTGACCCTGTCCATGCGGTGGGCTGCCTCTGCTTGGAGAAGCTCCCCGTGCTGCCTTGTGGTCTCTGCGTATAAACAAGAACCCCACATTCTGTGGCACAGCACCTTGGGGATCTGGGATGGCTCTGTCAGACTTCGTGGGCCTGAGCCACTGCCCTGCTTCCTGCCAGGCCCTGGGGAAAATCCCCCGGAGGACCCTGTTCTCCCTGTCTTTATTCCTGGCCCTTCAGGAGCTTCTGGTCATTTACATGAGGCCGGGACCTGTGCAAGGCAAGGGTTTAGTGACACACCTGGCCTAGGGCATGCAGGGAGTGGGGCCTGGAGAAGGGGTGACCCTGCCAGAGTTGCTTCCTGGAAATGAAACTTTGACTCTGCCCTCTGGGGCTTCCTAAGTTATTTCCTGAGCACACCTGGTCCTGGTGCAGAGGTAATGTGGAGCGGTGGTCCTGCCTAATCACGGAGAGGGGCGGAAGATGGCGGGAGGCCCGCTACCATCTGAGAGCATGTGGGGCTTCTGGAAGAGGAAAGGCTCAAAAAGTCTCAGAGGAGGGGAGAGGCTGGGAGTGCTAGTGATCCCCACATGGTGGGACGGCAGTGACTAGGATCTAGAATTGTGCTGAGGCAGTGATGACAGAGCCAGCCCAACTGGACAGAGGGATCCTGGGGATGACACGGGGAGGACAGGCCACTGAGGCAAGGCCAACTGGCGAGGTCTGGAATGCCAGGCAGCACTACCGACTTTCTATAGCTCACAGAGCTGGAGAATGAAAATAGAAAGCAAAACTCAGGAAAAGGAGTCTGGTTTTCTTCCCAGGAAAACTGGGAAAAGGAGTTCATGGACTCCTGCCATTCAAGCCTCCATTTCTCTATCCACCTGTCCATCTAGGCATCCATGCATCTGCCCATCCCACCCACTCAGTTGCTCATCCACCCCTACCTGCTCACCCACTGACCCTTGCATCCACCCATCCAGGCAGCCATGCAGCCAGGCAGCCAACCATCCGCCCATCTACCCACCCATCCTCATATCCATCCATCTATCCTTCTCTTCCTCCTCCTTTCCAAAAGTTCACATACTAGGGTGTTGTGGGCCTAGGGACAGTAGATTCTGGACTCTGAGAGTGGTTTTCACTGTCATTACTACCCACCAGCCAAGAGAATAGACACATGGCAAGCTGAGGGCTGTGCTGTGCCACCCTCCACCTCCCCAGCTGCCAAAAAATGATGACACTCACTCCTCAGCTGGTCCATGAGTTGGGGTAGCAGGAAACTGGACCCCACACCCAGCCAGCTGGGTAGGCAGGGCAAGGGGCCCAGGTTCTCAACCCACCATGGCCACAGTACTTGACACGTTCTCATGGCTGCGCCCACGTGGCACAGTGTGTTCTGAAACTCTGGACTACCAGAGGGCAGAGAATGAGTTCTCCTCTCCCTCCCTGGAAATACAGTGGTGGGCATGAAAGCCCATCCCAGGAGCTGATTTGGGGGGAGATGAGCAGCAATCAACAATCGCCTGTATCTAGCTCAGCCCTGAACCAGGCCTGCTGGTTGGCAGATACTCAGTAAAGAAATGAATGAAAGAATGAATGATACCAGGTCCCTGGAGAATGAGGGAGATGAGGGAGCCTCTCCCATATGCTGGGTGTTACTGGTTGAATTCTGTCCCTCTACTAGATATGTAAGTTGAAATCCTAACTCCTGTAACTCAGAATGTGACCCTATTTGGAGATTGGGTTGTTGCAGAGGTCATTAGAGAAGGTGAGATCATGTGGAGTAAGTTGGGACCCTAATCCCATATGACGAGTTTCCCTATGAAAAGGGTAGCTGTGGATACAGAGATGCACAGAGGGAAGATGACCTGAAGAGACACATGGAGAAGATGGCCATCCACAGATCAAGGAGAGAGGCTGGACAGATCCTTCCTTACCGTTCCCAGGAGGACCAAGCCTGCCCATAGCCCGACTGTGGACTTCCAGTTCTCCAGAACTGTGAGAGACCCGAGGGCTGCCGTTGAAGTCGGGTCTGTGGTGCTTCGTTATGGAGCCCTAGCAGATTAATGCACTGTACTTTTTAAGGACTGGAGCAGAGTTCTTGGGGCACCCCTAGCCAGATGCTTGTGGGTAGATGTAAGGGGTATTCAGACGTTGGAGGCACCCCAGGTCAGCGAAGGCTCTCCTTCCCAGTCAGCAGGCCTCCTGACTGATCTGCCTCTTAGATTGCAGGGGCCCTTTCAGGTCGGCCCAGGGCCCATTGCAGCCCACTGGAGCACTCTGGGGGAAAGTGGCCTGACTGAGGTGGGAGCAGTCGTGGGGAGTGAACACTGGCCTTGTCCTTAAACTTCAGTCTCACTGTCTTACCTTTTTCTAGAGCATAGAAGTGTCTTGCACCTCCAGTGCACTTGTTCTCGTCTCTTGGGCCTGAGTTCTTTTCTGAGTCCATTGCATCACCAGCTTCCCTCACCTCCTAGGGTTGGGCTGCAATATTGCCTGTCCCTGGGTCCTTGGCTTCCAGGAGCCACCCCTGATCACACAGGGGCCTCTCCTGCTTGCTCTTGGCACCGCATGCAAGGACGTTCCATTTCTTTAGGAGTGTGTTGAGGTCACACATTTCACCTGTCACATCGGCAACAATAACCTCAGTGTTCAGAATGGCATTGCATGTAACAAGTGCTCAATAAGCATTCAGGGATTGGTGGGTGGATGGACGGATGGACAGACGCTTGTGTATACACCTCACGCTGGAGCAGGTGTCTATGTGGGTATTAGGGCTTCTCAGCAGGGTTGGTTTCCTTGGGGGCTGTGGGAGGCAGGGTAGAGGAGAGGCCCTCCCTGCCCCAAGCCCTGAGGCCCTCATGTCCCCAGCAGCCCTGTGGTCCTCGTAGAGGTCTGTGCCGCATGCCTGCCAGCTCCCGGACTTGTATGGAGCCTTTGGCTCCACTCCCTTGCCCTCTGGCTCTTCTTGCTCCGGGGAGAGTATCAAGCTCTGGGAGGAGGCAAGGAAGGATTCTCCCCTGCAGGTTTCAGAGGGAGCCGGGCCCCAGGTTCCCTCAGCCATGGCAGGCCTGAGTGCTGAGGTGCCAGCCCTCCCTACAGTGCCTGCCACCTGCCCCTGGGGGCCTCTGGGACTCACCTCTCTGAGCAGCTGGCACCCCCACCCCCCCAATCACCGTGGCCCTGGGGGCTGTGGCTGCAGCTCTCCTCCATGGAGAGAAGTTAGGGCTGTGTCTGGCTACAAGAAGAGGCCCAGGGTTTGGGTTCCCTGGGTCTGCCCTGCTGAGAGCCCCCCACCCCGACACCACTGACCCCCAGTCTTGGGGAGCACAGGCCTGCTCAGGGAGGGTCAGGTCATGGTCCAGTCTGCTGTGGGCTGGCACTCATCCCGCAGTCAGCCAGGGGAGATCCGAGCTCTCCTGTCTGTTGGCTCCCAGCATGAGCCTCCAGTGGGGGAGGGGCAAAGATGGGTGGTCCGGAGCTGGGCTCTGATGGCCCAAGGCTTGTGCCTGGAGCAGCCACCTCCCAGCCCACGGGGGACTTCAGGCAGGGGGCCAGGCCCAGTGCCCCATCCTTAAAGGCATGCAGGGCTCCCATCAGGTAAAGGACCCACAATGACCCCTCCTCCCCGACCCTGCCTGAGGGAAAGCCTGCCCAGGGCCTTGTTTATTTTGGGAGAGTTTTAACTGGTTCGGCAAGGAAGTAAGCCTTGTTAAAAGGGATTTAACTGTGGGTCACCGCGAGTTTGAGGGGCTTAGGAGGAAAGAAAGAGAAGGGCTTTTTCCCTTCATCTTCCCCAGAGCAGGGGCCCCTTCCTCACAAAGGCAAGGCCCCGAGCAGGGACCTCAATGCCAGCCCAGCTGGAAGGAGCCCGTTAATAGGAAAAAGCTTAAGTCATTTATGGGAACCAGAGAAGGGTTTCTTAGCGGCAGAAAAGAAAGGTCTCCCAGAGCCCAGAGGGTCTTGGGGGCTGTGCTGAGAGGATTTCCTGGGGTGGCGGGGGCGGGGGTTACTGGCCCTGGCCCTCTGCTCTCTGGAACCTGAAGGCCTCTGGGGGCTCAGTGGTCTGGGGTGCACTTGAGACCACCCCCTGACCACTTAACCCAAGGACACTCAGCTGTCTGTCATGGCTGGTAGGCAGGTCACTGGAGAGCCACGCGTGGACACAGGACACGATCTGCAGGCCCAGGGCACTGTCCTGAGTCTCTGCTCCAGGGAGTGGCAGTAGCCTAGCGTCTGCTGTGCAGGGCCCTGGATGTTCCCCGCTCCCCATCCACTCCTCTGCCACTAAGGAGGCCCTCCCCTCACTGTGCTGAGCCTCCTCTGTCCACCTGCCCATGGGTTCTGGAATGCTGCCACCCCTCACCAAGGTGGGAGAGGCATCTTCGAGCTCCCCACCTCAGGGTAGGGACTCTCTCTGTCACTTTGAGGGGCCTGTTGTGTGTCCCTCCAACATTCCTACTCAAAGGACTGGGGTCCCGAGATGTCCTTTCGCCGGGGCCAGAGGAGCCCATGGAATCAGACCGCATCCTGGCCTCGTGGAGAGTTTTATTCCAGAAAACAGCCAAAGTGGTGGTGGTGGGGGGGGCATCATCTGCAACCAGATAAAATAGAAACAACTAAATAAAGCACCCTTGCCGCTCAAGGGAAAAATTATGCTTGTCAATTATGATTTATGAGCGATTGCCAAATGGGGAGCTGGGCCTGCCCGTCTGGGAGGCCGCTTTCTGCTTCCCGCAACTTAGGGGGTGAGGCTGGGGGTGGTATGGCTTTTCTGGAAGAAGGTGGGGCCTCCTGGGCCTGGCCTTAACCCCCTGATTTCTGCATGGTCAGTACCCGGCTGCGAGAGGGGAGGGAGAGCTCCCCGTGCCCCGATTTGGCACTGAGGTGGGGAGGGCATATGGATGGCAGCCATTGGCGGGGTGCCCACGCCAGGCCCTGGCTTCTGTCCCAGCGTGAGCTCGGGACGGTGGTGGGTAAGCTCTCTATCCCTCTCTGCCCTATAAAAATCCCTGGCAGAGCCTCCGGCCTGCGCCAGCGCTGCCTCCGCATCTTCCTGGGCTCCCTGTGGAGGGGCACCAATTTGTCCTCACTCGCGACTGCTCGGGCCAGATGGTGGGTCTTTCCAGGCCACAAAGTCCTCTGACCTTTGAACAGTTGCTGTCGAATTTCAATAATGAAAGGGCCTCTTTTGAATACGTACAAATGAGACGTTATATTTCCATACATTTTATTTCCAGCCTCATCTGCGAATCTAATATTGACCCGGAGTTATCTGTGATGGGGAAGTTATTAATTCTGACAGATATAAGGGAGAAGCTAATATTCGCCTTTTACAAACACCTAATATTAATCTCAGGCGCTGTAAACGAGTGCGGCACGCCGGCATGGGGAGATGACACCAGCTCGGAATTTGATAATGAAAAATGGGGAAGTTTAATTTCAGGGAATGGATAAAAACGTTGGCCCGCTGCGAGGTAAGCAGCCGGGAGGCCCCGGGGAAGGCAGGATTCCCAGAGGACGCAGCAGAGGTCTGAGAGGTGACCACCTGCCTGGAGGCCTTGAGTGTCCAGGGCTCAGGCCCAGGTGCCTGAGAGCGGCCGGACTGTGGCTGCAGCCTCCTGTCCCCGCAGGCCCTTGCTGCCCCTGGGCAGGCCTCTGCAGTTCCCACCTGGCTAGCGGCCAGGAGGGAGGGCCTCCATCGGCCCTCCATTGTCTGGGGGCACCTGTAGGCCCAGAGTGCCTGCCCCACCCTGCACACAGGATGTGGCTTAGGCATCTGCGCTCCACTCCTGACTCCAAATCCTGAATTCTTAGAAGAGCTGGAGCACCCCTGGGACACCCCTGTAGTGCTCCCTGACTGGGGATTTGTCCTCACACCCCTGGCAGGCAGGGAAGTGAGGAACAGAACAGAGAAGCAGCAGGCTCTGTGTGACTTAGAGGGCTTGGGGTCTCCACACCTGAAGAAGACAGCACGTCCAATGTGCCCTTTGCCCTCGGCGTCCTGCCTGCTCTGCCCTGCCCTGCCATGCCTTGGTGTCCTTTTCATCCTGGTCTCAGCTCTTCTGAAGGTCTTCATTCATGCTTTTGAGCTTTCCCTGGCCTTGCCTGCTCTTTTCCACCTCCTGATATTCATCTGTGGCCCCTGAGGCAGGCTGTAGCTCACGGGCTCTCACACTGTGACAGGCTGAACATGTCCATTCAAATGTGGGCATTGATATCTTCACCCCAAGCACCCCAGAAGGTGGGTCCATTTGGAAATAGGGGCATGGCAGAGGTTACTGGTTCAGAGCAGGTTGTCCTGGAGTATGGTGGGCCCTAATCCAGCATGACTGGAGGCCTTGTAGAAAAGTGAGATGAGGGGAAACCAGCAGACGGTGTCATGGTTACAGTGCTAGACTCTCACGTAGTCGACCGTGGTTCAAGTCCCAGACTCGGTTGCGTAAACTCATACCAAGCATGAGTGTGTATGTGCCCAAGATCCTGAGAAGAGAGTGGAGAAGGAATTGTAGCGGGGCCATTCTCCCTGGGAGGGTGGGTGGCTGGGTGATCTCTCACTTTCTGTCTCTGTTTCTCTGGCAAGCATATGCACCCTAGAGCAAAAATCTCTTTCACAAAAAAGAAAAAAAATCTCAGGAAGATGGGGACAGGCACACCCACAGGGATAGCACCACACGAGGACGAAGGTCGAGTGCAGGTGATGTTCCCTAAGTCAAGGGACCCAGTGAGTGCCAGCAGCCAGGAGGGAAGCCAACCCCACTAACTCCTGGAACATGGACTTCCAGTCTCCAGAACCGTGAAATGATGCATTTCTGTCATGTGTCACACAGCCCCATCAGACCAATACACTCACTTTTCCTCTGTCGCATTCATCACCACAGGCTCTTATGCATTCAGCTGGATGATTTTGATGTAAACTCAATGGGGGAGGGACAATGTCCGTGATTGGATTGTGTGTCCTGCACTAGGGATGGTGCCTGGCACATCATAGGTGCCCAAAGAGTAGCTACTGGATAAATGGCTGAGTGCCTTAGTGCCTCTAGCCAGGAATTAATATTATACACCAGGGAGCGTTCATTAGACTCCTCTGTGTGCCCAGGACTGTGCCAAGGGCTGAGGTGTGCACAGAGGGATATCCTGACAACCTATCCCAAGGTGCCCTGATGGAGTATTATTTTCTGTTTATAGCCCGTGGGTGCTGGAGGTGTGGTGAGGTGGGGGCTTTGTAAGCCATTGGCAACTCAGGGTGGAACCCCGCATGCAGTCCTCAGCTAGGGCAGAAAGGGTAGCCATGGAAGACCCATGGCATCTGGAAGCTCAGGATCACCGAGGGTGAGTGAGCCTTAGTGTCCTGGCTCCGCCTTGGCTCACCCACATTGCAGGACCTGATGGCAGCAACTGGACACCATCGTCACCATGAAGGACTTTCATACCCATTGCTGTTCAGGGTGGGTAGCCACAGCCCCAGGACGCACTGCAGGGGATCATGAAGGGCTCTCCTCTTCTCCCTGGAAGCTTGGGCATCTGTGTGATCTAGTGTCTAGCCCCCAGGTCTGGCCCTTTGCACACTGTGCTGGGTAGAGCTGAAGTCATGGGGTGGATTTAATGCCTTTTAGAGCCACCAGACTGGGGAGGACCTCGGTGTTAGAGTCCTATGGCCAAGTTGGCAGGGAACGGAAGCCCAGAGATGGGGGCTCTTTATCCAAGACCACGCAGCAGCTCAGGGTCAGAGCAGGAGGAGGCCTGGGCTTGGGGTTAAGATGCTTGCCCAGAAAGAAGGGGTTGAGAAAGTAAAGGTATTTATAAAGAGTGCAAGACTTTTATTTTCTCTTTTCTCTTTCTCTCTCTGCCACTAAAACCTGAGTTCTAAGTGCTTGCTCTTCAAAAGCATTTGCAAGAACCCGAGGAGCTGACTGCTCTCATGGCAGCTCATGTCCTTGCCCACCAGCTCCTCTCTTGCTCCTTGCTCTGGCTCCGCATCCTCTTCCTCACGCTAACCCCCGCTCATCACTGGTCCCCACACATGCACTCCTGGTGAGTCTCTGGGCACACACACACACAAACAGGCCACACACAAATGATGTACACGTGCTGTGCTTCTGCACCCAAGAGCCACACACCTGCACGCACACACATGCACCTCAGATGCTGCATGTGCACACACAAACCTGCACTCACGCACGTATGCGCAAGCCCACTCAGACCAGCATGAGCCAGACCCACAGACTCCCATGTTCTAAGCAGAGTCTGGGGACAAAGGATTGGGGGTCGGGTCTCTGAAAATCCTGAGGCTTAGGGACATCCAAGTCACTGTGGTCGCCTTCCTCCTCACTGTCTCTCCTGGTGGTGTTGACACCTGGCATGTGGACATGCGGTCCCTTCCTAATTTACGTGTGGTCATGATACAGGTGACATGGAGAAAAAAGAAAGCTCTGTGGTGTCTTCTATGTCCTCCGAGCCAGGCTTTGTTTACTGCCAAGCTCTAGTGTCCCTGGTCCTGGGCTGTATGCTGGAGCTTTCAACAGGTTCCATCCGAGAGAGCCTGGACCCAAGCCTGCTGGCCTGCCCACAGGCCATTGGGCAGGGCAGTGGGGAGAAGGCTCTGCCCTGCCTCAGGGGACAGTCGCTATGGCTCCATCTATCCCTGTAGCAGCTTGTTCCTGGAGAAACTCCAGTTGGACAGCATGGAATGGTGATCTGAGGCCTCTCACCCGAACTTCGTGAGCTCAGGCTTTGTTTATTGTCAAGAAGATGACTAAGAAACCCCCAACACAGCCTATCATCAGCATTACGATCGGGGAAACAACACCTACAAAATCTATTATTCATTAAGTGTAACCAATATATAATTTAAAACAGTGGGTTTTGTCAAATAATGTTAGGTCAGCATAATTTTCTGCCTATTACTAATATCTATAACATCTTTGCCTTAGTCAGCTCTATTTAAATATGCAATCATTTACAGCTTTTGAGAATATTTCTGTGCACTCCCAATTTCCAATATTCAACTACAACAAATTTTATGCTGACATCAATAGCAAACTATTAAAGACAGTATTTCATTATTGGTTTTTCATCCCAAAAGTTATTTACAATTATATACTAAGCACTAATATTAAAGGAAACCATTTAAATGAGGTGCTATCTACTTTAACAATATGTCTGTCACAGAATGAGATTGTGTTTAAAGATTTTATCAAGAAATGGTTGTTTGCTGAGGTTATGTTTTGTCCATGAAATATGCATTTCATATCTCTTTCATTTCATTAACATAATTTAATTTGTGCTTTGCATTTTGTGCATAATACATATTTGATTTACAAAACAAATATTTCCATTAGAAAATGAATTTCATGCAGGCAAAAAAGCAGAACCAAATGATGTATTGAAGGAAAATAAGAAGAAATGAAATGCATTTTCTCAGTCTATTAAAAAATCTATGGCATTGACAGAAAGTGCACTTAGTGCTACATTTAAAAAATAGCACATATGTCAATGTATTAACAAATAGAATTGGAAATACAAATATTTCCCTATATCAAGCCAAGAATCTCTTTATTTTAATTGAGTTGATTTAAAAGCCCAACTACAATTTAATTTTTATTTCATGATGTGGTGCTGGGGCTGGTGCCTTCGGAGCTGCGTGGGGTTGGCAGTTGATGGAAGAAGATAGTTGACCTTAAAAATGGCTTTTATTGACAATGGAGAGACATGGTTGAATAGGAAGCAAATGAGAAGCGGGCCCTTTGTGATCTGGGGAGCCGGGAGGGGGACGGGGCTGGCAGGCTTTGAGCAGCTTCTTCTTGTGCTGCTTCATCGTTGCCCCTCCCTGGCCCCTCTCTCCCCAGATCCTGGGCTCTTGGGTTATCCAGGGTCCCAGGAAGTGAGGAGCATGAGTCCTCATTGGCCCACGCGTACGGTGGAGGCTTTGGAGTGAAGGGGATGTAGGGTGTGGAGGCTGGGGACCCACTGGGACTCTGCTTCCCCCCAGCCCATAGAGGGCCTTCTCTATGCCACAATGTGGCCTGGGTGTGCCGGGGCAACATATTCCCCAGCCAATGTCCTTTCGATATTCATTAAAGGTGACCTGTTGGGCAGATGGTGGTTAAATACATGGTGAGAAGGTACTAGAAGAAGTAGCTGAGTCTTCCATGTCAGCCACTGACAGAACAATGGGGTAGGAGGACCCTCAACTCACCTGCCCAGGCCCTCCCTGCTGCCTGCTCCCCTACTCCCCTACACCTGCCACCAGCAATCCCCAGCCTCTACTCAGCTCGGTGGGAATGAAGACAAAGGGGTGCTGATTCTTCAAGAGAGCTGCAGGAGAGGGTCCCCAAGAGGAAACCACTGCTGTCCAGCTGTCTTGCTCCTCAACCTCAGGGAGAGAAACTGAGTCCCAGAGGGGACGATGTTGCACAGTGAGTCTGTGTCTGAGCTATCTACACCGACCACCACATATCTGGTCCTATTCCCTGATCTGAAAACTCTTTCCTGTACACCTTAATCCACAGCCCAGGCCCACTCTGCCTCAGGCCTCCACAGAACAAGGAAGCAGCCCCTGGCCTGACAACCCATGGGACACATGAAGCAGGGGTGTTGGGGGGCTCTGACGTTCAGGCTCAGCCTGGTGGGAGACCCCAGTGGTCCTCAGAAGAGGTCTCAGTCTGTGAGTTTAGACTTGGTGAGGAGGGCTGTCCCAGGCTCAGGGCCTTTTTCCCTTACGTATGCCGGAGGCGGTGGTGAGCATGGGGACTCTGAACGCAGCTGTGGTGTATGGTTGCACAGGTCGTGCATTGAACCATAACAGGGGTCTATTCATGCAGATGAGCATGAGAAAAGCCTCTTGGGAGTCGTTTACAGGGCAGTAGTCCTGGCTTTGAGCCAGGGCTTGCAGCTAGATCACATCACACTGTCCATAGCCCTGGAACACCACAAGCAGGGGTGGGGCTGCTCCCACACATTCACGTAGGTACCTACCCACTTGTAAGCACACACATGCACTCACACTCACTCAGTCCAGGACCCCAAGACCAGACTGCTCGCCTGTGCCCACCTCGGCCTGCATCTTCGCTGTTCCTTATCCTCCTAGAATGTGGCTTTGCCGATGTCGTGCCGGGCCTCATTAGCCATCCCTCTGTACATACTGGACACAAGGAGGGCAAGCCCCTTTGCATGTAGGAAATGTCCACAGAGCTCTGGGGCACAGGTGCAGGCCAGGGGGCATTGGGAAACCAACGGGGGCTTCTTCCAACATCTGAATGGGACTAGCAGGCCACGCTTGAGGAGTTGGCACATGTCCTTGCAAGCTGTGGGCCCTGTCCCTGATGTAAACTTGCTACTTCTTCAGTCCTTGTCCCTCCCAGGGTTCCTCCAATGCTCTGAACCAGAGGAGAACATGGTTTGTAATTAGAAAATTCTCATGTCCTTCTATCCCAAGGGTCACAAAATAATAGAAAGGGAGGAAACTAGCAGAGAAACCGACAAGCTGAATTTCCACCCACGAGGTGGGTGAAAGTACGTGAAGAGGGCTGGGCAAGACCACCAGCCTGAGTCCTGGGCAGTGGCAGGCAGGCATCGGTCGACCACACCTCTGGGTACCGAGCCCCAGTGTGGGCTTCTGGCTATGCTGCAGCAGGGAGTGGAGGAGGCGGGGAATGAGGGATTGAGGGGGCCTCTTTGACCCCACACATTGTCTCTGCTGTATGGACGAGGATGCTGAGGCCACTGAACTGAGAGGGGCACCCTTGACCTTCATTTCTGAGTCACGCTTTCTAACCCACAGGTGGGAATGGTAGTGTCAACTCATGGGGGGAAAAGAATGGGTGAGGAAGCTTCTGGGCTGGCCCAGGCCCGTGCATCAAGGTGGCTGCAGGAATGGAGCCAGGGGTCCTGGCTCCCAGAGGGACCCGACCAGCTAGCTCTGGGCGGGGCAGAAGGTGGGAACGTGCTGACACAGGATGTCAGCTTGCTCTCTGGCTCTGATATTGGAAAGAAATTCATCTCTCAGGGAGGACAACCTCATCATATTTATTAGAAGTATGGATTTCTGGCTCTGCCTGAGCCAGAAAACCCTCTCCCCAGAGGAAAGGGCAGTCACCTCTCCCTCCAGGGACTCCTGAGGAAGAGGGCTCTCCAGAGATGCCGGAGTTGTAGGACTGGATTGGAGCCTCACCATGGCAGTGAGGGCCCAGTAAACCCATCCCAGAGAGGGTACAAAGGAGTGTCCAGGCCAAGGACAGGTCCTGGGGTCTCCCTGGCTGGCCAGGCATCTGCTCCTGAGACTCTGACACAGCTACATGTGAGACAAGGCCACCCAGCCTCAGCATGGATGCTGGGTTTCTGGCCCATGACACGCGCTGATGCTGGTTAGTCACGTGCTGGGCACTGCAGAAACTTGGCGGGGCCCTCTTTCTACTAACACAAGGTGCATCTACCCTGGAACTGTCTTAACTGAAACTCCTATTTCAATCCAACTTCCGTCTATGCATTTAGTTTGTGTACACTCCCATGTGCGTCAGCAGCACTTGTAGCAGCATGTACAGGGGTAGAAACCCTACCTCAGTCTGTCCTACCTCTCCCTAGCCTGATTCCAGCTCCCACGGGTAGCCATTTTCCTCTCTTTTAGCTGTTCTAATTGCCCTTGGGATTTTGGGTTACCGTTCTGCTTTTTCATTTTTTCCCTAATGTGCCATTACTAATTTATGCCAAATTTTCACCAGAACTGGAAACGCCTATCATGACTGTCAACATAATAGGCTGTCTTCCATTTCTATTTTTTTTTTTCCCTTTGAGGGTGTTCTCCTAGAACTTATGGGTCTGCGAGTTGCTCCCTAGGATGAGGACTTAGCTTCTCTCCTGGTTCAACCTCAACCTGGGAATTGCCTTTGCCCAAACTCTTTTGTGGTTTATACCCGTATTTTGGTGGTGCACACCCTTCAGTTGATTTCTGAGAAAGGGGGCCAAGAAAAGAGTTTTTAAAGGACTTTGCATGTCTGGAATGACATTTGGCCCTCTTCGCCATCTTCCTTCTTGGCCCACCATCTGTCTGGATTTAGAATTTCAGGTGGACATGTTGCTGTCTCTCAATGGTGAAGGCAATGCCCCCTGGTTGTCGTGGTCCCAGCTTGGCTGTTGAGAAGCCCGATGCCTTCTCTGGTCCCAGTCTTTCGAATGTAGCGTGTATTGTTTTTCAAAAGCTTTAAGATGCTTCCTTTATCCCCATCATTCTGAAATCCCACAGGGATGGGCTGTTTCTATCTGGAAACCCATGTCCTTCGATCCTAAAACATTTCGAGTAATTTCCTTCCAAGTGTTCTATCTGGGGTTTTCTGTCGTATCTTTCTTTCTTTTTTTTTTTTTTCTTTCTTTTTTTTGGAGAGGTTTTCGCTATAGGGCGCGTGCGCTCACCAGACAGACAGAGAGAGACAGAGAGACAGAAAGCGAGAAATCACCCCCCAGGGGGGATGGCCACGCCGCAATCCCTTCTCATCCATTCTCCTCTCGGGATCTTGGGCATGCACACACATGCGCCCGGTGTGAGTTTAAGCCACCAGGTCTGGGACTTGAACTGCGGTCGACTACGTGGGAGTCCAGCGACATAGCCATTATGCTAACTGCTGGTCCCATCTGTCGTTTCTTTCTGAAACTTGTATCAGGCTCCTATTTCACTTTATTTTTCTCCTGTCTATTCCTTCCTCCTAGCTTATCTATTTCCGCTTATTTATTTATTTATTTATTTACTTTCTGTTCTACTTTCTGAAAGATTCCCTTAACTTAGACTTCTGACAACTCTATTGATGTTTTTAAAAAACTCTGTCCCCATATTTCTTTTTCTCTTCTTCTTTTTTTTTTTTTTTTTTTTTTTTTTTTTGCCATACAGCATGTGCGTTTTTCAGAGAGAGGACAAGTGAGAAATTACCCCTCAAGGGAGATGGCCACACCACAATCCCTTTTCCTTTTCTTCTCAGGATTTTGGGCACTCATGCACATGCGCCTGGTGTGATTTTCAAGCTACCAGGTCTGAGACTCAAACCGCAGTTGGCCACATGGTAATCCAGCACCTTAATCATCATACCATCTGCTGAACCCCATATTGCTATTTTTTTTTTTGTAATGGGGCACATGCACTTGCCAAGAGAGACAGAGAGAGTGAGAGAGATAGAGAGAAAGTGAGAAATCACCCCCCAGAGGGAATGACCATGCCACAATCCCTTCTCCTCCAGTCTCCTTTCAGGATTTTGGGCACGGACTCATGTGGAGTCACCTGGTGTGACTTTTAAGCCACTGAGCCTGGGATCGAACCACGATCAGTCACGTGGAAGTTGTCTAGCTCTTTAACCACTATGCTACCTGCTGGCTCCTCCATATTTTTCATCTGTAAAAAGCTCTATTTCTTCCATTCTCCCTCTTTCCTTCCAGTGAATGTCCTTCTTGTTAACTTCTGATTCTTGGTTCATGGCATCATTGTGTTTTCTTTCCCTCCAGGGCTCTAATGATGACATTGTGGGTGTTTCTTTCCTCTTCCTCCTGCCTCCTCCCAGAAATTCTGCATGGCCCCTGTCTCTCATATTGGACATATTTTTCAGACATAGTAGCCCTCAGCTGTCCCTGTATGTCTTAAACTGAAGGACTAAAGCATTAATCAAAACATTCGTGAACAGCCATGGCTGGTTGAGACCTTGCCATGGGTGACAGGAAGGTGGCCTGCCATTTCCCTGAGAGCTGCCACATGTGGTCCCCATTGGTCTTTCTCTTGGGCCATTTTTGTCAATGAGAAATCCTTCAATCCCTTATGGACAGGAAGGTAGGAGGATTAGCACAGTGGTCAGTCTTGGGGTTCTGGACACTGGGGCTCATTATTTCTTATGAGTATCTCTGCACCCCTTGTTTTCATCGGGGACCCTTCTGCCTCTGCTCAAGTTCCTCAAAGATGAGCTCCTCATCCTGCTGTCTGATGGGTGCTGGGAGAATAGTGGGGTAACTCTGTCATCACCCCACACTCATGCTCCCAGTGCCTCCGGTGCCTCCAGTCTCTGAGTCCCCCACTATAGCTACACAGCTGGCCCCCCTCATGTTGAACTGCTTTCCATCTGCCTTAGTCCATTTGAGCTGCTGTAGCAGAACACCTGATGGGTCATTATAAGCAATAGGGATTTATTTTCTCCTGTTCTGGGTGCCGGAGAGTTCAAGATCAAGGTGCTACCTGACGCAGGCCCAGTCTCTCTGCTTCCAAGATGGCACCTTGTTGCTGCATCCTCGTGGGGGGATGAACACTCTGACCTCACAGGGAAGATGCACAGAAGGGCAAAAACCCCTCAGCGGGTCCTCTCTAGCCTTTTCACAAGCACTAACCTGTTGCCCTCTGGATGCAATCACCTCCCCAAAGGCTTCACCTCCCAACAACACCACAACAGGGCTTGAGTGTCAACTCATGAATTTTGGAGGCAATATGTTCCCACCATAGCACAATCTTTCAAATCTCTGCTTTGCTCATGTCTCCCTTTCCTTTCTCTATTTTATGGACCAGGGTCTCTCTCTCTCTTTCTCTCTCTCTCTCTTTGGAGAGAGTTTTGCTATAGGGTGTATGCATTCAACAGAGAGAGAGAAAGAGAAATTGAGAAATTAGCCCTAGGGGAGACAGCCATGCTGCAATCCCTTCTCCTCCCTTCTCCTTCTGGGATTTTGTGCATGCACGCACACACACCCAACCTGAGATTCAAGCTTCTAGGTCTGGGACTCAGACCTGCGTTGTCCCTATGAGAGTCCAACATCTTAACCACTATGCCACCTGACAGCCCTGGACCAGAGCCCTTTTTATTCCCTTGTTGTCAACCAATGGGATCTGGCATGAGAGCAAAGAGATAGATATACAATGAATCTTGCACGTGCACTCAGAAGGGCACAACTGGTGAGTAACTGTGCCAGTCCTGCCATCCCCTAGACTCAGTTTCCCCAGGGGAAGAAGAGGAAAGTGTTGGGGGAATGACTTGTCACATGCTAACTGGCTCCAGTGGTATTTCTGGGTTCTGCTGAGGTCTGAGGAAGCCTTCACTGCTCCATGGCTGAAAAGGGCACTACCACTGTGTCCAGGGCGTCTGTGGACCAAGATGGGCCCTCTTCCTCCTAGTCATAGCAGAGCCAACACTCAGGAACATCCACGCTTGGGACCCACTGACTGTTCTCCCCAAGGATGGGTCATTCCCTCCTCCGCACACTCCAGCCACCAAGACAGGGCATCCACAGACCAGGATCCCAAACTCCAAGCTTGGGTGTGGCAGAGACGCAGGTATGAAAAAAGAGGGAGCAGTGGGGACTGCAGTACTCGACAGCACATTCTTCCTCAAAAGAAATGTATCGGGAAAGTTCTTAGTTATTCTGAGCAGGCTTATAAATACCCATGCCTGCCAGCTGTATGTTCTAGAAGGCAGGCATTCATAGGAAACGTAGGTGCAAGAAGGCCGGTAGATTAGGAGACAATTGCCATTGGAAAGGTAGTCTGTGACTCACGGTCCCCGAGAGGAAAGGGCATGTCACACTAAGCAGAGCCACACGGTGAAGTGCCAGGGTCAACCAGGAGGCAGAGAGAGGAGGGGAAAAGGCAGGCTAGAGCTTTTACTGTGGATTGAACAGATAAGGCTGGGTGAAAAGGTTCAGGATGGCTAGTCTGGATAATTTCCCCAGGCCCTGGGGCATGGGGCTGTCCCGAGCTGGCTGGTACCTGGCCCCAGGGTGATGAGAGCAGGTGGATGGTGGCCAGAGTGTGGGAGCCACAGAGGAGGCTGCTGGGGTGAGGGCTCTGTACTGTTGGTTGGTTTGAAAAGTGCATTGTGGGATGGGCTGAGTTGTTTGCTGTCTCTAGGAATCGCTTCACGCTGGGAGGGCCAGTCCCTTCTAGGTCTGCAAGACTCCAGAGAGCAGAGCATCGGAAACGCCAAAAATGAAAGACAAACTGCATAACCCCATCTCCGGCTGCCGGGGAGGAACGTAGCTAGACCTCAAGACGCTGGGGAAAGTGCAGGCCTGGCCATGCTGGGGGCGCTTCCTTTTGGGCTGAAGTGGGAGGAAAGCCTGTGGTTTGGGAGCCCCACAAGGATGGGTGAGGGGAGCAGGTCCTCCTCAGGAAAGCCTAAGTGAGGACTCCAGAGGGAACAGGCTGCACTGGGAGCTAAGGGGCTTCAGGGAGGCTCGTGAGCCAGCTCAAGGTCGAAGCAGGACTGGGACACGTGCGGCTGTGTGGAGAAGCCTCCCCTATGGAGCGGGACAGACCCCCAAAGGCTGTGAAATGGGCGAGGTCCCGGCCAGGCCTTCGAGGAGAGGCCCCGGGGTGTAGTAGGTGATGGTCCTGGGCTCTCCTGCTCTGTTTGTTCTGGCTGGGGGTTTGGGTGGGGAAGGTTGGGGTCCTGCCCTATAGTTACTGGCAGGTCAGGAAGCCAGGGACGGGACACTCCCCAGGGGAGGGGTCTCCTCAAGTGCCGCCTGATGGCGGGAAAATAAAAGCCATGATTTAGAGGCAGCCTCCACTCAACGGGCTTTCTTAGCCGAAGACGCTCAGCTAATGAACCTCAAGCAGATTCATGGCCGTGTGTGAAGTCGACGGAGTCCTCACTCCGCGGAGACGAGCAGCATAAATCTTTGTTTTTAATGTCTAATGATATGTAAAATATTTAAATTTGCAACTCAGAATTATTAAGCTGCCAAGGTTTTTTTGCCTATTAAAGTGTATTCTTGCCTGAGAATTTATGGGGCACCCTGTGGCCGCTGCCAGCCCCCGTTAGGGGACAGGAGGTATAGATTTGTGGTCTCCTACTGTAAAAAACTTCAGGATGGTCTGACCCTGTAAACTGAAAATTCATGTCTCTCGCCCGGGGACAAATGCATTCTTTGTAAAGGCGGCCCATGGCCAGCCTTGGGCTCATGTTAGTTTATTGTCACTGGTTGATAACGTTTAATGGAAAAGATACAAGAGTGCCAAAGAATTTTAATTATTTTTGTGATAAAGTTATATGTTCGGCCTTGAAAAAGTAGAGATAATGCAGGGATTCATTATTATTCCCAGTGTGTTTAAACAGACGACACAGAATGCAAACAAAAGCAGATGAAATTTGAAAAGTATTATCAATATTGCAGATAGCAGATGCCCTTTCGAATCAGAACAAGCATATCTTCTATAGCAACTTTATGGTTGAGTAGTTTATTCATTTCTATTAGAAGGTTGTACGTTTCTAAAATATGTAGATGGTATCTAGAAAAACCAACCAACCAGACGGGTCATTCTGCTTGTTTTCCTAAATTTATTATTTCACTTTTGCAGGCCCGATCTGAGGGGCATTAACATGGGAGTGGAGTCTTATTGTGTCAAATTCTATCTTGTATGTGACCTTTGGCGGGCTCGGCGCTGGCGTGGAAAGGAAATAAGTGCGAGGAGGTGTCTGGACCATGGCGGAGTTTGTGGTTGCCTTTATCTGGCTTGTGTTTGTAAGGCTGAGTCAGGGTCCGTCTGCCTGTCGGTAAACTTTCTGTAGCCTTTGGGCTCCTGTGGGCCCCCAGTAAGAGGGAATGAAGTTGAGGAGGACAAAGGCCCTTCACCCTCCTTTCCCTCTCCCTGTGCCCACCTTCCTAGACTCAGGTGTTCAGAGCTGATTTTAGCTTTGCCTTGATAAATAAAAATGGATTCCACCTCTTCTGGGGGCTGCCAGCCTCCCCGGCCCCTTGACCCAGGGGAGGCAGTTTGACTTGCTTTAATGACCTGGGCTTTCTAGATTGTCTCTGGAAAGAAGAGTAGTCTTCGAGGGACCGACTGATCCCCACAGAGCCTCCGGTCCCTTTTGGCTTTCTGTTTTGATGTTCTGTTCTGAGAAATGGACCCATTCTTGCCCTCTTGCTCACTCAGTGAGGTAGCTCGGAGTCTTGGCTTTGCAGCCAGGCAGAGCCCTGGGCAAGCGGCCCTCCCTTCAGAGCCCTTTTCCTCAGCTGCGACATGGGGTGTAGATGCTGGGGTGGCATCAGGATTAAAGGAGTCGGGAAGTTAGTGGAAAGCCCTCAGTCTTACGTTTTGTACTTAATAAGTGCCCAGTAAGAGTGAGCTGTTTTGGGGCCAGCAGGAGGCATAGCGCTTAAGGTGCTAGATTCCCATAGGCTGACTATAGTTCAAATCCCAAACCCAGCGGCTTTAAACTCATGTCAGGTACGTGTCTGTGCATACCCAAAATCACATGAGGAGAATGAAGAAGAAGGGATTGCAGCATGGCCAACCCCTGGGGGGTAATTTCTCATTTTCCCTCTCCTTGTGTCTCTCTGTCTCTCTCTCTCCAGTGAGTGCACACACCCTATGGAAAAAACCTAAAAAAAATGGGGAGGTGAGCTGTTAATATTATTATTATTGTTTTCTTTCACTGACAGTTCCTGGGATGCACAGGAAATTGCCCTCTCAGTCCCAATTTTCTGCCGGACCAGGCTCCTTTCTGGCCTATGGTTTCTCAGGACAGTGACAACCAAGTTTGGGCCTTAGCGAGCAGGCTGGGCTGAGATCCACAAGGTGAAGGAGCCCTTGCCATGAGGGTACCTGGGGAGGCATGGGGAGGCTTTGAGATGAAACTCAGATTTAGGACAGTCTCAGGGTGGGGGTGGGTGCCTAGGATGGGTTTGGATAGGGGGTGCCATAGGTGACTGATACTTTCAGAAGGTTAAATAGTGAGACTTTTAGGAGAAAGGACTCATCCATTGTTAGAATGCTTCTAGGCCTAGGCCTTAAAGGAAGACTTCACCCATTCCGAAGGATCAGGATAGCACAGTATGAACATGTTTGAGTCTGTCCTCTGATAACAGTAGAATAAAAGTAGAAATTAAAAGCAAAAGGCATTCGAATTAAAAGCAAAACTCCTATATGTTTGGAAGCTAGATAACATATTTAAAACAGAAGTAGTCAATGAAATTAAGAAAGCCTAGGGTGGAGTGACCTGGAGGCTGCTACATGTCCGACATGCGGGACACAGAGAGGAGCCTAGTGGGACGTTTATGCCTATAAATACTTTCATCGAGAGGCAAGACAGTCTGACGAGGAATGAGCTGTGTGTGTCACTCTAGAAACTGCAAAGAGCCACAGAGCAAACCCACAGAAACAAGAAAGAAGAAAGTAAGAAGGCCAACAGCAGACAGAGGGCAGAGAAGAGGAACAATGGTTCTTTGAAAAGATTACCAAGGCTGAAGACCAGGCACAAGATGGCGCCCACTGGCCCTGAGGCTCCAGGCTGCGGGGTGAGGAAAGGGAGCTTGCACGTCCCAAGCAACTGGCAGTCCCGTGTGATCATCCGTGGGGCGCCTCTCTGCCTCAAGGCTCCTGGTCTGGATGATAACTTATACCAGTGGTGCTGACCCAGCACCAGGGGCCATGCGTGGCTCCTGAAGTACGCTGTCTGCACGTTCATGTCAGAGAAAAAGAATGGCAATATCTCACTAGTGTATCTGTATTTAGTTTTCCCACAGGGCATATGTGCTTGCTGGAGAGAGATAGAGAGATGGAAGTGAAAAATCACCCCCCAGAGGGGATGGTCATGACACAATCCCTTCTCTTCCATTCTCTTCTTGGGATTTTAGGCATACATGCACACGTGCTCAATGTATTTTTCAAGCTACGGGGTCTGGGACTTGAACCACATAGTTGGTCATGTGGGATCCAGCCACGTGAACCAAAAGGGCCTGGCTGGTCCTTTTATTTATTTGTTTATTTATTTATTTATAGAGAGATTTTTGCTATAGGTTTCCCATGTTTGCTGGAGACACACACACACAGGTTGAAAGTGAGAAATCACTCCCCCACCTCACCCCTCCAGGGAGGATGGCCATGCTGCAATCTCTTCTCATTCATTCTCCTACTGGGACTTTGGGCATGCATACTCATGTGCCCAGCATGAGTTTTAAACCTCCAGGTTTGGGACTCGAACCATGGTCGACTGTGTGGGAATCTAGTGCCTTAACCACTATGCCACCTGCTGGCCCTTATTAATATTTTTAAAATGAGCTACACATTATACAATATTTTGTGTATATTGAATGAAGTGTATTACATTATTAAAATTACTTCCACCTGATTCTTTGGTGCAGCTACGAGAAAACTGAGAACTACCTCTGTGGCTGGTGTTCTATTTTGGGGACAGTGCAGATTTACACGGTCACCCCAGCCATGATGAGGACACTGTCTAGGAGTCTGGTTAAAGGCAAAGGCTTTAAATCAGACCCAACACGCACTTGTCCTGGTCAAATGGTACTGTCTCTGTACCTTTCAACTTCCCCTTCTCTAAAGTGACAATAGTACCTATGTCGTAAGGTTTGGGGGAAGTTCAAGTCAGGTAATTCCCATAAAGCAGTCAGCTCTGTGCAGTTGGCATTCATTAAGTATTAGCTGCCAGTCGTAAAAAAGAGCATAATGACGATATGCTTCCTCCCCACAGTCCTGTGACGCCGTTTTATTGCTTAGGAAGCGATGGTGCACGGAAATGTTAGTGGCTTGCCCATGGTCTCAGGGGAGCGAGACTGGTCTGCACACCCCACCACACGGGGCTGGTTTGAGTGAGCACCTGGAACCTGTCGCCCACGCTCCTGTGCACTGTCTGGCCTGGCAGGCAGAGGGGGCCTCTTTGCTTCAAATCAGTCCTTCCTCCCTCCATTTTGTCCTACCCCCACCTCATATTCCCAGAAGCCCTCTCTGCCCTCTCAGCCCCCGCCAGTCGCGGCCCCTTCTGGCCCTGAGCCGAGGTGAGGCTGTTCCACCCACTCTCAAGGCTCCCAAAGGTTGGCCCCTTGACTTTCCCTCTCTCCACACCCCGCTTGGTGCTCTCAGCACTGAGCACGTGGCTTGGGCATCGGTGAATGTTGAGTGACTGATGAATGGTTTTTGGCTCATCAAACTCTCCAGCTTGAACTAAGTGTCTTTCTTTCAGGCCTTTGGAGTGGATGGGCCTTCGCCCAGCAAATCATTCTTAGCCTAGCACGGTGTGTGGAAGTGCCCTTGGGTTTTATGTCTGTACATGGCTGTTGGGGTCAGTCTCTCCAGGGGACATGCTGGACTAGGGACCTCCTAGGAGAAGCCCCAGGAGATGCAAGACTGCTTCTGGTTCATGGATTATACCCCAACCTCCATTTCTTTTGTTTATTTGTTTGTTTTTGGGTTTTGTGGGGTTTTTTGGAGTTTTTTTTTTTTTTTTTTTTTTTTTTTTTTTTTTTTTTTTTTTTGGCTATAGGGTGCATGCGCTCACCAGAAAGACAGAGAGAGACATAGAGACAGAAAGCAAGAAATCACCCCCCAGGGGGGATGGCCACATCACAATCCTTTCTCCTCCATTCTCCTCTCGGGATCTTGGGCACGCATGCACATGCACCTGGTGTGAGTTTAAGTCACCGGGTCTAGGACTCGAACCATGGTTGACTACATGGGAGTCCAGCGACATAGCAGTTACGCTAACTGCTGGTCCCACTCCAACCTCCATTTCAATAAGGACCAGCCTGACTGGCCAGCCTTGCTGTAGATTATTGTCCCGAGACTCCTACTCTCACCACTCCCTCGCCATGTGCCGTAGGGCGGAGCACAAACAGGAAGCCACTCCTGGTCGTAGATTCCCGCCTCGGTTCCAGGGAACTCAGGATCTGGGGCCACACCAGTAACATCTGTCTATTGGCTTCCTATGAGGGAGTCTATAACCTGTCTGCAAAACTTGGAAACACAAAGACCAAAGTCCACAGTGGGGATTTTGCCGTCGATAATATTTTGTAATTTTCATGTAATGACTTTTATGTCATTTTTACAGAAGCTCTGCTAAATGATCATATGATCACCATTTTGCGGCCAAGGAAACCCAGACAAGGTAAGCCCCTTGGCCAAGAACTCACAGCAGTTTCTTGGAAGAGCCAAGGCTTGGAAAAGGCCTACCTGGTCCTGGGGATGGGGTATCATCAGGTAGCGGCTGGGCAGCTTGATGCCTTGAGGTCTACCCTGTGTACCCTGGATGGTGGCAGGCACCAGGGAGCGGGTGGAGGTTCGTGGGTGACAGTCGAGAGGGTGGTAAGAACGTGAGCTCAGGAGCCAGGCGGAAGGACTTTAAATCTCGGTGCTCCCCAGTGCTGAGAACCTGTGAGGCCGTAGACAGGTACGTTCCTCCCTTCTGGGAATTCAGTTTCCTCCTCTGGGCTGATGCTAGCACCATCCCATGGCTATGTGAGAGTCCCCATGAAGTCATGTGTGTCAGCGTCACACAGAATAAGTACCAGGAGGTGGGCCACTGCTGCTGGGAAGGCCCAATTCCAAGCAGGTCCTCAAGCCCTGCAGCCTGGTCTCGACCAGCCGCTAGCAGGGTCTCTGAACCTGTGAAAGACTCTGGGAGGGATATTCTGTCGTAGGGGTCGAAAGCTCCTGGATTAGTTCCAGTTTATTATTTATTTATTTATTTATTTATTTATTTTTGCTATAAAGTGTGTGCATTCCTTAGAGAGAGAGAGAGGGACCAGTAGATGGTGTAGTGAGCACGTCGCTGGACTACCATGTAGTCGACTGTGGTTTGAGTCCTGGAGCTGGTGGTTTAAACTCATGCCAGGTGTGTGCAGCACATGTGTGCCCAAAATCCCGAGGGGAGAATGGAGGAGAAGGGATTGCCACGTGGCCTTCCCCCCCTGGGGGGTGACTTCTCACTTTCTGTCTCTCTGTCTCTCTTTCTGGCAAGTGTACACACCCTATAGCAAAAACCTCTACAAAAAAGAGAGAGAGAGAGAGAGAGAGAGAGAGAGAGAGAGAGAAAGAAAGCAAGCCCCACCACCGCCCCAGGGCAGATGGTCATGCCACGATCCATTCTCCGCCATTCTCCTCTTGGGATTTTGGGTGCACAGCCTGGTGTGATTCTCAAGCCGCCAGCTCTAGGACTTGAACTGCACAGTCAGCCCTGTGGGATTTAGCTGCCTTAACCACCATGCCACCGGCTGGCCCTCGAGGTTGTTTATTGAGAGAGCCTAGAGAATGGGAGGAATAGGGGCACGAAATCGAGCCTGTGGAAATCAGACCTTCAATGGCAGCTCCCCCTCACCCTCTCCTGGGGCCGCACAGCTCATGTTTCTGTAAGTTCTCTGTCGCCCGTCTGCGTGCACCAACAGGGTTTTGGACCGAGTTACGTGACTGTATGAT
Source organism: Tupaia tana (assembly GCA_026018925.1). Classification (NCBI taxonomy): domain Eukaryota; kingdom Metazoa; phylum Chordata; class Mammalia; order Scandentia; family Tupaiidae; genus Tupaia; species Tupaia tana. The sequence goes on from JAKSZU010000018.1 coordinate 42,996,495, forward strand.
GCTGGAGTTCGCCACTCTCACCCTGGTTAGCTGGTTCCGTTCTCACTGGCTGGACCTGGCCATCCCTGAACTAGCCGCAGGTCGAAGGAGAACAAATATGGCCATTCAGGCGTAGCCATGAATTAGGCAAGAGGATAAGGGCTGGCCTGATACGGCTGACGCGCAGAGCTGGGGTCTACCAGGGGTGTGCCCACCCTGTGGTGTCCCTGGGGCAGCCCCACACCAACACATATTGGAGAGCAGACAGGGAGGTGGCCCCCTTCATCACAGAGTGTTTTCTGTAGCTTGTGTCCCCGGGAAGGAGCCCTCCATGGTTAAAGCCCCTGAAGACGGTCCATGCGCTGGCTGAAGGGAGTTGTCCAAGTACCAGCAGGCTGCACCTGAGTCTGTTTCATAAGCGCTGCTCTTCTTTGCAAATAGAGCTTCTCAAAACCATCTCCTTTGGGGAAAGCGGCCTTGCTTTTCGACCATTATGTGCAGTGATAACATTAAAAAGCAAAATTGTGTACGCAAGTCCCAGGCAGTTATAATTAGAATAATTGTCCCATGTTTCAGGTGCCCCCTCTTTCTTAAAAGCTCACAGCACTCTGTGAGCATTATCCAATTAATTCTGGAAATAACCTGGTGAGAGAGGTGGGGACAGGCCTGCCACGCACCGTTTGTGGCTGGGGAACTGTAGCACTGAGAGGTTAAGTGACTTACCTAAGGTTCCACAGAGTCAGGAACCAAATCCCACCCCATTGCTCATTGGATGATGCTCACAAATGGCTCCAAGTGGCAGATAAAAGGGCCCAGTTTTTATATAAGTGGCATCAATATCCCATCCACCCCCTGGGTCATGGTGTCCCCTTAGCACCCAGTGGATTGGCCCCCTACCCTGCCACCGAGGCTGTCAAGCCTCCCTCCATCCTGGCCTAGCTTCCTGCAGACAGTTCTCTGGAGGCAGGGAAGTGACAGAATAAAAGTTCCTGTAAATAACAAGCAGTGGTAGTTGAGAAAACTAACCAAGCCAGATAAATTTTATGGGTTGCAGAACAAATTAACTATGAAGAATAACCCCCTTTTTGGAGAAACAATCAACAGAGTCATAATCATTTAAGTAGCTCTCTTGATGCTGTGGTTTTATGAGCTGGCCTCAGCTGAATTATAAACACCCAGTCCCCTTCGAAGACAAGCAGTGGAATCCCCAGAAGTGGCTTTGACTCCCTGTGCCATGAACAGAGAGGCTTGTGGGAAGCCTTAAGCATGTTGGGAACATGGTGGGTAAGGACAAGTGGCCCTGCTGATAGTTGCTGGAAGCCCAGGGCATGTTGGAGACATGGGTGGATGAGGATGGGAGGCTCTGCCACTGGCTTGTAGAAAGCCCAGAGCATTCTGGAAACATGAGTGAGTGAAGCTGGGAGGCCCTGTTGATGGCTCAAGGAACCCCAGAACATTCTGGGAACACAGGTGGGTAAAACTGAGAAGAACTGCCAATGGCTCATGGGAAACCCAGGGCATGCTGGGAACCTGGGTGGATGAGCATGGGCGGCCCTGCTGATGGCTCTTGGGAACCTGAGCGTGTACTGACCTTCCAGGTGTATGTGGATAACGGCTTTGCTGAAAGTTCTCTCCATGTCTGGGCAGAGCCTGGGCATGATGACTGGAAGGATGGAGACGGGCCTCTGGGAGAGCTTCGGGGGATGGCTTCCATATCAGAGCCCCAGAGCAAGAGTTCCCTTAGCAGATACTGTGATGAACCAGGAGGAGAAAAGGGCTAATCCCATGTCATGCACTTGAGTTCACTCACACATCCAAAAATGTGGTATCAGGCTCTGGAAAGATGCCAGCGAACCCAAATGGAATAGCAAAAATTAAAGAGCCTCAGGTCCTTGTCCTGTGGGGACTTGCTGTCTCTGGGGGCACAGACATAAATCTTTAAGAAGCATGTGGCCCAGCTGTGGAGGCACAGCATGGTAGACCACTCTTCAATGCTGGAAACCATATGGAGGGTTGGAGTTTGGTTCCTAGGGTGACCTGTAGGTGGCAGTTATGTGTGTGCAAGGCTGTGATCCTAGCTGCCAGGAAGGTCAGGGGTGGATTGTGGCATGAGACCCTGTTGAGGGGTCTTATTTCTCTCTCTCTCTAAAGAAATAAATGAATAAATAAACTAAAAAAAAGAGAGAGAACCACATAGATAAATGCATTATTTATATGACAGATTCCTGGAGGAGAGTGACCCAGGGAATATGAACGGAAAAGGGAAGTGGTGGTGGGAACCGGCAGGGGTGTTAAAAGAGGAAGACTCTCTGTAGAAGGGTCAGTAGAAGGAGACCTGCCAGGTGTTACTGAGAAGATTGTGTGTGTGTGTGTGTGTGTGTGTGTGTGTGCGTGCGTGTTACGTGGGGGGATAAGAAGGTGTCCTGGGCTCAGAGACTAGTGACTCAGGCTCCTTCGTGGGAAGAAGCAGGAGGAAACAACAAAGACAGGGGTGAGAGGTCATAGTGAAGTATGAGGGACTGTCAATGTACCGTTTTTATTTGGTAAAATGAGTCATCAGGATTCAGTCCATCTAAACTTGCCTTGTGGGGTTGAGCAGAGGAGAGCATATAAAAGCTTAACAGGGACGAGTTGAGGGGAGAGTTAAGCCCAAATAGCGTGTCCCTTGGCCCTGGCCCTGGGAACTGTAGAGAGTGGCGTTCTGGATATGGAGGAGGCGCCGTCGATGTGATTATGTTGTCGGTCCCTCCATTTCCTGAGGACCATCTTCTACCCTGGTGCGGCTGCCAGTTGGGGTTCTTTCAATGCTTGCCTCTCCCCACCCCCACCCCACTGCTGGTCCCAGTGCAGGGAGTGAGAGGGACATCCCCGGAGAGCTGAGAGCTGTTGGGAGCTGGCTGCTGGAGTGTGGTCCCTGGGAAATCAGTGCTGAAATGTGGGGGCCCCTGGTGTCCTGTGACAGCATTATCTGGTGGCCCCCACCCCCAACATTGTGTAGCAATTTAATTCACACCACTTGGCTCTCTCATTTCAGGGACCCTTGCAACAAATGTAGGGAGACCGATAGAGCTGGTCTTTCCCAGGCTCCCTTACCCTGTCACTGGCACCCCACACCCCACCCCTGACCCCAGGTCTGCATCCTCAAGAGGGAGCAGGGAGCAGTGGGCCTCAATACCTCTGAGGCCCAGCCCTGAACTGACAAGGCCCAGGCCTCAGCCGGCTCCCTCCTGGGGAGGAGGCTTTGGCTCCTGGTAAGCCCACTGAGCTGTGAACTTCGGGAGGTAAGCAGAGCCATTGAAACAGCCCTCACTGGCCACCTTCCTATCTCGGAGAAATAGGTGGCCCGGGCTCCTCCCTCCCGCCCTGTGATTATACAATAGATTTAAAGTCTCTGATATCCACAAATCTACAGCAAAATATATTCTCTAGCTGTGGGGAGCGTCTCAGAATTGTTAACCTTCTCCCCAGGTATTAGAGGTAACACACTGTGAGATTAGATGTATATTTTCTTCAAGATACGCCACCCATTGAGGGGTTCATATTTACATCTTTTGTTGATATTTTTTATAGATTAAAAGCGCCTCTTTGCTAGGTGATAATTCTGCTAAGTACTGTAATTTGCTGCCATTAATATTTGTCTGAGTCCTAGTTTGCAAAATATATTTGAAACCGCGTTAGAAGTCGCATAATTGCTTCTTTGCGAGCTGGGGAAATGAGTAGTTTCTTTACCCAACCTTTATCCTGTTAACCTCGCAAGGGGGTTGTTCTGCCGAGTCCTGGGAATGGCTGAGGATCATTAGCTGTTGAATTCTGGTCCCTGCTGGGGGGACAGTGCTGCTTGGTTGGCCCCCACCGCCCCAGCTTCTGGGCTCTACTGTGGGCTACAGGTCTAGTCTGGGCCCCTCCCAGAGCCTCACTTCCTTTGAGGATAGCTTCCCTTGGGCCCCGGGGAGTAGGGAGAGCTGCCTAACCCCGGGGATCAAGACAAGGCATCAGTCCGTCTTCATGGGCCTCTCTCAGTGCCTCATCTGGAAAATAGGTGCATCACTCTCCCGCCTTGAGCCCCTAGGGAGTGCGTGAAAGGCTGCTGCCATGCAGTGAGTGTTCAGGGAGAGGGTGAGTGACATGGCTGGGGGCACAGGACAGCCTGGGCCTTCTGAGGAGTGGGATGAGGGGTCTGAGCAGGCCAGCCAGCACAGGGCAGGGTGGGAGTGCCAGGTGGGGGCTCTCCATGGTGAGCACCAGGGCAAGGCGAGGGGCCCAGTGTGACCTGCTTCATACTATAGCCTCTGGCTTCCAAGATAGCTGGGGACCCCAGATCTCCCCTGGGTTCCCCACACTACACAAAGGCTCTAGACCTCCCCACTCTGGGACAGAGAAACTCAGCCCCTATGAGAAGGGGATATGCCTGGGTGTCTGGCTGGAGCTGGTGCCAGTGACCCAGCCATGCCTTTGGTATTCCCAGGAGTGCCCACAGGAGGCTACACTGCTGGGCTTGGCCGTCCATGAGTTAGGGTTTCTGTGGTAGTTTTGGGGTCTCATATCCTAGGGTGGTGGTGAGCTGTGGTATTATTCATTGCAAGGACATTTTGCCTCCTGGTGGTTGGTGATCTTTCTGGCCTAACTGCTCCAGCAGCTGGTTCCAGGCATGACAAGGCCTCACAGAGCGGGACTGAGTTCTCATTTCTAGAGCAGCTGGCAGGAGCCTCAAAACCAGGCTCAGGGTTTTCATCTGTAAAATGGGTTCAACAATGGTCTTTACCTCATAGGTATTAAAAGACAAAGCTGGGACCAGCAGGTGGCATAATAGTTACGTCGCTGGACTCCCACATAGTTGACTATAGTTCAAGTCCTGGACTTGGTGGCATGAACTCATGCCAGGCATATGTATACACATGCTCAAAATCCTGAGAGGAGAATGGAGGAAAAAGGGTTGTGGTGTGGCCATCCCCCCTAGGGGATGATTTCTCACTTTTTGTCTCTCTGTCTCTCTCTGTCTCTCCAGTGAGCTCATTCACCCTATAGCAAAAATCTCTTTAAAAATAAAAAGAAAAAGACACAGAGAGCATTTGGAAGGCACCCGCAATAGTAACACTCAGTAAGGTTATCTGCTGTGATTTTGAGTGTCTAATGTCAGTGTGTATGTGTGTATCTGTGTGTGTGGTTTGTGCCTACCAGCCTGAGTGTGCATGACTGCTCACTACATGCACCCTCGTGGATATGTGTGAACACACATGTGTGTGCATGTCTGTGTGTGGAGGGGTTGCTGTGCCTCTACGTGTGCTGCTCCCAGACCCCACCACTCCCAGGACACCCGCCAGCATGACCCCTGGCTGCTTCATCTCCTTCTCCTTGTGTTTTGTTCTCTGATCTCATCCTGTCACCCTCCTGCCCTTGGCTCCTGGTCCGGCCTGCACATGGCCTGTCCCTCCTGACCTCTCTAGCTTCCCCCACCTTGGACCACACTCAAGCCCACTTGTCTCCATTGCTCATGTCACCGTCAGTTATGTCCAGGCCTTCATGCCTCTGCTCTTTGCCTGGAGCACGCCGTCTTCCTCTTAGCTGGGCCAAGTCCTCCCCACGCCCTAGTCCTGACATATCACCTCCTCTGACACTGCCCGCTCTCCCTGGACCCCTGCAGCACCCTACGGGCTTAACTTGTCATGCCTCCAGTTGTCTGCTCACCTGTTGGTTGCAGGTGCAGCGAGAGGTCAGGGGTCGTGTTGGTGGGACTCACTCCTACGTCCTCCTGACACCTGCCCTGGACTGAGCCAATATGGTCCATGCAGTCCTGTCCTCTGGATCTCTGAGACCTTCAGAACCCTCAATTCCAATGCCAAAGCCTGGGGAGTCTGAGTGGGTGAAGGCCACTGGATAGCAACCATCAGGCATCTGGACGTGGTGGAGGTTGGGGAAGCCAAGGGGTTATTTGGGTGGATTCAGTTAGTCTGCTGGCCTGGGGCTGCTGGGCTGGACTTGGGACAAGGGCAGCCTTTCCAGCTTGCCTGGCCACCATGCCCAGCCTGGTGAGGCAGTCTGAGAGGAGAATCCAGCTCTTGGAGCAGATAATGCAGAGGCCTAGTAAGCAGCTCCCGAGTCCCGTCCCAGGTGTGGCCAGCCCTCGGCCCTCACACTGCCCTTTCCGGTCTGCTGAGTCATTCACTCCCCAGGCTTGACCACAGCTCTCACACTGCCCACTCTCCCAGACCCCACGAGGCAGACAGAGTGCCCAGGGAAGCCTTTTTGTCCACGCAAGAATTTAAGACTCAGAGAAGACATGTGTGACCCTGAGTCACTCACTGGACTCACTAAGCCTCGGACTGCCAACGCCGCATCCCAGTTCCCCTGGGGACTTGTGAGTGATGGTGCAGCCACCCATGGCCACGGAAGATGCTCCAAACGGGATAAATTAGGGCCCCTGAGTAGGGTGGCGGGGGCAGGGGATCTTGTACTAGAGGTCGCTCCTAGCAGGTCCCTACGCAGACTGAGCTCCAGCAAGACCAGTCTCTTGTACCCCTGCTGTTCTTGCTGTGGTCACACAGGGCACAGACTGACCTCTGCATGCTGAACCATGGGAGGGCTGGCTGCTGACCCTTGACCCTGGAGGTACAGGAGGATGACCCTATGAACAACTGCCCTGAATCCCGAGGGAATAGGAGATGGGGAACCTATCCTGATGGAGTGAGGCCTTGGGGCAAACCCCTCACCATTGGCTAAGTCAGCTGGTGCCTCCAGCTTGGCTCTGGTTTCTGGGTGTCTCAGCCCACCCTCTGTTCACCAGCTGTCCCCTGGGTGAAGGCTCTTAATTCTCCGAGCCCCGTACCTACCTGCAGAATGGCACCAATCCTAGCACCTGCGTCAGGGGAGTGAACATTAGAGGGGATGTCTTGGTTTGGGCTGTTTCAGCTGTGAGCTCAGAGAAGAATCTGATGCAAGTGGTTTATTTGGGAGGAAGCACACGGAGGGAGGAGGGAAGCGAGGGAAAGAGAAGGCCTCCGGTCAGTGTGCTCAGGGACAGCTTGGGCCTACTGGGGCCTCCAGGAGGCAGGAGGGCATGAATGTCCTGGAGCTGGTGCACCCGAGGCCGAGGCTGCAGGGTGACCTTCCAGCAGGTCCTCTGCTCCACAAGCTGAGGGCCGCTCCCTTGGTGTTAGCCCCCTGCACTTGTGGCCTCTGTCACCTGCCTGCTGAGCACACGCCCCAGCCAGCGAAGACCTCAGCGGAGTTGTGGGCGCAGGCAGTAGGAAGCCGTGGGCACGAGGGGAGCAGCAGGCTGAGGGAATATGGGTGGGCAGCGCATCGAGTGTCTAGAAATAGTCCTGGCAGAAGTTTGTGCCTAATAAAGGCTGCCTTCTATTATTACTTCGGATTGGAAGGGGCTCCAGAAATGGCCGGGTCCTACTTCTATGCCATCATCAATAGAGAAAGACTGAGGTCCGGAGAGGAGGAACGTCCAGGGTCCCAGCGCTGGCCTTGGTGTTAGGGCCAGTCCTGCACTTGAGCTGTGTCTTCCCAGGGACATTCTTGGGCATTTGCCTCCTTAGCAAGAGTTTACCAGGAACTGTCTCTGCCCTGGGCACTCTGCATGCATTAAAAATGAAATTGTTTTCTTTATTCATGATGGAGTACATGCATGTGCTTACAAGTTCATGGGAGACAGAGAGGAAGAGAGAGAGAGGAGCATTCTCTATGGGGTCTCGTAATGCTACACTCACTTCCTCCAGTCCTCCACCCACAGTTCTTGGGCACTTGTGCATGTTCCAGGCAGGTTTCCATTGGTCCAGGCCAGGAATTTAATCAGTACTCACATGGACCTGGTCACAAAGCCAGCCCTATATACTTTATGCTATCAAATCCTCACCACACTGTATGCAATAGGAATTACAACCCCCATTTCATGGACGAGAAAACTGAGGCCCAGAAAGGCCGCAAAAAAAAAAAAAAAAAAAAAAAAAAGACCAAGGTCACACGTGTTAGGAAGCAGCACAGTGGGGCTTAGAACACCCAGTGCAGGCTTTTAACTACAGCACGCGCGGCCATTGGTGAGCACCGTAGAAGGTAAAGGGGGATTGCTCTGTGCAGACACGAAGCTTAGTAGTTTCAGAGACACATCTATTTTGTTGAAGGAACAAAAGTTCCAGCCAATCTGAGCCGTGAAGCAGTTGGAAACAGGTCAGGAACTGCCATGGCTTCCAGGGAAGCTGGGGCTCTGAGCAAGCTCAACAGATGGGGGGATCGTGGCCTGGAGTGTGGGAGCCAGCTTGAGAGAGGGGTGGAGGGGTGCAGCAGGGACTGCAGGAGAGGCTCCCGGAGTGAGCGTGAGGCACCCACGGGAGTGGGCACACCTGCTGCCTATCCACCCGCCAGCCTGCCATTCTGGGAGCCACACACCAGGGGACACACCCGCCTCCTTCAGTGTGAGAAGGAGTGAGGCACGGATTTGCTAGGTGACTTATGGAGGAAGCAGTCACCTTTGCCCAAGTCAGAAAGCGTCTGTGGGCTCTGGCATTGCACCAGCCACCCCGGGGTGCTCCTCTCCTCTTCTCAGACTCAGACCTGGAAAACCAGGGAGAGGCTTCCGTCCATGGACTGATGTCCTTGCAGCCACCCATTCAATGGTGTCCCTTTCTTAGGCTCCCTTTCCTGAGCCAGAATGGGGGAGCCATCCTGAGGCTGCATTTGGGGGTCCCAACACTGCCCTATTCCTTCTTCTTGCCCTCCAGGGTGGATCTCAGCTGGTCCCCTTTAGTGGGCTTGAAATGCTAAAGATGGAAGGGGCAGAGGTGGGGATGGACTTGCCTTTTAAGGGTGAGGAAAAGGAAAAAGAGATGCTTCTATCTTCCTGAGCAGACCCCACAGACACAATGGAAGTTCAGTATGCCAATTCTGGTCTTCTTTTCTAGGCTTCATTCTGATTTATGAGTTCCTTGCACACCTCGGGAGGGGACTTCAGCCCACACCAAGAGTTTTTCTATGAGAACCATTAAAGTTGGAGTTGGCATTGGGGGTCTTAGACTAATTCATTCTACATGGCAGTGGCTTCTGGGGCCACATCTGGGCTCTCAAGTGGCTTAGGAAATTGATCAGGACATCAGAAAAGTCATAATGCATTTTTTGCATAGAAAACCAGAAAAATACATCATGACTTTTCCAACAACCCAATAGATCCAGGCCCAGATGGCAACCAGGGGCCATATTCATAGGGAGAGAAATGGCAGATTCTGCCCTGGGTAGGTGGGAGGCAAGATGACCCCAGGAAAGGCCTGAGAGACCTATAGAAGTGGAATTCCCCTTCTTGAGGGGCAGTCTGCCTCCACAGACCAGAAGTATCAGAGGAGGGACTGGATTCCTGAAAAAGTGGGGCCGACTCCTCACCTGCTTGGAGCTATGAGCCTCCTTACATTCACCCAGAGGCTGTGGTCTGTGGCCTTCTGGTCTCACCCCAGCTCCAGGTCTATAGCTTGGCTTTCCCTCTCCTGCCCTGAAGATTACCAACAAGGAGATCATTGGGTCTGTCCCTTCACTGACTGCTGGGCCACCTGACACCGACATCTTAGGATTTCCAAACTCTTCATCCATTTTTTGCTTGTAGCATCTGAGCCCCCTGGATCTATTGTCTTGTCACTAGTTTGCTCATTGTAGATGCACCTTGATTTATGATGAGGATCCATCTCAATACACCCATTGGAAATAAAAAAATACTGCAGGTAGAAATGTACTTAGTACACTTAACTTACTGAACATTATAGCTTAGCCTAGGCCACCTTAAATGTGCTCAGAACACTAACATTAGTCTGCACTTGGGCAAAACCACCTTACCCAAAGCCCATTTTATAATAAAGTGTTGAATCGCTCAGGCAGTTTATTGAACACTGCACTGAAAGTTAAAAGCAAAATGGTTGTATGGCTACTGAAAGCGTAGTTTCTCCTGAATACAGATGGCTTTTGCATTATTGTGAAATTGAAACATCGTAACTCGAGCTACTGTAAGTCAGGGACTGTATTCAACTCCTGCAGCCTACTGTGGTTATGGAATTCCACCCCATGCCATGCGGTGATATCTGGAGACCTTGTGCACAGATCCAGTAGGCTTCTCTGCCCTCATCTGAGCTGAGCTCTTAGTAACACACAACATGCATATTTCCTACTTGAAATATGTGCCTTCCTGGCTTCCACCACCCACACTCTTGGGTTTTCTGTTCGTTTCTGTCTTTCTGCCTAGTGGTTCTTGGGTAGCTCCTCCTCCTCTGCATTAACTGTTAGAGTTTGTCGAGTCCATTCCATGGCCTTCTTTTCCACTCTTTTCTCTCTCTGCATATCCTACCTTATCCCATGACTGTAAAACTCATCTTGTCAATTAGCTATTGCAGCAATATGGCTGTGTGACAAACTTCCTTGCAATGCAGTGTCAGGTAATAGCGAGCATGTATCTCTCGTCTCTACCTGTGAGGGTTAGCTGGAGTAGCTGCGCGCACCTCCACCTGGGGGCCATTTACACTGGCATGACCTTCTCATGGCATGTATCAGTGTTCTCTAGAGAAACAGAACTAAATTAATAGGATGTACATAGAAATATGGAAGGAGATTCATGATGAGGGATTGCCTCACACGACCGTGGAGCTGAGAAGTTCCCTTATTTGCCATCTGCAAGCTACAGGTGCAGTTCAAACCTGAGGACCAGTAAACCAGGGAGCCAATGATGTAAGTCCCAGTCTGAGTCTGAAGGCTTTGGGAACCAGGAATACCCATGTTCAAGGGCAGTTGACGGATGTCCAACTCAAGATTTGCTCTGGATGACATCCACCCATATTGTTGAGGGTGATCCTCTTTATTCAGTCTTGTGATTTTTTAAGGTTGTCCAAAAAGTCATGACACATTTTTGCATAGGAAAGCAGAAAAAGACATCATGATTTTTCTGACAACCTAATAGATAACAATCATTTCGAGAAACATACAGACACATCCAGAAATAATGTTTTACCAACAATGTGGGCATCCCTTAGATCAGTCAAGTTGATACAATTAACCATAATAGGGCAAAAGCTGGAGCTCAAGAGAGCAAGATGTTTCAAACTTCTGCTTCTATTGAGTCTTCTACTGCCTCACAGGTGGACTTTGGGTCAACCCCAAAGTTAGGGGTTAAGGAAGTATGTTTGGCCCATTGTGAGCTATGGCAAAATATGGATGGATGATTCTGTTGTAGGAGTGTGAGGGACAGAGACCAATGATTCAATTTACCTAGCATATCTGTGCTGACAGCTTCCAAATGTGTCTCAAGACCAGTCCTCCATTCCAAGTGTCAGACTCATGTTCCATACAACCCCAGACTTCTTACTTGAGTCTCCTGCAGGTTACAGAAGACTCCAACTCAGAGCATCTGTTTCCTTCTCTTTAAGACTTAGTTTGTCTGTCGAAGAAGCAGGTTGATTCAGATGAACCACAAGGTCGGAGAATGGGTGTAGGGGTTGAGGCCTTGTATTGCCTTTGACTTTCTTTGGATTTGTTCCCTCGGCAGATTTAAGTGATTGAGGACATGAATTTGTAGCCAATGACCAAATTAAGAAAATGCTAGAAACTTCTGTTGACCCCCTCCCAGAGTCTGGGATGCTGGATCTCACTGAGCTCTTTTAGATGCTTGTTAAGAAGGTCAGTTAGGCCATGGCAGTGAGTGGATGAAGACAAACTTGGCTGCGGGTGGAATCAGTCACCCACAGCAGCCATGAATCAGCCCCTCAGCCCATTCTGAGCTCAGGTAAGCTGGTCTAGTATGTGGCCTCATGGTTCGGTTGCTACCAAGATGGAGAATTCTGTGATTATTCTTATGGAGACAGGTATGCCCAGAACATCTTGTCCCAGGCAGGCTGCCCTCTGGACTGAAGCAACCTTCCTTGAGCCCAATGTACCCCAAACAAAAGCTGCATCTGACTCCTCAGCCTTTGTGCACATCTGCATTATTAGCAATGCTAATACCATTCTGCAATGATAAATAATTAAACAATTATGGTCATGAATCAATAAGTTTAGCACATTTTTTCATCAGCAAATTGTACTGTATAAACAAGAAATATAAATTACCAAGTCTAATTTCCCCCTAAAATTATAAGCATTTTATATCTAATAATTAAAAAAGTATTAGAATTCAATGTAGGATAGTTAGAACTTTAAAGAATTTTCAGTTTCCACCAAACACCATTAAATTGTCATGTTTTATGTCTCTGAATCTGATTAACATTTTGAGATCTGGCCTCAGAAATCTTTCTTTGTTAGCTCCCTGAGAAGCCCCATCTAGGTTCCTTTTTCTCCCCATTCTCATAGACACTGGGCTCCAGCTTCCAAAGATCTGAATCTGTGGGTCCAGTCAGAGAGCAGAGATTTATAGGCGTTCTTGATTGAAAGCATAGGTTTCAAACCCTTAGCTTGTAGGTGCATTTCAGGCCTTTACAGGGTTTGGTTTGTTAGAAGTTCTTTTATTTTCATGCTTTGTTTTTGTTGCTTTCGTTTGTTAGTTTGTTTAGATTTGCAGTTTTTGGTTTTGTGTTTTGAGCAAAGACCCCAGGAGGTGTAATGACACTGTGTTCACAGTGCCCTAGGACCCGAGTCCTGCCCTGTGCAGTTCTCCCACCTCAAGGGAACACGCACTATCCAGATTGTTGCAGTCTCCACCACTCCCTCTAGTCTCCCACGCACTGTGACAGAGGGAGCCAACCATCGTCTCAGAAGCCCACCCGACCTTTCTTGTCCCTCGTCCCTGTCTCTCATTTCCTTCATCTGCCCAACCTTACAGGGATCTGGATTCACAACCCCTGAGTTAAAGTACGGAACTCAAAGCCCTCCATGTTCTGGGACACAGCCTACAGGTCTTTAAGGCTCAGGATCTCAGGACATTAGAGGTGGGAATACTGAGTGTAAGAATGAGAAATGATTGGGGCTGGCAGGTGGCATAGTGGTCAAGGCTCTGGACTCCCACACAGCTGACCGTGGTTCGAGTCCCGGACCCAGTGACTTGAAATTCACACTGGGTGCGTGTGTGTGTGCATGCCCAAAATCTTGAGAGGAGAATGGAGGAGAAGGGATTATGGCATAGTCATCCCCCGCCCCAGAGGCTGATTTCTTGTTTTCTCCCTCTCTGTCTCTCCAGTGAGTGCACGTACCTTACAGTAAAAATCTCTTAAAAACAAAACAAATGGTGGGAAATGACAAGACACTGGGCTGACTTGTTTTCAACTATCTCAATTATTTGTCATTCTCTTACCCTCCCACCTCCAGCAGGAATAGCACCCCCCACACACCCCGCCTTCCCTGGTATTCCTACTGTCTCTGGTGAACCAACCACCTCCACGACACCCTCTTTGTGATTCTTCTTTTACCCTTACTTGTCCTCTTCTCTCAGGTTCTCAAATCAGGGGCCTAGGCTCAAATTTTCTTTCTTTCTCTCTCTTTCTTTCTTCCTTCCTTCCTTCCTTCCTTCCTTCCTTCCTTCCTTCCTTCCTTCCTTCCTTCCTTCCTTCCTTCCTTCCTTTCTTTCTTTCTTTCTCTCTCTCTCTCTCTCTCTCTCTCTCTCTCTCTCTCTCTCTCTCTCTCTCTCTCTCCTCTTTCTCTTTCTTTTTTTTAAGAGATTTTTTGCTATAGGGCATGTGTGCTCACTGGAGAGACGGAGACAGGGAGTCAGAAAGCAAGAAATCACCCCCAGAAGGGATGGCCATGCTGCAATCCCTTCTCCTTCATTCTCCTCTTGAGATTTTGGGCACACATGCACACGTGCCTGGCGTGAGTTTTAAGCCACCAGGTCCAGGACTCAAGCTGCAGATGACCAGCATCTGTTGGTCCCTCTCTTTCTTATGTTTTATCTGTCTACTACCAAGAGAGAAAACTCAACCAAAAGAATAATGTGAAAAACTAGTTTCCCACATCCACCTCTCATCCCCAGTTTCAGCTCTTCAGAGCCCAATGGTAGGGAAAAGCAACCTGATTGAATGAATGAGTGACCCATTTCTCCTGTAACCCTTTTCGCCCTAGGGAAGGGCTCTACCCTCAGGCAGGCATGAGCTAGAACATGTGGAGGGTCCTAGCCACCTCCCTCTCTTTCCCTGTCCTGCATACTCGAGAACTCACCGTTCACCTGTCCCCTCTGACTCTCGTTCCTCAATGCCCCAGATTCCAGCTCTTCTCCTCAGACCCTCCACTCCTTCAAGGCTGTGGTCACCATCCCCAGCTAGACTTCCTACTTCCAGTCTCTTCACTCCTTTGCAAGCATTTTCAACCCAGCTAAAGAATGAGGTTTCTAAACTGCAGATCTGATAAAGTATCCCCCCCAGCTGAAAGTACTGACCGATTGACCCTATGGCCCTCTGGATGACATCCAGACAGACTCCTTGGCTCGGTGTTTAGCTTAGGCATGCTTGCAGGTGGTGGTGAGACACCCACTCCAGTGAGCTCAAGACTGGGGAGACTAATTCTTGGGATAACGCTTTTGTGGGGCTCCCAGAGGAGGTAACTGGCCAGTGTGGGGTGGTCGGTCCTCGGCGCTGCCCTCTCCCCTGGCCCCTCCCCTTGCTCCTGTGGAGCCTCTGCAGGCGTTTCTCCCCCTTCCTCCTCACCCTGCATGGAAGGCCAGACTCTTCATGGCCTTCCCCCATCCTGGGTGTGTCAGTGGTCCCCACCATCCCTTCCGTGCCACGGAGCTTTGTGTGATGGGGACAGGTCTTGGTCATATCTTTTGTGCCCACGGAGCTCTGTGTGGTGGCCATGGGTCCTGGTCACCTTAAGGGTACCAGGAGACTAAGATTCCACCCTGCCAGGTAAACTCTCAATCTGCAATTTCTTGGGGGAAGGCAAGCCCAAAGCACAAGGGAGCAAAACCCTAGTCTCAAGACGTGAAAACACAACCACAGAAGCATCTAAGGGGGTATTTCTTCCCACAGCGTCCTGTGGGGGTTTCTGGCTGTGATGAGGTCCTTAATAGGTTCCAACATCCTTGTCCCCTCAGGGCTGGCCTGTCTTCCTTGTGCCCAGCCACACTCTGCTAGAACCTCAGCACATCCCAGCCCTGTGCCTGCCCTGGGTAAAGCAAGACTTCCTTGGTGTTTCCAGGTCCTCCCCCACAACCCTGAGTGAACTTTGGTGGACAAAACTCTGTCACCTGTCTCAGATCCTTTGTCACTTGGAAGTGTGTTTTCTTACCTGCCACCTTCCCGACTTAAGTTACAAAGCTGGACTTGTGCTGGTCACAGAAAGGGGCTCAAGAAGGACCTTGTGAGAGAAAAGTGAGGGATGAGTGAGGTTAAAACTAATGAAGTGGCTGCATGTACACAGACGTGTTTCGTTTTACTGCGGTTGGAAGTCCAGCCTGGTGGGCCTGTATTGGGAGGAAGGTCCCCAAGGCCCTTCAGGGGTCAGTTGTGGGCCCTGATGGAACAGGTGGACTCAGGAACCATTGTTCCCAAGGCTGCTGTTGAGTGTGACAATTTTTTGTCACCTAAGGACATCCCCTTTAACAAACTAAGAATGCCTAAAGAAGACAGAAGCCATCAGTTAAATAAATAAACCTCTTTTTTTATTTTTTTTGGTGAGGTTTTCGCTATAGGGCGCGTGCGCTCGCCAGACAGACAGAGAGAGGCAGAGAGACAGAAAGCGAGAAATCACCCCCCAGGGGGGATGGCCACGCCGCAATCCCTTCTCCTCCATTCTCCTCTCAGGATCTTGGGCACGCACGCACACGCGCCCGGTGTGAGTTTTAAGCCACCGAGTCCGGGACATGAACCGCAGTCGGCTACGTGGGAGTCCAGCATCATAGCCATTACGCTAACTGCTGGTCCCCATAGATAAACCTCTTGATTAAAACAGACCACTCAGTCCCAGTAAAAACAATCTGCTAACCAATCAATGGCCAAAAGAATTAGCCTGGGGCCTGAATCCTTGCCAGGTGGCAACACTGTCAGGGACCAAAAGGAACCTTAGGGGCATAGTGTCAGGAGAGGTGGGATGTGACTGAGTCTCATCCTTAGTTTCCACTGAAATGCAGAGTTGGAGGGCACGGCCTGAGGGCAGGTGGCTTACGGGTGACATGGTCCAGCGACTGGCACGGGAAGGAAGCGTGCAAACGTGCAACATCAAGCTGGCCATCGGTATGCACCACTGGGCCTACTCTCCCGGGACGTCTAAGGAGTCATTTAACATGCAACTCTCAAGTGTCCACCTGGGAAAACGAAACAGGGACACATGACCCATTAGCCGTGCTCCCCATTGGTTGGGGTGTCCCCAGCACATGAATTCTTTGCTTACCCAGATCGCCCGTGTGTCTCTGCAAGAGGCCTGCAGTGTGGGCTGGGCAAAAGGGGGTTATGTACTCTTGGTCCCCAAGAGATGTCCATGCAGGGGAAAGCTGACTGAAGTTCCAGTCAGGGGAAGAAGTGGAAGCCACCCCTAGGGGGCTTGGGAAGAAGCAGTTCCCACAGGGGCTCCCAGGCAGAATAGGCTCATGCCCACCCACAGTGGTTGGGTCTGGGTGTCTCTGCAGTCGGGGCACTCCCAGGCCCCAGGTGGAAGCTGTTGCCAGACAGCCAGGGCATCCTCTGACCATGTGCCTGAAGAACGGTGGCCAGGGCCAAGGTGGCCCTCCTTCTGGATATGCCCCTGCAGCTGGGCTGGCTCCTTCCTCCTCCCTGCACCCGACTGTCTCCGTTTGTGGGTGGAAGCACCAGGGCCGCGAGTGCCAACGCCAGTATGCCGAGGCCTCCAGATTTTGTTTCACTCGGTGGCTCTTAGCAACATGTTTCTTGCATTCTGCTCATTCTGTTTCCCATTTCACACTTCCCCAGGCTGAGAGATCCATCCATCTAGTGCAAATGCTTTTGACAGAGCTGGGGTGGAGGAGACCCCTGCTGGGCCCAACCAGGGGCATGCGGGAGGGCTTGCTGTGTGTAGTGATGGCAGTGCACACTGGTCAGGATGGCTTGGGGTCAACGGCCCTGCACCCCATCCCTCATCTCCTTCCTGGCCTCGTAAGTCTGTCTTGGAGTTAGCAAATGCCCTGAACACTCTTTCTTCCTCCTGCCTTCATTCCAGCCTCTCTGAACACCCACGAGGTGGGTTTGGACCTCATGTCTTCTCCCTCACCATGCCCACTATCACCCGAATCACCCCCATATCACCCAACAGACTTCTACTCTGCAGGCTCTTTTTAAATTCTACCTTCTCAAGGCTTCTAATTATTTGGAAAAAAAATTACTCTAATTTCCTAAGTCTTTTTTAAAATGTTTGTGTGTGTGTATATATATATATACACACACACACACACACATATATATATATATATATATATGTGTATATATATATATATTTAAACTTTTTTTAACACGGGGCTTTATTTCTTTTTTTTTTCCTTTCTTGTGCAGTACTGGATTAATCTGAACCCCTAGATTTTTGCAAATGCATCTATGACTCTATTTATCTATCTATATTTTAAATTTTAAGTCTATAATAACATTCAGAATTAGCTCACAAAACTGGATTACACAAAGCCAGCAGGTTTAAAAATATTTCAAAGATGTTGCTTTCATGCTTCAAATCCTTGAAAAGCCAAATACGTTCACTTCTGAAACTAAGTCTTGGGTTTTGCTGGAAAAAAAAAAATAAGAAAAGTGTTTAATAGCACATATGGCATAATTTTATTTGACATCTGTTTTGTAACAAACAATATTTAGCTCACTTATTTGCTGAATGATACAGTACACAGTGCAAACAAAAAGTCCAATGAACAGTTTTTACAGAGTTTGTAATATATCAATATTTATTGCAAAAGAATGCAAAACTTAAACATTTAAGTGTGTTATTGATTGTAATATGCAAAACATTGATTACTGTATGTTGCCATTGCAAAAAAAAAAAAGTGTACTAAATGCCTTCTGGGGTATGAAAATGAGGTAGATTTCGGCAAGAGAGAGCTCACTTGTTCCCCTCGGTGACATTTAGTCTTAGGCCCACTCCCCCCTCGTCTGTGTCATGCTATCGAAGACAGCTGTCAATATATTTAGGATGCTTTAGCTCATAACAGCAAAAATGGTGAGACTATTGGCTTAATTGTGAGGAGTGATTGATTTTAATGGAAACAACATTTAAAAACTCAGAATGCACTTTCTGTTGGCAGTGCTAATAGAAGCCTTATAATGAATTGAAGCCTTCCACATAAATGCATTGTACTCACTGCGAGGACTAGCAAAAGACAACAATGGTTGATGCATTTGTTTTTTTTTTTTTTTTTTACTCTAAAGTTGAAATAAATTATTTGTTTACACCATTGGACACCAGGATCTGAAACAGAAATAATCAGATGTCACCTGGTGAACAGAGCAAATACAAAAAATCCTGGTCAGTGAAGCCCCTGGTGTTGTTTTTGTTATTGTCATTCTTATTGGAAAAATGATATTGGAAGCGATGCTTAATTCTTCAAGGAAGCAATGACAAAGACTCTGTTCTGTTTAGGTTCTGCATTGTAGGTACATTTTTCCTCGAGTCAACATCAGTAAAATAACAGATGCAATCAAGTGGAATCTGCTTAGCTGGAGCGTCTAGTGGGATTGATGGGAGAACCTTGGGAGCCCCCCAAAAGAAGGCTTGAAAGAGAAGAACACTATTGGGGTGTTCCGCTGGAAGCCAGACCTACCCCCAGACTGGATCACCCTGGTGGGCTTTGCAGACTTCTGAAAGAATAACACAATAATGACAACCAAGCCAGATGACATTTGCTGGCATCTCCACATTTGAGCCCTCATGAGCGCAGTACGTGTGTTCACCATTGATTCCTGCCCTTCAGCCCTGAAAAGCTCTCCCCGGATTCGGAGGGTGCTGACTGAGCTCCATTGGGGTTCTAAGCACTGTGTAACAGCCGCGCTTGGTTCTCAGTCAGATTGGCTGCCTCTGCATGGGGTGGGCTGGATCTCTCTTACTTTTAAATTCTCTAAGTGTGTGCCTGGCATTTGCTTGCTCTGAGTGCTAGGGTGGAGTGGGACAGGGAGGGAGGACCTGAGTCCCTGCCCTCTGATGATGGCCGAGCTCTTTTGTGAACTCAGGTTTGTGCTATTAAGCAGACTTGGGAAGCAGCTTTAGAGAAAGGCAGAGTTGACTTCAGGGGTGCAATGCAAAGCCCAGCAACCTCCCCTTCTGTTCTCCAAGAGCTGAGAGCAGAGCTGCAGACAGCTGGGGCCTCCTCAGGCTCTCTAAGCTCTCCCTCAGTCCTCCCTCCTCACCCCTTAGCTTCTGGCCCAGGGATAGATTCTCAGTCCGACTGGCTGCCTTTGCCCAGGGTAGGCTGGATCTCTTTGGCTTTTAAATGCTCTAAGTCTCAGTTACTACATTTTTAAAAGGAGGGTTAAATGAGATAATACATCAAAAGGACCATATGGTGCCTGGCACTAAGTAAATGCTCAGAAAATACCAGGTTTTGGTCGTTGGTTTTATTTTTTTTTTAATTATTTATTTATTTTTTAATTTGACCAGAAAGACACACACACACACACACACACACACACACACACACACATACACAGAAACTCAGAAAGCAAGTCGCCTGGTCCATGGCTCAAACCATGGTTGGCCATGTGGGAGTGTCCAGCACCTTAACCATCATGCCACCTGCTGGTCCCTGTTTGTTGGTTCTTATTCCTTGTTCATTGCTCTAGGCTGCTGTGTGATCTTGACCACTGCTTGACCTCTCTGAACCTCAGCTTCCTTATCTATAAAGTTGAGCTAACATTCCATTTTATTCTTTTGAGGGCTGCTGGGGTGATTAAACCAAGATGCTTTTATGGACAGTGTTTTGCACAGTGCATCTCAGAGGGAAAAAAAAAAAACAGAGAAATGTTAGGCAATCAAAGCGATAATAATGACATCTTCTGATGTCGAGAGGCAGACCTGGGTCCATTTAGAAAGAAAGAACTAACTTTGGCTGTGGAAGTGCTTGTGCTGGTGGTCTGCCCTTGCGGAGACGGTAAATGGGCAGTACACCGAGACGCGATTGCCTTCTTTTGCAGAGGAGCGTTCTAGCAGATGCTGTGACCATGACAATCGGTGTTGTGACATGGAGCTGAAACCCCGGGTCGTGGGTGACGGAGGAGACCTCGGAGCAGCCTAGCCCACCAACCCGCTTCCTCCTCGGTTCTCAGCAGCAATTAGAAGCCACGGAGGAGACAGAAAGCAGAGGCGACAATCTATGTCACGAGGAAATGAGAACATTGCACAACTAGAATAAATAATAATATATTTTTTTCGGGCTTTAATGAAACTCTCTAGATATAAAAAGCTGAAGAAAGGGGATTTTTTTTTTTTTTACAGACCTTAATTATAGCAGGGTTGTTAGTAAATTTACTGAATTGCAAATGTAAAATATTCTGATGGCCTGAGTAAAACCACATATTTAAGCCTTCTAAATGAACATTTCTGTTTTTTGAGTAATTTGTACCATCTGTGTCAAAATTCTGAGTCTAAAAAAAAAAGCAGTGGAACAAATGTTGGTTCCATAAAACAGCCCTAGTTCATTGTTGAAATTGTCACACATTAACATTGCAGGCCATCTGGGAAGACAAAAGCCTCTAACCAGATTGCGGAGATGATTTTATTGGTCTGGTATTAATCAGGATGTGGCATAATATTTAAGCAGAAAGGAGAGATGAGGTGAAGTGGGGCCCTCCATCCGCCCCAACTGCTCACGAGTTGTACCATAACCCTCTTCTGCTGTGGCGAGGGGCATTTGGAAAGCCGATTTCATCATCAGAAAATGTAAATAAAAGGCAAGGTAATATTTCCGGTCTGAAAACAGACACACAAAGCACAGAAACTTCGTGGACTTGGGCGGCTGGCTCGCGGGGCGGATTGCTCTCGTTCAGCAGGGTGTACCCGAACTGTGCTGGAACGGAGAGGAGTTTCCCTTTATCACAGTGCATCTGGCAGATCGCGTGAAAGACCCCCAAGCCCAGGGTGGCCAGCTGCTCCTTGCCCCCTCCCCCGCCCCCAGCTGGGTGACTTTGAGCCCAGCAGGCCAGCAGCAAGATGGATCACGGCTGGGCTGGGCTCTGGTCACTCTATCTTCTGTGCCCCTTCATGCTCGGCTGGATCCCCTGGACCTGGCTGACACTGAGCACTGGTCCGACCAGTCCTGGCTGGTGAGCAGGCACAGCCCCATCCATGCCCCTCAAAGGCAGAGGGCTTGGCGGAACACTCCGTGCAAGTCACTTTAGAATTCACTGCAGAGTGACAGAGAGGTGATAGTTTAGACCGCGCTGTGACATCCTCTGGGCACCCCCATTAGTGGGCACATGCCCCGGGGTGCAAGCATGTTGGACACTGAGAATCTACTGTCCCCCCAGAGAGTCCCATTTCCTCCATACCTCTCAGAGTGAGCATCTCATGAAGCACAGAGTTGCAGTATTTAAAGACATGTTTATCAGACGTAGGTCCCTAACAGCAAACCGTTAACTTGTCAGGTGCTTACTGGAAGGAATCGTGATCTGTTCCAATCGCTGGCTTCTGCTGAACTCACCAAGGGAAGGTAGGTTCATTGCCAGGGTGACGCCTTCCTGAAGCATTTTCAAGGGAGGCTTGGAGTTCATGCTAATGTCACCTCATGCACTGGTGCAATCCAACCCTCTCGTGCTCTGTGACTGTGCAATTGAGGCCAGGATGCCCAGGATGTCACTGAACATGGTCTGTTGGGGTGTGAAGAGCTGCAACATTCAGCCTGTCCCTGGGTTCAGGCCTCCCCAACTGGAGCAGACCCTGCCCCTCTCTGGGTAGTTTGCAGGGCTGTGGAGGAATGCAGGAGGCTGGCTCCCTGGGGTGCTGCCAAGGTCCTTTGTTTCCTGTTCTTTCTCCATCAGGAGGTCATGAATAAGTACATGTCCCTTCCAGACTGGCCATGTTCACCTTTGTTCCAAATGCCAACATGCTTACGGTCTTTTCTGAACATCGGCTGTGTGCTTACCCCTGTTGTAAGGGATGAGCAATCTCTAGCCATGGAGAATTGAGTCCAGTTTTCAAGGAAAACTTACCTAAAGAAGTAAAGGAAATGACAATGGGGAATGCACGTTAAAGGGTCCCTAGAGCTCAAATAATTTAAGAGTGATCATGGTAATTGCGGGATGCATTAAGAGGGATCTTATAAGATGGAAACAGATTACACTGCAATGCTATGTAAAACCCTTTAGCGGTTCCCACTTGCCTGTAAGACAGAAGCCAGAATCCCCAGGAGGCCCTGCAACATCTAGTCCCTGCCCCTCCCTTCCACGGGGCCTTTGTATCTGCCATTTTCCCTGCCTACGGGCCTTGTTTGTCACCCTGATGAGCCCAGCCAATTTCTTTCACATATTTCAGTATCAATTCTGGACGCGTTTCCTTAAAGATGCATTCCTTGAGTCTCATAGCACCTGGCTCTTAAGCTTTGTAGCAAATGTCACTGTTTTTGTTTTTGTTGTTGTTGTTTTTAATTGCCAGAGGTCACATGAGACACACACACACACACACACACACAGAGAGAGAGAGAGAGAGAGAGAGAGAGAGAGAGAAATAGGGCGTAGGGGCGTGCTCACTCTGCAATCCCTTCTCCATTTCTCCATCCTGTCTGGATTTTGGACATATACACACATGCACCCGGCATGCTTTTTGAGCTTCCTAGGCCTGGATTTGAACTGTGGTCAGTCATATGGGCTCTGATTCCCTTAACTGCTAGGCTACGGGCCAGCCCAATATTGCTGTTTTCATTAAATAGTTTATTGTGTAATTACTATGGGTGCCTTCATGTCTGAACAGAAGATTCCCTATGATCCCTTGATGAAAAAAATTTAAAAAATTTAGGAGTTCCTATTTGTGTATATAAACTTTTAGGGATATAGGCAAAATCATCCAGCACCTCTTGATAGCAGTTGTTAGTTATTTTGCAATGCATACTTGAACTTCGTATACAGACTGTGCGTTCATTAGGAATAGTGTTTCATTTGCCCAAGGCCAGGAAGCAACTGCCTTTAAACTCTCCACTCTCACTGCCTTTGCGATTGGGGGCCATTTTCTCAGGTCCCTGCCTCCAATGGTCTGTGGGGTGCACTCTGTTTGAATTCAGGAGGGACACCATCAAAAATGTATCCAAAGCCACGAGCACCATTTGCCTCCCGTGTTCTCCATAAAATAACCACTTACCGGATTGCTTTTTTTATGTGATCCTTAAAAGGCTGCTCGCCAATGACATCCAGCACCTGCAATTTTGAGATCACACCTCCCTCCCCAGGAATAATTATTATTGTTCCATTTATTTTCCTGCCTTTTAAAAAAATTCCATCAGGTGACCTCTATAAGCATCCAAAATTAGCATGATTGAGGGCTCGTAGGACTGATAAGTCTTTTCCTTCAAGTTCAAGCAGAAAGCAATGGTGAACAGAGCCCAGCCATATGACTGAGACTGCGCAAAGCCTTAAGTACATTCAGCACCCCATTTTAAAGGGGAGTTTTGAGGACTCTGTCTTATATTCCGGTATTAGTGGTCATTCTTTAATACCCATCCCTTCCCTAGAGTAGGCTTCACCGAGGGCAGGGCTTTCTCAGTCTTGTGCATCTCTGAATCCCAGGACCTCATGGGGACCTGACACTCTGGGTGCCCAAACACCATTTGTAGAACAAAGGGAAAAAGGAAGGGCAAAATGTTTTGGTGAAGGGAAAGAAAGTTGAGGTGGGGTGTATGCAGTGTGGTGATGGAAGGGAGGGCAGGGGGGTGCGCCTTCAGGAGGCGGAGAAGGCACTGGCAGCTGGTGTTCCAGGGCTGAGCCTGCGAGACCTCACATGTGCACACACACAGACAGGCACAGAGACACACAGATGCACATGGAGACATGCACACATACAGATGCATGCAAAAACAGACACACACACACAAAGACACATATGGGCACATACAGATATACATAGACTGACACAGAGACACACACAGAGACAGAAACAAACATAGAGACATGCACACAGAACATCACAGATACACAAAGACACACACAGACACACAAAAGCATACATAGATGGATATGGAGACACATATACATACAGATGCATGCAAACATACACACACATATAGACACATACAGACACATAAAGACACATGCAGACTGACACAGAAACACACAAATAGACACACACACAGACCACACATACATGCAGACACACAAAGATACACATATAGATACACACACCCACACACACAAGTGCCCCAAAGGAAAAGTGACTGCAGGCTGAACAGAAGCCTGCAGAGAGGGAGGGAGGGAAGGGACTGGACCTCGGTGCCCCTCTGGCCCGGCTGTCGTCGGAGGGCCTGACCAGGTAATGAGCACAGGGCACAGAGCTCTCCTGAGAAGCCCCTCCTTGTTGGACAGCGCTGTTAGCTCTCTAATGTCTTCCACTTAAGTAACAGTCACTGAGGTGTGGGGCTTCCTGGTGCCTAATGGCCCAGAGTGTCGCCGAGGGCTATTAATCCTGCTGGCCATTAATCCCGGGAATGCCCAGGGTCATTACAGGCTATGTGGCTCTCAATGAGCAGTAATGCCGTGAGGCGAGTGTCCAGGGCCACCAACCCCTGACAGTGCATCCCTGCAGGGGGGTGTCGGGTCTTTGCATATTTGGAGGGCCACGGGACAGAGAGGGTTCTGGGTGGCCCCGGGCTCCTTCAGAGTGTAAGACAGAGAATGCTCAGTTTCCCACCTTTGGCGAAGGACAGGAAAGCACAGGAAAGGGCCAAGCAGCGCCAGGGCCGAGCTGAGCACCTGGGCAGAGCTGACGAGATTCTGCAGCTTAGTTAGTGCGGTCGATCGTGGGCTTCCACCCCGGGTGCTGCCTTTGCCCCGGCTGTCCCGTTGTCCCCCACTGCTTTCTCTACTTGCGTGGCCTGTGCTGCCCATAGCTTGTGTTGCCTGGTGGCACATGTTTTCTCTTCCTAACATGAGCTCTGGACTCAAACTCCCTAGGTTCAAATCTTGCTTCCACTGTTTCCTAGCTATGTGGCTCTGGGCAATCTACCCACCTCCTCTAAGCCTCAGTTCTTTTCTCCATAAAGTGAAAAAAACAACACAGGCGTTCTGAGGATTAAATATAATAGCAGCAGTGGAACACTTGGGACAGTGCCTGGAACCTGGTAAAAGCTCTGTAGAGGCTGCCTCCTCCTGCTCTGCAGCTCTTATGACCATTCTTGTTCTTCTCCCTGTGGTCCTCCTGGCGTCGGTCCCCTGACTGTGATGTTTACCAGGTACCACGGTCTCTCCCCATGGAGGGGTTGTGCTTCTAGGAGTGTTCAGCCTCCCTGCTGTGGTGGCCTGCTCTCCCACCGCTGCCACTCTGGTGAAAGTACCCTCTTGGGGTGTGCAGTGGGACCCTAACAAAAGGCAGCAGCCCTGGCCTCTGCCTTGGCTACAGGCATGTCAGGGGCTGGAAGACAGGTCCAGTTCTGCCCTATTGAGATTTCCTCCCTGTCCACTAAGTGGCCACCAGGTGGGCGGGGCTAAGGGCTTGTCCGCCCTGCCCAAACCACCTCCAGCCTGCTGGCCTGGCCAACAGCTGTCTTTTTTCACAGGCTCTCTGAGGCTGGGGCCAGCACCTGCATTGGGCCGCAACGTGTCTGTGAGTCGATGACCCAGTAAAAAGGCCAAACCTGGGACCAGCAGTTAGTGTAACGGCTATGTCGCTGGACTCTCATGTAGTCGACCGTGGTTCAGATCCCGGACCCGGTGGCTTAAAACTCACACCAGGCGCGTGTGCGTGTGTGCCCAAGGTCCCGAGAGGAGAATGGAGGAGAAGGGATTGCGGTGTGGCCATCCCCCCTGGGGGGTGATTTCTCGCTTTCTGTCTGTCTCTCTCTGTCTGGCAAGCGCACGCACCTTATAGCAAAAACCTCTCAAAAAAAAAAAAAAAAAAAAAAAAAAAAAAGGCCAAACCTGCTGTTACCATGACATGGGGGAAGATTTGAGACAAGATACAGACATGGTCAGCAATTTGTTCCCCACTCGAGGAATCCAATTTGGCCAAGTTTTGGTGGAATTTGTCAATTAGTCTGTTTTGTATCTATCTTCAATTTCTTTTTCTTAAGAGAGCTTTTTGCTATAGAGCACGTGCACTCGCCAGAGAGATAGAGAGCGACAGAGAGACAGGAAGTGAGACATCACCCCCACCACCAGCGGGGATGGCTATGCTGTAAGCCCTTCTCTTTCATTCTCCTTGGGATTTTGGGCATGCACGCACACACACATGCCCAGTGCGAGTTTTAAGCTGCTGGGTCCAGGACTTGAACCGCGGTCGACTACATGGGAGTCCAGCAATGTAACTGTTATACCATCTACTGGTCTATCTATCTTCGATTTCAAAGATTTTGCTCAAGACTGACACCCACCAGCATGCCACACCTGTGAGTGCAGTCCCCAGAGTCCCTGAGGCCACTTTCCTCAACCTGGAACCATCCAGTTCAGCCACAGCAACAGTCCCCACCCTCTGGCTCACTGGAGGGTGTCTGCTGGGGTGCTCTGCTCAGGCTGATGCTCCGAAACTAGTGAGCGGGGAGCAGTGTCCCTTACCCCAGGGGACTGGCAGTGTGTGGCAGGTGGGAGCGGGGCAGGGCATTCTAGAGAATGACACCTGGCCCCACCCACTGAAGGACTGGGATGCAGAGAAATGTCACTGCTGCCACCAAAGTGTGGCATTATCAGCCTCTTGCAACGGGCAAGTGGATTAAAATGCCATTAACACAGCAAATTAAGCTTATAGCGAAGTAAACAGAAATTAAATCAATAACCAGCACAGGGGGACAGCTGCTTTTTCCCAAGAGGCCCCCCAGGAATTGGGGTTGGAGGGTGCACTGGGGTGGGTGTGGGTGTGGGTGTCTGGCTGCCCAGGCACTGAGCTGTGGGCACTCACAGGGTTCAGGCTGAGCCCTGTGCCCCACAGGGAGTGTCTTCCCTGCCTGCTCTCACCCAGGAGGAGCCGGTATCTGCCAGTTCTCTGCTCCCCAAAACATGGGTGCCGACGGGGTTCGGCCTGCTTGGCATCTGTTCACCCTCTTTCGACAATAGTATTGGATTTTCTTTGAGAACCCCCTGAAACTCTTAGTACATGCTGTTGTGGGAGGGTGTGTGTATGTGTGCATGTGTGTGTACGTGTGTATGTGTGTTAGACAGTCAGCTTTGTTATGCTACAAACCTCCTGCTTCAGCCTCCCACGTCTCTAGGACAACAGGTGTGTGCTGCAGTGCCTGGCTTTCCAGGGTGGCCTGGGGACCCAACTGGCCTCCCATGTGGCCTTGTCTTGCCCAGTAGCAGTATCAACCAGCACATGCTGCTATGGCAGGGCCAGCTGACCTGCTCTTTCTAAGGCTGGGGCCTTGCCCAGGCTTATATCATGAGAGAACAGCTTCCCTGGGGCTCTAGCATTTGATTCAGGGATGCTTAGCTAACCCACCTCTGTGCCAAGAGGCATCCCCAGGACATTGACTGGAACTTTCTGAAATACTGTCCTGTCCTGAGTGGTTGCTGAGCTAACGGGAGGCAGATCCGGCATCCTGTGTGCTGGGTGTTGGGCAGGCCATGCAGCGTTGAGCAGGTGGAGGCTGGATCTGAGTGCCTGGATCCAGCTATGCCTGAAGCTGTGCTAGATTTACCCCTGGATTTTTCAGAAACTGGAGTCCCCCCATCTCTCATCCTTTTATTCTTTAATCAGTTTACAATGGGATTTAGCCATCTATAACTAGAAGAGCTCAGCCTGAAAAATAATTGTATTCCCTTTTCAGAAAGGAAACCTGGACCAGCTCTGTCGCCTGGTGATAAAGGGGTAGGAACGTACATGTCCAACCTCATGGTTCAGGTTTTGAGAAACATGCTGGGTGCATGTGTGCGCATGCCCAGAATCCTGAAGGGAGGGAGAGATGGAAGAGATTGTGGCATGCCCATGAAGGAGGTGGATTCTCTTCTCCCCCTGTCTCTCTGGGAGTTCATGAGCCCTCTAGTTAAAGAGAGAGAGAGAAAAGAAAGAAAGAGAGAAGGAAAAAAAATCTATTTAGGAAACACCTCTCAGACCACTGAGCATGCGGTCACACAGACATTGGTGGTGTCTTTCGGTACCTTCCCGCCAGGTGCCTGTCCTCTGGGCAGTTTCCTCATTCGTCCACCATGCTGTGCCCTGCTGGCTGGTACTACTGTCCCTCCACAGATCAGCCACCCATCATCTACCTGCTGGAGCCCTCCTCTGGGGCAGGAGGGATCTGCTGGGCTTGGAGACCCCTAGCTTCCATGCCAGCCCACTCCCTTTTGAGCCCCTGACTCACTACATCTCAGGCAGAAGAATAATCTTAAGTGGGTCCAGGAATGGATTCTTATTCCTTCCCTTCTACGGTCCCTTTCTCACCTGCTGCAGCCCAGAGCTCCTGGAGGGGAAGGCACAGGGCCCAAGACTGAGAACAGGATGACTTTTTCTCCTGGCAGGTCCTATTCCACTGACCAGACTCTGCTCAGGGTCACCTCCTTTCTGAAGCCTTGGGTGCCTGCCCCCAGGCACAGGAAGGCACTGGCTTTCTGTGTTCTTCAATGGCCCCTGGCCCTCCCTCTGTCTAGCACAGACATGCCGCTTTGTACCTCGCAGCTCCTGCCTGTGATTCCTCTGTCCCGTGGGCTTCTTGGAAGACAGGGATCAAAGCTTGTCCCTCCCTCAGGGTCTAGCTCAGAGCCTTGGGCCTTGGGCAGGGCAGGCCTCAACATGGTCCTGCAGAATGCAAGGGAAAAGGAGGGAGGCAGGACGAAGGGAAAGATGGCCAGAAGCTTTTTCCTGAGGGCATAGTCACTACTTCAGACCTGCCTTTGTTCGGATGGTGTCCCTGGGGCCAGCAGGTGGCATAGTGGTTAAGGTGCTGGACTCCCACATGGCTGACTGTGGGTCGAATCCCAGACCCAGTGGCTTGGGACTCACGCCAGGCACATTTGTGTGCATGTCCAAAATCCTGAGAGGAGAAGGGATTGCGGTGTGGCCATCCCCCCGGGGTGATTTCTTGCTTGCTTTCTGTCTCTCTGGCAAGCGCATGCGCCATATAGCAAAAATCTATTAAAAAAAGAAAAAAAAAAAAAAAAAAGATGGTGTCACTGAGGCTCCCTGCTGCACAGCGGTTCTGTGGGGACCTCTGGTCCCAGCCTCCCCACTCCCTCTGCCTGCCTGCTCTTTTCTCTTTTCTAAAGGATCCCTCTTGGTCCCCACACCATCAAAGGTGAGGCTGCAGTTAGGTGGGGGGCTGCCTTGTACAACTGTGTTGGAGGGGTGTGGGTGGCAGCCAGGATGGAAGGTGTGGGGACTCCCCTGGACCAAGGCCACCTGCCCAAGGCTCTCTGTTCCCTTTGCCTGGTCGCTCATTCTCCAAAGATACACTCAATACAGGTGGAGGAAAGCGTCAGCAGCTTGTCACAGACATGCTTGCTTTTGTTCCTACTTTTTGGGGGGCCTAGGGGTGAAACACCCACTGCCTTGCACCTCACAGACAAAGGTTTTCTTGCTAGAAGACCTTCCTGTCCTCACAGCTCGGCTCTAACCCTCTAGTGAGTGATTACAGGGTCCCTGGAGGCTTGATACCCCCAGTCTGGGCATTTCTCGGTAAAAGTGGGACTAGGGGGCCTCCTCCACCCCACCTGCCCCACTGATAAGACCCCTGGTCAGATGAAGGAGGGAAGGAAGGAGCTGAGTCCAACTTTGAAGAGTTTTAAATTCCTCTGTTGATTTTATTCCCCTCTCCCTCCCTCAGGTTCCAAATCCAATTCTAGCTCCTGGCCAACTGGTAGAATTAAAGGATTAAGAGCTACCCAGGTCTTATCCCGATATGAAAAGATTTCACCGAGAGTCTCATAGTTCAGCGTCCAAAGCCACGGAAATCGTTCCCGCCCGCGCCGGGCATTGTTTTGAAAGCCTCATTGGAACTACCTTTTGAGCTCCTGGCTGAGGCATCGCTGTTTCACTTATCTCTTAAGACCTCGCTCATAATTGCTCAATGTCCGACAAGCAGAGAGGGCTCCGGGCATGATCTGTTAAGGGCCCTCTAATCCAGTTCGTAAGGACAGGGCGGGAATCAGGACAGCTTGGCATCTTCTAAAGTCAACGTGGAATTTCAAATGAGCCCTGGGCTGCTTCCTGGGGAACCCCAGGGACAAACACAGATGCCAGGCCCCTCTGGGAGGGGCACAGGGCTTTGGAGGGGTGGGGAGACTGGCCAGAGAGACCAACTTGTGGGGAAAAGGAGACTTTATATCAAGCAGCAGAGGCATTTTTTAGTGTGTGCCAGACTAGGTATGTGACTGCATGTGTGTGTGTGTGAGTGTGTGTGTGCACATGCGTGTGTGTGCTTTCTGGACAGGGGTCAGAAGATGAGGTCTCCCCGAGTTTGCATGAGCTCAGCTGGTCAGCCCAGGCAGCCAAGGGTCCCTGCAGCCAGTGGCGCAGGGCTGTGCAGCTGGTGGCCTCCAACAGGCAAGGTGGCAGAGGTGTCGCTGAGTCAGAGCCTGCCTGTCTGCGGCCCCGGGGAGCGTGCTGACAAACGCTGTTAATCTTCAGAGGGGCGGGGGCGGCTGGCATGCCACTCCATATGGGTGCACCTGGATCTATCAGTCGCCTGTCGGCTGCCGCCCTTCATGGGACACAGGCGCCTTCCTCTGACTGATGGAGCCTTTCCGGAGCCGTCGCGGAGGGTCTGTGCGGGTGCGGCTCAGATGCCAGAATCCCCTGGCACCTCTCCTCGGCTCATCTACCTGCAGCTGACAAATGGAGCTCCGTTGCCTCTCACAGGCTGGGGGAGGATGACTTTAAAACGGTCTCCGGGTCTCTTCTTGCTTTCTCAGGCCTCACCCCACAAGAACCCAGGTGCCGTGAGCGATCTCTTTGCTTCTCCCATGTGAGCAAGCCAGGTGTGACCGCCTACGGCTGCCCCAAACCTCCGGACATGCGTGTCTGCCCCACTGGCCCCTCTGAACCGGACAGAAACCTGAGATCTGGGGAGCTGGCCCTGACAGCCCCTTTCCACCTGCTGACGGCCAGGACGGCAGTGGCAGCAAGCCTCTGGTATGGCGTGCTCAGTTAGGGGCTGAGGCAGCCTGGGGTTCCCGGATAGCAGATAAGGAAGGGATAGTTTGTGTGTCCAGCTTTTGGGTCCCCCTCCCCCGAAATGGTTTGGAGGTGATCGATCCCAGTGGGCACGATGGGGAGGGAGATGTGAGAAAGGAGGCGAAGGCAGACAAATACACTGCCTGATCCCCAAATTATCACTGTACACTGAACCCCCGTCCCACAGGGAGCTTTGGGGGGGAGCATGCCACAGCACGGGCAGCAGTGTCCCCTCGAAGGGGAGAAAGCTAACGTGGAATGCTGCCCGTGCCTGGAGGAGGTCTCCTCCTGGAGGTTAGGTACCTGGCCCGTCTGGCTGTGAGGGTGGACTTGCCAAGGCTTTGGGGGAGGTCCTCGCAGACAGACCGGTGGAAGCAGCAGGTCTGTGCTGGCTGCTCAGGCCTGGCAGGTGTGGGCAGGGAAGAGCCAGCATCCACTGCAGCGGGCTTTCCTCGGTCACATGTCCTGGTTGGGTTGGTTGGGGTGATGGGGCAGGAGAAATGTGGGTGGTCCCATGCCTAGAGCTGCTGAGAGCCGTGGGGAGAGGGGACATCCTGTGTGAGTTCCTAATCTGTGGGGCTGCTGGGGCCCTGGGCCCTCTCACTGCCTGGGCAATCTCCCTAAGGCAAACACTGCCACAGTGCTCTGAGCTGAGGGACCAACCACTAACCAAGGCTACTGCATTTTTGGTGCAGGCTAGGACCTCCTCAGGAGGTGGGGTCTACTGTTCACTCCTGTACTGAGGGGTGACCCTGAGCCAGTCACATCCCTCTCAGGGCCTTACTCTCTCTCCCTGAAAAATGGACTCCTCTCTTCTCCCTCCCCTCCCCACCATGCTCACCACGATTGTCCCCACTGCACATATAAGCGAAGTGGAAGCTAGAAGGATCTAGGGTATGGAAATAAAGGTGGGAATGCCTGTGTGTGCTCCTGTTTAGCTTAATATGAACAGATACACGTAGAAAGGTTTATAGGTGCAGGTACATACAGGGGTTAGTATACACATATTTCTTTGCTCTGTCAGCTGAGGAAGCCCAAGAACAATGACCCCTCCATACTAACGAGCACTCTGCTATCTAGATCTTGGTTTCTTTCTTATTTTTTAGAGAGAGAGGTTTTGTGTTGTTTTCTGTTTTTCTGTTTTTGTTTTCTTTGCTATAGGGTGTGTTTGTGCTCATTGGAGAGACAGAGTGAGACAGAGAGACAGAAAGCGAGAAATCCTCCTCCTCCTCCCACAAGGGATGGCCACGCTGCAATCCCTTCTCCATTCTCCTCTTGGGATTTTGGACACACACATACCTGGTGTGAGCTTTAAGCTTCTAGGTCCAGGATTTGAACCATGGTTGATTTCATAGGAGTCCAGTGACATAACCATTACGCCATCTGCTGGTCCCTAGATCTTGATTTCTAACACCATTCTCATAAATAGGATACAGAGTTCCTTGTAGGAATGGCTGACGCTAGAACTGGGGCAGGAAATACAGATGAGCCTAGAGCATCTCATAGTGTCACAAACGAAGAAGTGCTCAACACCTGTATAGATGCACACACACATACATACATACACACACACACACACACACACACACACACACACGGTAGGGGTGTGTCAAAGGGACATCAGAACCAATTGATAGAGCTCCCGATAGCCAAAATGTGAATAGCTTGAACAAAACAACAACAAAAATAGTATTGCATTTGGGCCTACAGATGGCATAGTAGTTAAGGTGATGGACTTCAAAATATAGCTGACCTGGGTTCAAGTCCTGGATCCAGTGGCCTGAAAATCACACCAGGTGCATATGTGTGCCAGCTTAAAATCTTGAGAGGGGAATGGAGGAGAAGGAACTGTGGTGTGGCCATTCCCTCTGAGGGGTGACTTCTCACTTTCCCTCTTACTGTCTCTCTCTGGTGAATACATGTACCCTACGGAAAAAAAAAAAAAGATTGGATTACAACCCAAAGTATAAAAACCTACCCATGAATCCATTGTAATATAAACAGATAATTGAACAGATAAATAAGTGGGTGAGAACAGGCAAATCTCCTGTGCAGAATTCCAGATAATTTATGTAAATACTCCTCCATCAAGGAGGTAGATTATAATTTCTAGTCTTTTTTATTTCTAGAGAGATGTTTGCTACAGAGCACGTGTGCTCTCAAAGAGACAGGGGAGATAGAGAGACAGAGAGCAAGAAATCACCCGCTAGGGGGATGACCACACCGTAATTTCTTCTCCTCCATTCTCCTTTTGGGATTTTGGGCATGCATGCACACGTGCCCGGCCTGAGTTTCAAGATGCCAGGTCTGGGACTCAAACCACAGTTGGCCATGTGGGAGTCCAGCAATGTTAACCATTATGCTGTCTGCTGTTCCCTATAATTCCCACTCTTTGTGTTTGTTTATTGGCTTATTTCATGGGTAAGAGAGAGAAGGAGACACCTCAGCAGTGTCTTCATACCACAATCCACCCCAGTCTCAGCCCACCAGGATCACACATCCAGGGTACTCAGGAAGGTCCCAGGACATGAATCCAGGACCTTTCCCACGTGAGCCGAATTCTCTTATCACTACACCCTCACCTGGCCCTTTTCACTCCTTGAGTTTGGGCTCCCAAACTTAAGGCATTAAACTGTAATGACCTTCTTCCAAAGCATACGGTATGGGAAAAGGGCATGAAGAAGAAGAACTTTGCTGAGAAGAAGCTTGACCTGAGCTGGGTGATGTCATGTCTCAGCAGTGATGTCATGGTGAGAGGCTAAGAATGGCATTTTACCTCTGTGGTCTTCTTTCCCAGGAATTCATCAAGCTAGTCTAACCATGAGAAGAATTAGACAACGTTCCAAATTACGGGACACTCTCTCAGATCCCTGGCCAGTAGTTCTCAAGTCCAACAAGGTTATTAACGACAAGGAAAGGAAGAGAAGCTGTGGCAGTTTCAAGGATCCTAAGGAGACACGATGACCAAACGTAGCGTGGTATTCTGGGATGGGAGTATTGAATGAGGACTTCTGAATAAATGAGGAACTTTAGTCAGCAAACTTCTGTTAATCATTTACATTCCTAAATACCTTTAGTTATTTACTAAGTTTTAGTAAAGAATAGTTTTTAGTATCAACATCGGTTCCTTACTTATGGCAGATAAACCATAATAATATGAGAGCCTAACAACAGGGAACTCGCTATCTTCACGACTTTTCTGTA
Source organism: Tupaia tana (assembly GCA_026018925.1). Classification (NCBI taxonomy): domain Eukaryota; kingdom Metazoa; phylum Chordata; class Mammalia; order Scandentia; family Tupaiidae; genus Tupaia; species Tupaia tana. The sequence goes on from JAKSZU010000018.1 coordinate 43,030,809, forward strand.
AATCTAAAGCTAAACTCAATTGGAAGTTTGTTTGAAGGGGCAATCCTATAGCCTAGTGGTTAAAGTAAGTCAGATTCTATGTGGCTGACCACTGTTTGAGCCTGGCCTTGAAAGTCTCTCTCTCTCTCTTTTAGGTTTTTGACATAGGGCATGTGCATTTGCTGGAGAGGAGAGAGACAGAGAGAGAGAAAGAGACAGAGGGAAAGTGAGAAATCATCTCCTAGGGAGATGGCTGCGCCACAATCCTCTCTCCTCCTTTCTTCTCTCAGGATTTTGGGCATGCACACACATGCACCTAGTGTGATTTTCAAGCCACCAGGCCCGGGACTTGAACTGCAGTCAGCCATATGGGAATTCAGCTGCCTTAACCACTGCACTATCTGCTGGTCTCCCTGATGGTTTCGAAAATATGCCAAGTATGTGTGCATGTGTGTACCAAACCCCGACAGGATGGAGAAATGGAGGAGATGGGATTGTGGTGTAACTACACCCCACTGGAGGCTGATTGCTCCCTTTCTCTCTGCCTCTCTGTCTCTCTCTAGTGAGTGCACTTGTTGTCTGGCAATTAATAAAAAAAAAAAAAAAGGTCTATTTTAAAATTAGGGCTCCATGGGGCCTGTAGATGGCATAATGGTTATGTCACTAGACTCCCACATTATCGATTGTGGTTCGAGTCCTGGACCTGAAGGCTTAAAACTCACTCCAGGTGCGTGTGCGTGAGAGCCCAAAATCCTGAGAGGAGAATGGAGGAGAAGGGATTGTGACATGGCCATCCCCCCTTGGGGTGATTTCTTTCTGTTTCTGTCTCTCTCTGTCTCTCTGGCGAGCGCACATGCCCTACAGCAAAAATCTCTCTCTGAAAAAAAAAAAAAAATGAAGGCTTCTCTCCTTTTATGAAAGGGCCCTGGCTTAGGGTTAGGAGACCTGGGCTCTTGTCACTATGCAACTCTGGGCAATTCGCTTTCCTCCGTTTCTCCATCTGCCAAATGGCAAGGTCGGAGCCCTAAGTCTAACCCTGAAAGTCTGTGATTTCCTTTACATCCCCTCTGGGCAGTCAAAAAGGAAATCCTTTCAACTAGAGGAACCAGTTGGCAGCATCTTTTGCAAGGCCAGCGGAAGGTGTGTGGCCGAGGACCCTCGTGGGTGTGGCCTGGGGCCATCTGCCCCAGCAGCCGCTTAGTTGGCCCTTCGCTTCACAGACCATGCCCCAAGGCTCTCTTGTTCTCATTTTCCCAACCAGTTCTTGGGGCAGAAGAGCGGCAAGCAGGGGGAGTTTGGATGAAGCGAGGAAGCAGCGATGTGTTTTAATGCACTGTTTCCTGGGGACCTGGAATGAAAATTTTAACAGCTCCGAAGCTGTGCACTGAAGGTGCTCTGCTGCAGGTTCTCAGAAGGGTATTCTAACTAAATTGCAGAAATAAATATGCATCCTCCTCGTTTTTGATGAGCAATCACCTCACAGAACCCAGATCCTTAAGTGGCAGCGTACTCCTCAACGGGAACAAAAAATAACCCATCTTCAAGTGGCCTGGCTTTGGTGCCTTTCAGCTGTTTGTGCTGCATGGCCACCAGGCCATGTCCTTCGTCGGACCAGCTGAGGACTGGTCTGCTGTACATGGCAGGGAGTAGCCCAGAAAAGAGTAAGGAAGAAGAAGTGTGTGTGTTTTGTGTTCTCAATTGGCAGAGGGCATGTGCGCTTGCCAGAAAGACAGAGGAACACAGAGAGAGACGGAGAAAGCACCCCTCAAAGAGGTGTGGTCATGCCACAATGCCGTCTCCATCTTAGCCAGCATGCCCAGGTGCGAGGCGTGTTTTTCAAGCCGTCAGGACTAAGATTTAAACTGTGCTCAGTCGTGTAGGGTCTGGCTGCCTTAACCACTAGGCTTTGGGGCTATCTTCTTTTTTAATGATAGTGTGTACACGCGAGAGTGAAAGACGCACCCTCGACAGGGTCTCATCATGCTGCGCTTCCCTTTCCCCAGTCCTCCAGCTGCTCAGGATCTTCCAGGTTGTCACAGGGAGCCAAACCAACCAGGGTCAGCCATGTGGCTTCCACCACGACAGTTCACCATACTGCGGATCGCACCACCTGGCTGGGCCAATGATTTTTTCTTTTTCTTTTTTTTTTTTTTAATGCACACACACCAGCAAAACAGAGTTTTACAGCCTAAGTCATTCACGTGTTGTGAGTTCACCAAGGGCCTAGACATACCAGCTAACTCTCACATCTGAGCGAATCCTTACAGAGAGTGAAGGGAGCGAACGGGTTCCATAAAACCTTTCAGCATCAGGGTCAGGCAGACCATGGGGAAGGCCAATCTAGGGGCTCTATGAGATGTGCCATTTCCTGTCTTTTTTTTTTTTTTTCTCTCTCTTTCCTTCTCACCACAGCTGGGAAGCCCAGGCCCTATATAGGACTGATACAAGGGAACCATCCGGTCTCTTCCTTAGCTAAGTGGGTCAGGCCTAGGCCTGTGATGTTTGTATCACTGTCTCCTTCATCTCCTTGTGTTTTCCTGCCTCCTGGCATGAGCCTGGTTGTACAGGTTTTCTTCAGATACCTACAGAAACACCTCTAGGAGGGTACCCTGGTGTTAATCGAGTGGCAAACATTTCTCTCACAAACATAAAGAAAAAAAAAAAAAAAAGCTCCACAAATCCCCAAACCTGCTAGCTGGAAAATATTCCAAGATCAACACATTTTAATTCACTAATTAATACAGCTAAAAGGCATTTTTCATATTAGACTTATTAAAATCACTTGTATTTAAGTGTTTTTGAACTCATATTTTCCGATGCTGTGCGTTTTTCTAAAGTGTTCTAGTCATGTTATGCAAATGCCTATTTAAATTACCAGGGGTATTTGTTTTGTATTTCTACTCTGTAAAACATAATTTTAATACAAGTTATTTGTGAAATGCACATTGGAAAAAAGAAAATAAGATTTGAGATGGCATTTCTATGATAATTTTATTGCAAATGTTGACCATGTTTTTGTATTTGTCTGCAAAAGGTAATGCAAAATATACATAAGACATATTTCTGGGATTTATTGTCGTATGTGACTAAATTAGTAAAGCAAAATTTGCTTCATTTTTTGAAGCCGAGGCAGGGCAGTCCATCTCCCTACGAAGCATGTTTTAGTAGGCACAGTCATGGCCGCACGGCAGGCTGAATCCCGCGCCGTCACGGAGAGAAAATGCGCTCTCGCGGTGCACTTAAACAAGATGTCCTGACAGCTGTGTGCTGCCAGACACGAGGTTGAAGCAGAGACGCGGGCTGTTGCAGAGGACAGGGAGACTCAGCTTGAAGCAGAACAGTAGTGCTGATCGGAGAACATGACTGTGTTCTCTGGAGTGATAAGGTAGCAGAGGTGGTGGCCAGACTCCAGGGCAGGGGAGAGCTGGAGAAAAGGGACTTAGAGAGGGTCTTACTCTGTGAATTTATTTAAAATCTATAGTCTTCCTAGGGCCCACAGACATAATAATAAGATGGATGGAAATGAAAGATGAAGTGTGCTGGGGGGGGAACTCTGGATTAAGGATTATTTCTGAGCTTCCTGGCAGGCAAGGCAAAAAAAGAGAAACATAATGTGTTCCATGTCATTGAGTCATTGTCCAATCAAAGAATATCTACCTCTTAGAAGGAGAGACAGTTTCCACCTGTCTTTCAGTCTCAGTGGACTTTGAAGAAGGTCTTTTGTAAGGGAAAACAGGAACCCAGTGAGCTCTGTCCCAATGGAGGTTAAATTTATAGAGGCTGCAGAATGTCCTTATGTGAACAGTCACAGTCTTTAAAGATTTTTCTCTGTTGCTGTTTGGAGCACCTGTGACAGAGTGAGACTACATCACCAGCACCCCCATCCCTAATTCCACAGGGACAGTCATTGCTCACTCGCACCTGCATCAATGAGGACTAGCCCAGAGGTTTTCCCGGGCTCCCCCAAGCCCAGGGAGGATGGCTGCTATCCTCGGTGAGGGCTGGAGGTAAGAGTGCCATGGGCCTGTGTGCCGGTGGGGCTGTCTTCTCCAGAATGTGTGTCCCTGTTAGGGGCCGGGGACTGAGGTTAGAAAAAGCAGGGAATGGAATTGAAACTGTGGCATCTGTCATAACCACCTGTTACCTGGGGCAACCCCATCTTGAACATGTGTGAAGAGAGAACTTGGTGTGTGCTGGAGAACATGGCTGCCTAGCACCTCCTGGACACATGCAGCGTGTGCTGGTTCACAATGGACACCATGAAGATCTCTTGGGTGCTGTCGGGGCCAATTTGGATTCACGTCGAACCTGTGTGACTGTGGGGCCAGGCCTTCACTCCTCCAAGCCTGTCTCCTCAAGAGGCCAAGACAAAACCTCCCACATGGAGATATGAAGATGCCAAAACGTGTGCAAAGTTGCTGGCACAGGGCCTGCTCATAGTCATGCTGACAGGCACCATGAAAGACCCTAACACCCAGATGACAGTAGGGGTGGACATGTGGGTGGCACTAACAACTTATAAAAGTGTTTTGTGTGCAGGATCCCATTAAATCCCCCTAGCAACCCTGTGATATCAGTTATAGCTAACATTACACTCACTTCGGCTCAGAAAGGGTCAGTGACTTGTCTAGGGATGCACAGCATGTTAAGAGCAAGACTCAGTTGAAAACAGGTTTCTTGAGTCTTGCTTGGCATTTCTTTCTTTCTATTTTTTAAAAAGAATTATTTTATTTAACTTTATTTATCATCATTATTCTTATTATTATTCAGTTTTTTGATCAGAGAGAGAGAAGTAAAGCAAGCCACTAGGTCCAGGAATCAAACTGTGGTCGACCATGTGGGAGTCCAGCCCCCTTAACCACCACGCCACCTGCTGGCCCCTTGTTCGGCATTTTTTAATCCTATCTCTTTGTCCAAGGAAGCTGGACGGCATCTTTCAGTAGGCCCACCAACTTCAAGAAAGAAGCAGCTTTGGAGGCTGTTCCGGGTCTGGCCGCAAGTGTCCAGCCTAGGGCCCTGCCTTTTGGAGTTGCCACATGTGGACGTTAGGCAGGACTGGGGCTGTAAGCCAGGCACAAACCACAGGCTTGGGGCCATTTTCCTCTCTCCCTTGCACCCACAGGCTGGATTACTGAGACTCCATACTTTAAAGGGAAGTGTGGGGTCCCCAACTGTGTGCTTCCCTCTTTTGAATGCTCTCTACCACCGCTCAGACCTCGTGAACAAGCAGTGCCACATCAGGCCAGGGAGTCGTGGCTTCCCGTTCTCGGAGCCAGGGCCAATGTGCCGGGTTCTGCCACTCAAAGTGACACGTGGAGCCCCCTCAGAGGGTCACTGTCAGCAAATGAAGCCAAATGTGGCTGGAGAGTAACAGCTGCCCTGGTGGCCGCCACATACAGAGACCCCAACTGGGTGGTGCAGGAGCCCTGACAGCAATTCTAATTTTTCAGGCCTTTCGAGGCCTGGCTATGCCCAGAGCGTGTCCCCTATATATTCATTGACAGCAGTTTTATTTTAAGTTTATTTATTTCTTCCAGGAGTGAGAGAGACGCTGAGAGAAAGAGAGCAACGGCACCCTCAACAGAGTCCTGACCTGTGATCCACCCAGCCTCAGCCAGCCCTGGATCAGAAGCACACGCCTGACTGGTGTACTCAGGGAGGTCTCTGGATGCCAACCTAGAACCTTCCCATGTGGACTGGTCCCACAGAGCGTTGCGTTTTACTACTGTGAGCCCATCTGACCCCTCAACAGCAGCTTTTTAAACAGAGTCCCTGAGACAGAGACCTCCTGGAGGCACACTCTGTGGAGACCTCTGAGCGGTGACCTTGGCCACCCACTGAGGCGTGTTTACTGAGCCATGGCCCTGGCAAAATGCACACGTGTCCGAGCCTGCTGGGGAGAGGGGCTTCCTCCTGGGCAAAGCAGGCTGGTCTCTGCTCTCTTCCTCTTCTCCAGGGCTGCTGACTGGACCTGCGAGAGGGAGGAGCCAGCAGAGACAAGGGCCTATTCCTCTGTAACATGGAGCACCTGGGACACTCCATGTGGTTCTGAGGGCTCAGGCTGCAGACACCGCAGGGCCGTTCAGATTCGAATCTCCAAATGTTTGCTGAGTACCTTCTCTGAGCCAAGCTCTGACCTGGACTCGAGGCCCTGGCGGGACTGAAGCAGAGGCAGCCTGACCTCAGGGACTCATGCCCAGAGGTGAAGACGGACCACAGTCAAATGACCGCAGATGGTAAATTAGAAGTCAAGGGTTGCACAGTGCTTCAAAAGAGAGCAGTCTAGCGGGGTCCTCCCCTCACCGGGGACACAGCAGCCTCCCTGGGATAGCAGGCCTGAGGGAAGGCTGGGGCACACTCGGAGTAGGCTCCGGCACTGTGTGGGGCTGGGCGCGCACAGCTAGCCATGCCCTACAAGGCCGCTGCTCTCTGGGAGTGCACGGTCAAGGTCAGGGGTGCGGGAAGCGGCCACGAGCAGGCAGGCAGCATAATCGTCAGGTGATTAGTGCGATGACGGCGATAACAGAACAGACGATCAGGAAGGCCTCTTTGAGGAGGTGATATAGGAGCATCAAACGTGAATGAAGGGAGCTAGGAAAACTTGTGAGAGGAAAGAACTCCCCTAATAACAGGGCCAGCCAGTGCAGAGACCCCACAGCAGAGACGAACCAGGCGTGTTGAAGGAGCACGGGAAAGCCAGTGCGCCTGGCACAGGTGACAGGGCAGGGACAGCAGAGGAGCTGGAGATGACAGAGGGCCCTGGAGCTCTGCAAGGCTAGAGCGAGGCGTACGACCTGTATTTCTAGTGCAACGGGGAGCCACGGCCCGAGAGACGAATCCCATGACTCCAGTTGTGTTAAACATAAACCCCTTTGGCAGCTGTGTAGGAGGAAGTGTGGAAAGAATGGTGGTTGGGACTAGGGTGGAAGCCATAGAGACGAAAGAAAAAGTGGCCTCAGCTGAGATCTACCTGGCAGCTAGCATGGCCGGGACCTGCTGACACTGGCTGGGGACAGGGCGGGGAGGGAAAATGGAGGGTGCCCAGGGTTTCAGGCTTGAGGAACTTGGCCAGAATACCTTGCTTAGAGTAACTCTCTGCAGTAACTGTCGAGGTGGAGGGAGTGGGATCCGAACTCAGACCTCCTATGGACATTGGCACTGAGCAGACCTGAAGCACTGGAGCCAGCAGGAGGCAGTTTCTTGTGGCAGCACTCAGAAGGGCTAATGGAGGGAGTGACATCTACTCTTGTCCTAGAAGGACGAGGACCCGTTGGGCCATGAGGACAGATGAAGGGATGACGTGAAGGGAGAGGAAGGGAAGGTGGGAAGCGATTGGGCGCAGGCAGGTTGTCTGCCTGGCAGAGTTTAGGGAGCAACAGGGAGCTGATGGCGATGACTCAGGTTTGTGTCAAGGTCTCAAACGCCTGGATGAGGAACCCAACTTTATCCGGAGGGGGCAGGTTTGATGAATGCCTGCAGAGCAGAAGAAAGAGTGAAGTGAGCAGTCCAGGGAAGGCTGGCTGTTAGCAGGACAAGGCTCTGCCTCAGCTTCTAGAGACCCCTTTGTTCTGGACATGGTCCTGAGAGACCTCAGTGTGGGCGGCAGGAGGTGGTCGCTCCTATTCTGTCCAGAGTCGGTGGATTCAAGAGCAGGGAGGGGCCTGTGAAGCTGCTTCCTCCTTCCTTCCTGCACGTCCCTAAACAGTCTGGTCCCGCCGAGTGTTTTTCCCTCGTCCCTGACTCTCCTCCTTGCTCAGCGAGCTCCAGGCACTCTGGTCTTTCGCTGTTCTGTGAGCTTCACGTGTTTATTTGCACCCAGGGCCTTGGCCCTTGCTGTTTTCTCTACCAGAGGCATTTCCCTCCAGCCTTTCCCATGGCTGCTTCCTTCACAGTGTCATTCAGGTCCCTGCTCCAATGTCTCCTCCATGCCACCTCCCTGACTCAACTCTTCAAGCCTTCTCCCACCCCGGACTTGGTTCATTTTCTTTCTGACTCTTGTCCTTGACTGAGATGGCATTGTTTGGTGGTTTATTATTGTCTCTCCTGTCTCTCCCCAACCAGAAAGGACACCTCAGAACCTTGAGGTCTGACCCACCTCAGTCACTGCTGTGTCCTCAGGACCAGAGCAACTGTAGAAAATGAGTAGCCATCACTATTCGCTGAATGAATGGATCTTTGGGGGACCCACCTGTAGAACCAGCTGAACAGACCCTCCTGCTCCCCACCGCCTCGGGAGATTTGGCAGATGCAGGGTGATCCTCCGACCCCCGCCCTGCTCTCTACCCAGGAGGTTTCTGGTTTGTTCTCCCTCTGGTTTCAGCAGCAGGAAGGCCAAGGATGTTCTGGGTTTGGTTTTTGTAATTGGTTTGATATGATCATGAAAAGCATCTCAAAATTGGACAGCTGGAAATGTTTTCCCTCCCATTTATTACTTAAAACAGCCTTCGAGTTTGGGGTTGTTTGTAAAATCAGATTCTCCTCACTAAAAAAAAAAAAAAAAAAAAAAAAAAAAAAAAAACCCAAAAACATAAATTAAAAAAAGAAAAGGCCATGAACCCATTCTTGCATATTTTTGAAAGACCCCATGAGGTCATGACAAGGACCTCTGTTTATGGGAGTTGGGGGGGGGGGGCTTCTGTGTGCTCCAGATAGGCCTGGGAGCGTCCAGAGCTGGGTCTTGGCCCTCTCCCAGTTACAGCATCAAGAGGGAAAGATGAATGAAGACGAGTGTGTTGCACGGTTAGACATTAACCACGACAGTGAAAAAGTATCGTGAATGTTAAAATGGCCCAGACTAAAATATACTGAGGTTAAAATACAGGGTAACTTTACAAATCACTAATAATTTCTTTGGCTTTCACTGCAATAACATTGATTTAATTCATTAGATTCCTTTCTAAATCTATATTTCAGTTTTAGAGTTGTCAGTTTCTGTTAATGACAATTTTGCCCCATCTGTTCCAACATGAAAATGAGGCTCCTTGCCGCAGACAAGATAGATCTCTAAGAGTTTAAGAAGGAGAAGTCTTAAAGGTATTTCACTCGGATTAGGCCCTATTTGATGATTCATACTCCCAATAAAGCTGCCCCCCCCCAAACTTTTTGTGGATGCCCGTAGAAAGATGAACCTCCTTTCCCAATAACCTCATCCATTTCCCCGCCCCCTGGGTCCATCACATCAGATCGACCCCCCTGTGTTATTGCCAGCTCACATTTTGGAGGGAGAATATTTGAAACATTCCCACTCGGTCTTTTTTTTTTTTTCTTTTTTTCCTAATGACAGAGCAATAATTCTGGGTGTCAGCATATCAGAATTCCAGCGGCTGTGATTAGAATGAAAATGGTCTGCCGTAATTTGGTCATTCCAATTGCCGTATTACAGTAAGTCATTCCTGTAAGCCCTGTGGGCTTCTGTCTCCTGAGGGGCAGTACCTGGGTTTCCAGCTGTGTGAGAAATGTCTCTGAGATCCTCTCCTACCCACAGCCCTCTCATCTGGCAGTCTTCCACAGGAGATGCTTTGGAAAGTGTAGGTGGGAAGTGTGTGCCCAAACCTAGGTAGCGAGTGATGGCACCGAAGGGGCCAGTACAGGCTGGGCATGGGCGCCAGTCAGAAAGGAATGGGGATTTACAGACACCTGACTTTCCAGAAGAGAAGGAGAAGCCCTGCCTGTCCAGATGTGGGGAGGCGTTCCCAAGCCAGCGAGCAGAGCCAAGTGTCATTGGAGGAAGACGTTCCGCTAATTATCAATCATGGAAAAATAAACCCACCCGTTAAAGAAGACACAACGTCTTAGTACATGACCCAAGGAACAGGGAATTTTTAAAATTTAAAAACCTTCTAGAAAAAATATACAGGCATTAAAACATATATGGAATTAGGCCGGCTCCTCAAAGCTAATATTCACCATATGTATTTACATTCAACTCAACTCCAACAAATTGAGTACTGCATTACAGCTCAGAGAAAGAGGAGATTGCCTCTCACACGGGCCGACATTAAGTTGAGTTACTGTTTTGCTGTAGACTTCCCTGGAAAGTCAAAAGACAGTTGAGAAAATCGGACTGAAAATCCCCTTCGTGGATCTGCCTCCTAATGTCAAATCCAAATTAGTGAAATTTTAACATTTCAGATGTCATACCTTGAGCAAATTAAAAATCAACAAAAATATTAAGGTTCTATGTTACCTGCTCAAGTGTATAGAATGTATAAAAACTTTAATCAAACACTCAGGTTTGCTCAGTTTTAAATTGTGTTAGTTTAATAGTTTCTTTTCTGCTGTTTATATTAATGACATATTCCCATCTAAATATATTGCCATGCCGAAAAGCCATCACAACATTTCCAAGGTTGAATGAATGCAGTTGTATTCATGGTTTTTTTTTTTTAATAAAAAGATCTCTTTCTATTAAGTCCTCTCTCTCTCTCTTTATTTTCTGTTTGCCAAAGATTGAGGCACTCTACGATTTGTTCGGTGGCACTGGGAATGATATAAATTCACACCGCCACTACCTCATTTGATGTGCAAATGCCTGGTCTCAGATGTGAGCATGAGAAGCCCCCATTCCCTCCATCCTCCAGCGGAGGATGAGGGCCATGGAGGAGCCAGTGGCAACACAAATTGATTTTTTTAAGCATCAACTGAAGGTCTCATCAGTGGGGAAAATTTCATTTGCTCTTTTCAGCAAAGCGGTTACACTCACTCTTCACTGAGTAGGAGGGCCCTGCCCTGGTGAGACGTAACTGGAAGAGTGTGCGTGGTCTAATTCAGGGCAGATCCAGGGCCAGGAGAACTCACCAGTGGTCGATCATGGGGTGTCCAAGTTCTGGTATAAGCTTGGCGTTTGAAACCCCTTCCCACCTTGATCATTAAAAACACTGCCAGAGAGATCCTACTCCCACCTGGCGAAGCTGCCTGTCCTGCCTCTTTGAGGAGAGACTTCTCGGTTCTGAAACGCTCAGGGACTGCAGCCCGCTCTATTCATACGGGTCTCTCATTTTGGCAAAACCCAAGCTAAACTTTCCAATTCTACCAAATTGATTAATCAGCAGGGTTCAGAGCAAGGGAAGAAGGGTGAGTCACAGGTTATTCAAGGATTATTTGAAAATAAATTCCCCTGGTTAGGAGACTTTGAACTTGCCTGCTCTGGACTCGAACACGTGTCTTCAGCCCTCCATGCGGTTCTTTTTCTGCAAATGGGTGAGCCATGTGTGGTGGCTGTGAAGGACAACTCAGGATGGCCTTTTATGAAAAAGAGCCAACTTTTTCTTTTTTCCATGTAAAGCAATCTCAATCACAATGTAATTACTTCATTAATACAAATATTGGGTTGTCAGAAAAGTCATGACACATTTTTGCATTGAAAACCAAAAATACATCATAACTTTTCTGACGACCTAATACAAATCAATGTATCCTTATTCCTATATTTAATAATTATGAAAAGCGAGGTATATGCAACTAGTCACTTATAAATTGTGACCGAACTAGACTGTTCATCTGTCTACCTCTTCTAAGTTAATTTTTTTTTTTTATTGCCAGAGAGTGTGTGTGCTTGCCAGAGAGACAGAGAAAGAGAGAAATAAAGAGAAGGAGAACGGATCCCCCAATGGACTGTGATCATGCCACGCTCCTATCTCCTACATTTGTCTATGTGATTGGAATTCGGGGCATGCGTGCCGAGTGTACCTGGTGTGTCTCCCAAGCCACTGGGGCTAAGATTCTAACTTGCAGCCGGCCATGTGGGCTCCAGCTTCACTAACCACAGACTGTGGGGCAAGCCCTCTTCAAAGTTAATTTGAAGCTTATTAGCTATTATAAGTAATCGCATAGACCAAAATAAATACTACAATAAGCACTTACATGCACACCATCCGGTTTGATCAAATTTGCTTACCGTATCTGCTCCAGATTGTTTTCAAGAACCAAGATGTTAGCAGTGTGTCCTGGTATGCGCTGGGTCCCCTCAGCCCAGGGACGGGCATTCCCTTCACAGGCAATGTGTTATGCAAACCGTGCCTTTGGCAGCTTGGGCAGAGAAGCTGCCTGACCCAGAAAGGGGGGTGCTATTTGGCATTGCCATCCTAAACTTCTTTCTTCCTCATTCTGAAAAAGGGAAAGAAGGAAGGCTCCCGCTGAAGGACATATATTTGACCTGAAGGCCCAGCAAGAATTGCACGTTGCAATGTGCACCACGATCTGCAGGAGAGAGAAATGAGGTGATTAAAGCTAAAAATGAATATGCCTGACCTGGGAAACTAGCCTTCTGAAATAATTAGGCCATGGGACGCAGGACAAGGTAGCGCGATTCAGGTGTCTGTTGAATAAGAGAGATTTTTTTTTTCCCCCTCGTGTGCCTTTTCCAAATGGTTGAAAAACATTTTACTTCTCTCATGGAATTGGTTTTAGAAACAATTCATTTCTGACCGTGCAGGACAGGGGATTCAAGATGTGTTTTTCTAAGCCAGTTGTGATGAGATCAGGGACTTTGCTAATCAACTAGAAATATTACTGGATATGAAATCTTTACCTGTTTAAGAAAATTATATAGTTCGAGCAAATTAATTCCATCTGGACCAGTTATAGCACATAATCAGCTCTGTTATGCAAATAGTTATCTTTGTGGTTGAAATCAATAACTTATTTTCTTCTGTAATAAAGGAAAAAAGGGGAGAACGTTATTATTAATTATGTACAAAATGAAATCTTTTCTTGCAAGGTTGTGGGTTTCATTTCATTAAGAAGGCTTTCCTCATGCCAGTTTCTGGGACTCTGAGGGGGACCTTTGACAGGATCCCCAGAAGGCCACCTGTCGCTGGGGAGGTGGCTCAGAGGGCTGAGCTTGGGCCTGTTTCTCTAGGAAGTCTGTTCAGCAATGGTACCCGCCTGATGATGTCTGCAACACAGCCAGGCTAGGGCTTTTCCCTCGGGCTGTAGTTCCGAGGAGCACCTTATTTATAAAGCTTGCTTGACCACAGCTAGTCAGTATCAGCTCCAGTTATGGATGGAGTTAATGACGGTATTGATTATGCCATAACCCGTGTTAATAGTGAGTGTATTGCCTCTTAGCTATAGGGCCGTATTTATGAGCTACCCCGCCCCCCTGCCCAATCATGGCTGAATCCTGCAGGAAAACCACTTTTCGTATTCTTTATTCTGGTCAAAAGATACTTTATTCTCTATCTCTCGTGACCACCCGAGGAGGGTAAAGTAAGAAGAGCAGTCACGCAACGCGTCTTTTCAGCTGGGAGCCCCTGTGTCCATTTGTACCCTCATGATGGTCATTGCCACCTTTATTTTGTCGTCCAGAGGCCCCATGGAAGGAGAACCCCCAGAGTCCCTACTCTGTCTGCCCAGATGGCCAGATCGGGGTCCCCTTTTGGCCTGGTCATATCCCACGTGGCTTTTCATGCGTTCTAATGGACTCTTTCAGGGGGTGTTATCCAGGGTCTGCTCTCAACAAAGCTGGAGGGATTTTTGACCTGAGAACGCAGTCACCGTAACTTAAATGTGGAAATCCGTCAGGCCATTGCGGGGCTGCGGCATGGTTATTTTTGGCCTCCTGCCATTTCATTTATGAGGTACTTGTATTTGACAAACAGATCTCGTTTATAACCAGATAGCAACCTTCTTCCTGCCTGATTATCAGGGGCAAGGCCATGCCCTGCTCTGGGTCCCAGGTCTATCACCTCGAGGGAGAGGGGCCTTTTCTTCCCCAGCCTCTGTGAAGAGGCCTATTCTAAACACGAGCCCGTCCTCACTCTCTGGTGAAGAGATTCGGAAACAAGGGGCTGTTCGAAGCCACGGAGTGTGGTGCAGAAAAAGGCCCCACTCATGAAGGCCTTGTACGTGGGGCACACTCAGGCTTCCAGGGGACCCAGGAGAGGCAGATCGGCATGCGGCCCCAAGTCCATCCCACTGTGCTACACAGACATGGACTGCAGGAGGAGAGTCAGAGCCAGCTGTGGGGTGCACAGGAGCTGTTTCCAGGGGGTTGGGGCATGGCTGATGGCCCAAGGTTTCCTAGGGGCCACTGAGCTCTGAGGTCTTCTCCTCCCCACGCACCACCGATCCTCCTGGGAAGCAGGTGGGTTCTCCGTGGGCCTGGGCATATGAGGCAGGCAGATGCCTCGTTAACCACCCTTCCTCCATCCTGGCCTGTTTATGGATTCCTCTGGCCTAGTCTGCCCGGCGGCTTGAACCGGCCGTGGACAGCTGGGCTGCTTGGCATTTTACGGTGAGTGGCGGCTTCCCAAGGCCATAACTGTGTGTGCCTGTGAGCGCCAAGGGACCTGCCTTGCCCTGCCTGGCCCCACAGAGGGGCACACTTCCTGGGGTGCCCTCCTCAGGGTGCCACAGCCCCTCCAGGCCCTGCAAGCCATTCTGTCACCCTGGCTGGTGAGAGCAGGTGTGTGTGCGTGTGTGTGGAGGGGGGTGGCATGTGCAAAGCGGGCCCATCCTGCAAAAGCTCCATCCAGAGAAACCCCCACCCCATCCCTGACTGATGCTTTCACCATAATGACACCTCCCGGGGAGGCACCTTATTGCTCTTCACAGAAACAATCTCTACCGAGAGAAATTAATTGTTCTGTTGTTGATGGAATAGAAATAGAAGAAACTGTTTTGTGTGTGTGTGTGTGTGTGTGTGTGTGTGTGTGTGTGTATGTGTTGTCTCTGCTTGGGAGTGTTGGAATGGCAGGTCACAGGTGGCTGTTTCAAGACTCCATGGCCTGGGAGGGTACCGGGTTCCACAGAGCAGTGAAAACTTCTGCTTGGGATATGCTGAGGGATGGCTGATGGGCCGGGGTCCAGGCAGGCAGCTTCACTCTGGGCACACACCTGGGCTCCCTCACTCACTTATCGGGGTGAGCCCTGGGCCTCAGTTTCTTGATCTAAAAAATGGGGACGATAATGTGTGTTCTTAGAGGATTAAATGAGATCATGCGTGTTTAGTGTTTAGCTTGGACCCATCAACTGCCTCCTAGTGGGAATTGGATGCACAAGCGACGTTAGCACCTGGCTGACTCCAAACCACCGTGTGGGTAAGACCTGAGCTGCCCCTGCCCTTCTGCAGCCGCCCCAACTGCCTGTCCTGAAGCTTCAGGCTGCCTCTGTACTTGACTTGCAGAGCCACCTCCGCTGCTCGCTGAGGCAGGGCAGGGGGTGGGGTGTCTTCATGCTTCCATTTCGCCTTTAGGTGAACTGGTGGGTGTGACCATTGGACTCCCCATCACACCCGCAGCACTGAGCCCAGTTCCAGAGCTGCTCCATAAACACCAGACCCACATGCACAGGCGCGTCCTAATGGGGGCCCCTGTAGCATATTTACTATTTACAGAGCATCTGGGAGATAGCAACTTTTATAGGAGGGATTTTAATTAGTGCTGTGGCTAAACGCAGTGGAGCTCACATGGGTGGAATTGGCTGGTGCGCTGGCTTCTGCAAGAGGCATCTGGCCATAGACATGGCCACGTTTATCACCTGGTCCCTGCCATTGGTGAAGTGGGGTTGGAGGGAGTGCTGGGAGTCCCAGGGAACGAGGTAGTCCAGGCCACACCAGGAAGCCCAGGTGAGGCAGGAGGCCCAGGTGAGGCAGGGAGGGGGCAGGGCCAGTTTTATGGCTGTGTGACCGGTGCAGTCTCCCAGGGCTCTGTGCTCAGAAGGTCTTTGGGTTTGGTTGAATGTTCTGGTCTTGTTGTCTTAAAGTTTTCAATAATTTCATGTTCAAGCTTCTGTTTGGTAAGTGAGGTCCCATGGGACTTTGGAGCACCATGTCCACAGGGAGGTACCCACACACTTTTCCTCGTCACCCACGTGCACAGCACGTTTCTGATGCCCTATGAGTGCAAGTTTCCAACACACCCACCACCCATGGGTGTTTAGCAAGACTCAAAGTGAACACAAAGCAAATGCATTCCATTACCGTTGAGTGAGTGGGATGCTCACAGCCCGCCAAAGTCATCCTTTCCTTTTGAGCCGGAACTTGCTTCGAAACAGGAAGAAGGCAGAGGTACCCCAAGAAACACAAATGACCAAGGAGTCCTGTCTTATCTGTTCTTACGGTGTTACTTACCTATCGCAGCCAACACAATAGCTGAAGATGACACTGCAGAAGGCAGCCAAAGAGAGGACACCCCATGGTCCTTTCTCCCTTAGGCCTCCTTTGCTCATCAGGAAATGAAGACGGAGGATGTTGGAAGGATGTGTGTACATCGAGAAGTGAAATCAAAACAGTCGAGTTGGTTTCGGCCTCCTCGCCATTAAGAATGAAATATGCCTAAACGTACGAATTTCGAAAGAGACTATGATTCTGTCAACACTGCGATGAGTTAAACGTTCTTGTATTTAAAACTGGCACAGCACAATACAAAGACAAACAGAAAATTCATGCTAATAATGTAAAGTTTTCATTTTTCTTTACTCAGAATGACATTAAATACCGATGTTACACCACCATGACGAGTCTAGAGAAAGACAGTAGAAGAAAGAATAAAGCTTTCTTTTTTAGTACCTTTAATGGCATGCTGCCTCTGTTTCTTGAACGAGAGGCCCAGCATGCCTGTCTGCATTGGGTCTTGCCTTTTATGCAACCGGCCCTAGGTATGCAATCCCCATGGGCTTTGGCTTACGCATTCATGAAAGGGTGACTCCTTCAATGGCCAAGTGGGATTGGAAGGACTGTAATAGAATAATGGACGTGATAACAGCTTGTCTCGGTTAGCCTTTCTCATGAGCCAGGCGTGGTCCTATGACAATTATAGGGATGATTTCATTTAATCCTACAAACCCCACCAGGTAAGTGACTTGACGATACCCATTTTGCAGATGAAAACATTCAGGTCCAGGGAGATTATGTAATACAGTCAAGAAAAAGCTGAGCCAGAAGGCAGAGCTCAGCCAGAGTTCAGAGCCCCCTCCCCACTCTGCCACCTTCATTTTTCTCCTGTCGCGGGTAGGAGAATGGAGATGCAAAAGAGCAGCTGAAAGCATGAGGGGACAGTGCAGCGGCAGGCCTGGAACTCAGTCTCCACTCCAGTGACTCCCACCTCGGCCCTTTTCCCTACCCTGCGTGGCCTCATCTGTGCTGGAAACATTTCCTCCTTCGTCTGGAAAGGCGTGTCATCATTTGTCATCATGGGCTCCTGTTTTCGTATTAATAACCCGGGGAGTGACTTTGTCTGTTCCACATTTCTTTCTAAGTGATGACTCGGGACCTCAAAATAGCTGCTCCTGCCCCTTGCTGGTGCCTTCGCATGCACACGCCTCCCTCCCCAAGCACCGCAGAAGGGCGCCAGCACTCAGATACATGCACACTCACGGGCGTAGACACACCCACAGACACACGCGCAGGCACAGACACATACACAAACCTGTGCCCAGACAAGCATAGACATGGACATACACTGACCCTGCTTGTGCACAGGCTCGTGAACACACACACGTACATTGCTCAAGACATGTATGTGCAGACCTGTGTACACAGATGTTCACAGGCATGCACAAAGTGTATACAGACTCCCAAATGGCTAGGCACACGGGCAGCCAGACATGCCCACATGAACACACGCAGAGCGGATGCAGGACTCCCTCTAACACTGCTGTAACTCACACTCACAAAACCTTAATACTGGCGTGTGCCCAGTGGGCTCTGGGACATGCCAAGAGAACTGAGAGGTCAACATCCAAGGTTCATTGGCAGCTCTAAAGCATGCCCTTGCAGGGCCCCTGGAGCTGGAAGGAATTGAGGTTGGAGACAGGGGTGTGCAGCAGAAAATGGCCTTAAGGTACAAAGAACCAATAAGGGGCAAGTGTTTGTTCTGTATTGAAGGTAGACATGGACTTAGAAATCTCAAAAACGAAGTGTGCATGTGCTTTGTGCTGGCTTTGTCATCCCTTCAGGAGCTCCCCATGGGGTGGAAAGGGACACCCCGCTGCAAAATGATAGCAGGCATGAGGTCACAAGGAATCCAGGTCAGAATAGAGAGATCAGGAGCCTGAAGCAGCTGGGGAGGGCTTCCTGGAGGAGGAGGACTTAGACAGTGTGGAATAATGTTCATCTATGCTCTACCTTCCCTTTCCTTTTCCTTTCCCTCTCTGGAATGTCTGGCCCACTCAGAGCAGACACATATGAGCAACTCATGATCACCTCATTTAGGACACATAGGGCCCTTACTTATCTAACTTCCAGCCCTGGCCATCACCTGTGAGGTGTGTTCCTTTTTCCACCCCTATTATCTGGATGAAGAAACCAGAAAGTCTCTGGTCTGAGGTGTCACAGGTGGGAGTAGAAGGGGCAGGATTCCAATCCAGGGCTTGCTGGATTCCAATCCAGGGCTTGCTGGTTTCCAAGACCATCTCTGAGCACCTTGTTTTTTTCCTGAGGTTGACGACGTGGCATGGGCTCCCCCCTGGAGAAACAGGTGCAGAAAGGCTCCATATTTGAAGGAGGACCCAGAGGGCTTGGGATAGGCTGTGTGGGAGGCAAGCACCTTCAGCTTTTTAGGTTGGGCAGGAACCCAGGCCTTGCCCCACCTCCCCAAGCCGTGTGACCTTGGGAAGGTGTTCTTACGTCTGAGTCTCAGAGTCCTTGTCTACAAAATGGGCAGGATTCGAGGAAATCAAGCCCGTTCAGTGTTTTGCATGTAGATGGGCTCATAACAAGTGCCCGGCAGATGTTAGAATCCCCATTACTGCTGTTATCACTCGTTACTGTTGGCTTATCCTGGGCTATGACATAATTGGAAAATGAGAATTACAAGTAGGTACTGGAGAAGCGGGATTGAGGAGGCTGTCTCTCAGCCCAGCAAGTACCCAGTCCCAGTACCCTGACCAGCTGGGGCAGAGGTTCAGTGTCAGTCTGCTGGGGTCATGAAGTCAGCCACCCTCTGTGTTCCTTGACCCCTCCTTTCCTGTCACCTGTTTCCCTAGCGCTCCAGGTGGGACACAGGCATGGATTCTTGCTGTATGAACTTAGTCATGTCTTCCAACCTCTCTGAGCACCAGCGTTGTCCTCTGTGCAACTGGGACAACCTACACGTTGAGGGTTTCAAAGGAAACCTGGAATGCAAATGCAAGAAACAGAGTGAAAGGGTTTTGAAAAGGACCACTCCGAACCTGGAGCCAGTGCTGCCGGGAGGCTGAGGTTTTGCCAGCAGTCGGCACCCCCTGCTGTACAGAAATCATCAGGGGTGAAGAGAGGAAGGGGCCACGGGCTACCTCCGCCCCTCCTTCTCACCCCTCCTCCCCTCCCTCCTGCATGGCTCAGCAAAGCTCCACACCTTGCCAGCCCTAGGAGGGTGGTATTCTGCACCCAGTAGTTTCCATGGAGAAAATTCCAGACCGTGCCATTTTGCAACCCATTTGACCTAATTTATACTTATCATTTTTGGCAATTTTGTGATTTGGGTGGGGGCGTGGGTGGTGTACAGAGCGCTGATGAAATTCCTTCGCTCTGAGTCATCCCCACTCTCCTGCTTCAGTTGGTTATTATATCTACAGCCGTATCTGTCTAAATCTATGTACACACACATGCACACACACACACCTGTTTGTATATATACATAAGAGGGGTGGGGGGAATAGGAAAAGCACCATGGTTCGTATTTGTTTTTCCTTTCATCTTTATATTCGAGCCGACTTTATGTGTAGAGAGAGTTGTGAATTTTTATTCCTGACCTTTGTAGACATAAAACCATCCTATTATCATATACCTGTCAAAAGAGGGAAGAGAATCAGACGCATATTCTTTGCCTTTTATGCATTAGGAGGAAAAAACAAAAGTTATTAGCGTTTTTCCAGCCCAAGGATTCCAAAAAACAACCACCTCTTCACCAAGCTTTTTGAAGCTGGGATTGCTCTCTGATATTCTGGTCATCTGCCTCTCGCCCCTGCCCAGCTGGGAGCCAGGATGCCCGTCTCTGGCCGCTTGTCCTCTCAGAGAGGGTGCCAGCATGGTCAGCGTGGTGATGTGGGGACAAGAGCAGCTTCTCTGAAAGCACGTTCCCAGTTCCGGCTTGTCCTCCGGGAGGTGTAACCTTCCAGAAGAAAGCTCTCCTTCCAGAAGAAAGCGCTCCTTCGTTTAGAATGATATTAAGTAGCAATTTAAAAACCACCATGGCAAGTCAAGGGAAAAATGGCAGGAGAAAGGAGCATGCTTTATATTCTACAGTCTTTAACAACGGAGCTCCCTTTGAACAAGGGGTCCTCTTCTTGTCTTTGCTGGGTTTTACCCATGATGCAGCTGTCCTTGGGTGTGGGGCCTTAGGGCCTTAACGCAACCTTTCACGAAAGAGTAGCTCTTGCAATAGTGGCAGAATAATGATGAAAGTAGTAACGGTCGGGACCAGCAGTTAGCATAATGGCTATGTCGCTGGACTCCCACATAGTCGACCTCGGTTCGCGTCCCGGACCCGGTGGCTTAAAACTCACGCCGGGCGCGTGTGCGTGCGTGCCCAAGATCCCGAGAGGAGAATGGAAGAGAAGGGATTGTGGCGTGGCCATCCCCCCTGGGGGGTGATTTCTCGCTTCCCGTCTCTCTGTCTCTCTCCGTCTGTCTGGCGAGCGCACGCGCCGTATAGCAAAAACCTCTCCAAAAAAAAAAAAAAGTAGAAATGGTCCGCCTCTGTGAGTGAGAACTACGAGCCAGGCATTGTCCTAACCAGTTGGCAAGGGCTATTTCGTGTAGTCCTGACACCCCACCAGGTTGGTGACTTGATGAAGCCCATTTTACAGAAGAAGACATTCAAGTCCGGAGGAGTTCAGTAGCATGATCAAGAAGCAGCCCAGCAACTCAACGTACTCCTCTGTGTAATGGACATGGAAATGGTGCGTACTTCACAGGAG
>JAKSZU010000018.1:43056628-43251628 GCA_026018925.1 Tupaia tana
TAATAGTATAAGAGAGAGAGAGAAAGGATGAGGGAGAGAGAGAGAGATGAGAGGATGAGAGAGAGAGAGAGAGAAGCTCTCCTGATAGGGTCTCGTCGTGCTCTCCAGCTTCTCAGGATCACAGGTGCCTATGTGTGTCCTGTGTGCTTTCAGGTAGACCCTGGAATCTGAACCCACACTAGTCCTGTGGCTTCCAGCACTGCAGTCCAGTAGAATACGGACAGTGTCACCTAGCCTGTGCCTGGAGACAGTTTTGATTGTCGCAGCTGGGGGGTGGTTTGGCATCTAGTAGGTAGAAGCCAGAGATGCAGCTTAACATGCTACCATTCACAGGGCAACCTGTCACTATCAGAACATCCCTAACAGAATCAGCTGGCTTACAACATCAAAGGTTCAGGCTCACTGGTCTGGACATGACGGCATGACCAGCAGGCAGCACGTCTATGCCTGGATCTGCTCTTCGACTTCCAAGTCCCCAGCCTCCACCTGGCGCACAGTGGGTGGACAATAAATAATGGTGGCATGAATGAGGAAATGGAGGTTGGGAGGGTACAGGTTCCCAGCGGGTGAGAGGCTGGTCTCCTGCCTGCCTCAGTACTTCCTGGAAGGAACCCTGTGGTCTCTCTTTAGTCAAGCCTGCTTCTCTGTTCTCACCCACACAGTGGGGTGCTGCCCCCAGCAACCACTGCTTCCTGGAGGATGGCCGCGGTACTTCATCCCTGGACCTGGCCTGACCTGGAAGATGCCAACAGACTGGACAGAAGCACTTGCCTGGGTGCTTTTCCTGGGCTGGACTGCTTGTTCTGCAGGGGGTGTCTGGATCGGGCCCAGACCTGTGGACCACTTTAAGATGGCAAACCCCTTCCCTGGGGACCTCCAGGCAGGAATACACTGTCTGCTGCCCTGTCTCCTAGGCCAGTTTGTAATAAGCAGGAGTGATTGCTTTCTCTGCAGCCCAAACTTGGCTGGCATATCTCAGGAGGGATGCTCAGAGAGACTCTCCACACAGCTGCCCATGCTATTCCCAGGAGCCCCTGCTGTACCCCTGGTACAGAGCAAGGGAAGCCCAGCTTGTCTGCAGGCCCTGCCGGTCCTAGAGAAGGACCGAGGTGGTCTGTCAATCTGTCCTGATGTGGCCTGAATCCAGTGGTTCCTCAGCAAGGCCAGGGTCCCCCAGAAGCAGAGGCTGTGTGTGTGGAGGGGTGTGACTTGGGAGGTGTGCATGAGTGGGAGATCATATTGCTGTGTTTCGGGCTCTTGCAGAAGAAGAACCTGAGACCCGCAGAAGTGGAGAGATGTAGGTGTGATAGGGGGCAGAGGAGGAGGACCCACAGACCCCACAGGTCTGTTCTCTTCATGGCCTTGCCGGCACCCTTCCCCCTCCTCCTCCCCTTCCCCTAGGGTCCCTTGGTGTTCACCAAAAGCCCCCTTCTGAGGTCCAGACAGCAGCTCCTGGGAGTGCGCAGTGCTTCCCAGAGGAGGCGCCACCCTTGCATGCCAGGTGCCACTTCTCCAGGGCAGAGGCAGAGCCAGTGTAGGGAACACGGGGCTGAGAGTCCGAAGATGAGGTGAGTCCAGTCCTGCCAGTGGGTGGTCTGGGAGCTGGACCAGCCATCCTCCACCCTGGCCGGCATGCTTCTTAGCCATGGGTTGGGGAGGGTGATGAGACAGCACATCAGGATTTGTCAACTAGAAAGGTTTGGCTCTAGGGTATCCAAGGGAGTCCCCCAGGGTGGGGCAGGCTGCCACCCCCCCCCCCCTCCCCAGCTCTCCCTCCTGGGAGGCCCTCAACATCCTGAGGGAGAAGCCGCTCAGCTCCTAATTTACTTCCTCTAACTGCCCTGGAGGCCTAGAGCAACAGTTAAGAATCACATTACCGCCTTTTATTGTCTCTAATTTTTACCCAAATGGTTTCTGCTGCACCAGCTACACAGCCTCTCCTTTCCCTTCGCTCATCCAGGGACCCATGCTGCTGGCCTGCTCGGGACTGTGCATGTTCCGGTGAGGCCAACCCTCCCAGCCTTCTTCTCACTCCTGCGAGCCCTGAGACCTCTGTTCCTCTCCCTGCAAGGGAGGCCAGGCCTTACTCCAGGGACGACCACACCTTTGTGGTCTTTGGGAGGAAGACTTGTATCTGTCCAGCAACTATGTGTGTGTGTTGGGGGGAAGGACTGGAAAGTCTGCAGGGCAGGTGTGCCACACCTCCACAGACCTCCTTCTTTGACTCTTCAGCCTTCTGCCATGTACCTGAGAGCCACACTGAGCTGGGAGAGGCGGTTCTTTCAAGCTCTGTGACGGTGCCCTTACTCCTTTGGTTGCAAGTGGCAGAAATCCACCTGAAATTGAATAAATTAAAAAGGGATTGTTGAGGCCCCCGAACTGGAAAGCCTAAGAATACTTCAGATAGGGTTAGATCAAGGGTGCCTCGGGTTCCATCTCCTCCACCTCTTGGCTGTGCCTGCCTCTTCAGCAGAGACTTCTCAGCAGAGACAGAACAGTATATTCGCACCCTCCAGCTAGGCAGCTTAGCAGGAAAGGGACGTCCCCACTGGTGCCGAGAATGATCGTGGCTTCTCATTGGCCAAGCTCAGGTCACATGTCCCTCACAGAGTCAGTTACTGCACAGGGCAATGCCAAGCCGAGTGGCCCTTGTCTCTGACTTAAGGAAGGGCAGTCAAGGAACATGATCCAGCTTGGCTAAGCCATTGGTGGAAAGGAGTGACTTCCCAATAGGACATTTGGGACCTGGGAGCCCAGCTAGGATCAGATCTCAGCCTCTGTTCTTGGATAAGTGCCTTCACTCTTCTCTGCCTCAGCCCCCTTCTCCAATCAAGG
Organism: Tupaia tana; assembly: GCA_026018925.1. Taxonomy (NCBI): domain Eukaryota; kingdom Metazoa; phylum Chordata; class Mammalia; order Scandentia; family Tupaiidae; genus Tupaia; species Tupaia tana. Next base: position 43,059,464 of record JAKSZU010000018.1, read on the forward strand.
GGCTGGGGATGCAGATGGCTTCTCAAGAGCACCTGTAAGATGCTGTCCTTACTGGAGCCAGCAGGTGGCACAGTGATGATGGCATGGGACTCCCAAGTGACTGACTGTGGTTCAATTCCTTGGGCTTGGTAGCTTGTTTTTTCACTTTCCATCTCTCCCTCTCTCTCTCTCTCTCTCTCTGCTGCTCTGTAACTCGTTATTAGCAAGAATAATGATGTCAAATTTTTAAAAAGGTAGTAATAACAATTAATAAAAAAATGTTTTTGAGAGGTTTTTGCTGCAGGGCACATGCACTCGCCAGAAAGACAGAGAGAGACAGAGAGACAGAAAGCGAGAAATCACCCCCCTGGGGGGATGGCCATGCCACTATCCCTTCTCCTCCTTTCTCCTCTCAGGATCTTGGGCTCGCATGCACACGCGCCTGGTGTGAGTTTAAGCCACCAGGTCCGGGAGTCGAACCGTGATCAGCTACATGGGAGTTCAGTGACATAGCCATTACGTTAACTGCTGGTCCCAACAATTAATAAAATTAAGCAGTCTACAAAAGAAAGAATGCTATGGCTCCCACTGGGTTACTTTACCCCTGGGTAGATGCAGACTTGCCAGTGCTTGCAGGGGTACAGTTGGTCCTGCCCCTGCCGGCGACATCTCCCTCCTCACCGTAGTACCCAAAGCCCTGCTATCTCCACACGGTACAGAGATTTCCCAGCCCTCGTCCACTCAGGATTTGCCAAGACCCCCTTTAAAAGATAGCACTAGCCGTGGGGGACCCCAGAGGGTCAGAGTCTAAGCAGGGAAGTGGATGACATCTCTCTTGGAACCACTAGTCCAGCAGGTGCAAGGTGCCCCTGCCTCACAGCCATTCAGATACCTGCTTGTGCCCCCTGTCCTAAGGATGGGAAGTGGGGAGCTGACAAAGCATAAAGGTCATGTGCCCCCCCCCCCCCCCCACAAGTGTGGAAGCAGAGAGGTCAAGGACTGCATCAGGGTTACTTGGCAGGACACAGCCAAGGAGTATCTCCTGGGAGATGGGGTTTGTGTCTCTGATAACCCACAAGGCTGCCTCCCTTTCCCCACCACGTTCCTCTGCCCCATACTCCCCTCTCCTGGCATAAGCTTGATCGGCCTCATCTCCAGGGCTCACCCATGCGCTTACTCCACTCTCCTGCACTGTCAGTGCCTCCGTGGACACAGGGACTCTCAATGACACTCCTTAAGGTTGGGGCTGAAGACAGCAGCCCCTGCCCAGCTCCTGCCCACATGTGGTCAGAGAAACCCAGTCTTGGAAGGGCTGGCCCTAGACTCGAAGTGACCAAGGGCTGAAGGCAGCAGGAGTCTCCCTGGGACCACCAGCTGCAGGCCTGGAGGGATCTTGCTCGTAAGAGCTGGAAGGAGCTCACCCCAGCCTTGCCAAGCCCCTCTTCTTTTGGAGGAGCCAAAGTGAACAGCGATAAGTGATAACCATCAATTTAATTATCAAAGGAATTTTATGCTTCATAATTTTTTTTTTCCCCTGAGAGGAAAAAGGAAAGTCTGAAAACCAGATTTTAGGGTGTGTGTCAGGAGAAGGGGATGGGGTGAGCCTTCCTCTCTAATTCTTTACCAGTTCACTGTTCACTGGGCTCCTTTTACGGGTCACCAAGGCAATGAGAGGACGCAAAGATGGATTTCTGAGTTCCCGTGTTCATCTGCAGGCTCTCCTTGCAGTGCGAGTCCATGGGTTCTCTTTCTGCTTTATCCTTCCACATCCTTATTCTTGCTAATAATGAGTCCAGACTCAGGCTTGCTTTCCCTCCATGGCTGCCCTGAGGCTAGGGTGTGACGTCATTAACTCTTGTTCATGCGTTAGAAAGCTGAAACTCCAAGGTTCCCTGGTAAGTTGCACAACAGGATTTGCAACCCAGGTGCTGGGCTCCCAGGTTCATGACCTTAAGACTGTGCCTTGCTGGGTGAGAACTCTGCCTTTCACAGACCAGGACTCCAGGCCTCTCAGCACACCCAGGACAAACATGGTGTCCCTTCCCTTGCATGTCCTGCTGGGGTTTGGGTTTATTTTTAACCTGGAGTAAATCCAGGGAGTTGGCCATCATGTCAGATACAACTGGCCGGATGCCCTTCTTTCTCCAAGAGTTGACTGTCTGAGAACCTCAGCCAACTCTGGGAGTGTTGTCTAGTATCTGGACTTGTTGCCAATGGCATCTTCTGTAAAGACAGAGTGACATCATTACCCTCTTCCTGTACTGAAAATGGACCAGCTTAGGCCAAGGTGTGTAAGTCAGCGATGCCACGTAACACTCACTTCTTCCTCCCTCTCTCCCTCGTTCCCCCTCCGTTCTTTTTAAATATTACCTTTGTGACTGCAATATTAAAGTGTTTGTCTTGGTCACATATTCAAATCCTCCCATCTGTCAATCAATCCATCCATCTATCCTTTCATTCATTCATCCTTCATTACATTTTTTATTTTAATGGATATTTATTTCGATCATTGCCCCCCTAGGGGAGCAAAGATCACTCGAATCCTTGAGCCTGTGTTTAGTTGTCCTGTCCTAGCCCTTCTTTTTTTTTCCTTTTTTTTTTTTTTGGAGAGGTTTTTGCTATAGGGCACGTGTGCTTGCTAGACAGACAGAGAGAGACAGATAGAAAGCGAGAAATCACCCCCCAGGGGGGATGGCCACGCCGCAATCCATTCTCCTCTCGGGATCTTGGGCATGCACGCACACGCGCCCGGCGTGAGTTTAAGCCACCGGGTCCAGGATGCGAACCGTGGTCGACTACGTGGGAATCCAGCGACATAGCCATTACGCTAACTGCTGGTTCCCATCCTAGCCCTTCTTAAACTGTTCACTTTTACCTGTCACTTCTTTGGCCACATGTACGGACCTAGTGGGTCAGGAATGGCCTTTGCAGCGTGTCCTCCTCACGTGCCGTGATGACAGAACTTTCCCCTCCCCAGTCACTGAGGGCAAATGCCTCTGGATTGTCGCTCTTTGAATTTATGTGGCTCTGTCTTTGATTTGGGGCAAATTTACACTCTCCCCTCCCCCCTCAGAAGAATTGGTTTGTCTGAGGAGAACAACCAAGGACAGAAAATTGAGTCTCCTCCTTGAGTCAAAATGCAGATTTCCCATTGAAATACAAATCCTTCATTTCAAAAGGTCAGCTGGAATGGTACTTAAAAAAAGAATTGCAGCTGGTTTCAAATAGGGCACTGGAAACAAAAAAGTCCCATCCAAGAATACTCTTTGGCCCTCTGCCCACAGCTTCTTCTTCTAATTGTGAATCTGCCACATTATCATTCTCTTCCAGCTCCTGTCACTCAGCCCATGATTGGAGATAGATGGTCAGTCAGACAGATGGACAGGCAGTGGGCAGGTCTCTCTACTGAATGGACCAACCCAGGTGTGGACACCTCTTCTCCAGGATGCCTGGCCCAGCCCGCCTGACCTTCGGCCATATTCTGTTTCTTGACATGGTGGTGGCCAGGCTATGACCAGTAATGCATATCCATATCCCTTACCGTCACACCATGTTCTGCCTCCTGAGAGCCCATGGGTCTGAACAAAGGCCCTCTCTATCTCCCCAACGCCATGCTTGACACTACCCCATAGTCTTTCTGACCCCCAAGCCCATACCTTTTGAATATGTCTTCATGGCCTTCTGAGGATCACCCAGCATCTGGCCCTGCCCAGCTAAAGGTAGAGGCAGGAGAGAAAAAGAAGCTACCAAATGTGCTCATTTGCTTATTTACTGATGTACACCCACCTTGTTCCCAAAGCATTTAATGTGGATGACAAAAATACATACAGCTCAATAGTATTAAAATAGAAAAGAGATCAAGGCGAAAGGAAATAAGAGGTGAACTGTCAACTAAGGCCAGGGAGAAAGTCAAAGTAGAATGCTGTACTTGAGAAAGTCATGGGGGTGGGGTGCGAAGGGGGGTCTCCATTAAGTAAACTCAATATCCAAATGTCAGAATTTGCGATAAAATAGGACAAGCTGACTCACACAACAAAGATACACTGCTTTGCTTTACAAAAGGATTTGTCAGAGGTATTTCTAAAGGAAGTCTCCTCGAGTGCCTTTGAAATGAGATGTGGTTTATAACAACTCCATCTGTGCAGAGCTCCTAAGAAACAGCTACGATGTGAGCAGGTGCATGGAGCGGCCGGTCAGTGCCCATCCCGCGTGTCTGACCCTGGGTAGGTCGTTCCACCCGGACAGCTGCTTTTCTTCTTGCTTCCTAAGTTAGGAGTAGATGTTACTGAGCACCCTCCAGGTGTCTTGGCCCTTGGGAGGTGCCCAGAGAGAGCAGGGGCACAGAAGATTGGCTTTCGATTCTCAGGGATGAGGGAGTGGTGTATGGCTTATGCAGAGGGAGTTGGGTGGGCCTCCCACAGAGCTGCCGTTGGGCATATTTCATCGGTCTATATTTGCCCATTTACCTTTCAGAGTCCTTCTTGTCTCCAAAACTCATTGGTAAGATCTCTTTCTATATCAACTCAATGGTTGTCATTTGTCAATTTCCTATCTTGTAGATATTTTCCTCTTCTGCCATGTAAAATTTGCTAATTGACTTTTTAAATTAATTTTATGGAGGAACTTCTCTATGCTAGCCTCTGTTCTAGGCTCTGGGCTAAAATGAGGAGCAAAAAGCAAAACTAATTCTTGTACTCTAGACTCAGGAAGAAAAGATTTGATTTTTTTTTTTTTTTTTTTTTTTTTTTTTAGGTTTTTGCACTGGGGGCATGTGCTCACCTGAAAAGAGAGAGACAGAGAGATTCAGAGAGAGGGGAAAATGAGAAATCATCCCAAAGGAGGATGGCCATGCTGCATTTCTTTCTCCTCCCTTTTCCTCTAGGGATTTTGGGTACACATGCACATGTGCCCAGCATGATTGATTGATTCTTTCTTTCTTTTTTCTTTCTTTCTTTTTTTGCTATAGGGCACATGCACTCGCCAGAGAGACAGAGAGAGACAGACAGAAAGACAGAAATCACCCCCTAGGGGTGATGGCCACGCCGCAATCCCTTCTCCTCTATTATCCTCTTGGAATCTTGGGCACGCACGCACGCACGCACATGTGCCCAGCCTGAGTTTAAGCCACCAGGTCTGGAACTCGAACTGCTTGACTACATGGGAGTCCAGCGACATAGCCATTACGCTAACTGCTGGTCCCCCCAGCATGATTTTCAAGCTGTGGATTCAAGACCTGAACCATGGTCAACCATTGGGAGTTCAGCCCCTTAACCAGTACATCACCTGCTGGCCCTGAAGAAAAGAATGTTAATCAATGGATCAGATGAAGGACAGTCACCAGGGCCTGAGGAGGTGTATGGAGCTAACAGAGACCATGAAGGGGGTGTCCCTAGGAAGTGAAGGACTTACCCAAGTGACAGTGAGAAAAAGCCTTGCAGGGGAGTGGGCATCAGGGCTGGGTGGTAGACTTCAAGGCAGAAGGTGGCTGCCGTGATGGGGCTAGGAGGGAAAGGACAGTGACAAGTGATAGGTTTTATGCAGGGACCCTTGAAAGGTACTCAGCACAGTTGGGAAATGGTGAGTGGTTGAGGATGGAGGGCGTGGCCACACTGAGAGCATGGTCAAAAAAAAGAGGATCTGGGATCTGCCCTGTGGCCTGGTGGTTAAGGGAACTAGATCCAACATGGCCAACCAAGGTTGGAGTCCCAGTGGGAGACGCTTTCTCCCTCTCCCTCTCTGTCTGTTTGGTGAACCCAATTGAAAAAGAAAAAAGGGGGGCCAGCAGATGATGTAGTAGTTACATTGCAGGACTCCTACATGGCTGGCCACAGTTCGAGTCCCAGATCCAGTGGCTTCAAAATCATGCCAGGCATGTGTGCGTGTGTGCCCAAGATCCTGGGAGGAGAATGAAGGGGAAGGGATTGTGGCATGTCCATCCTCCCCTGGGGGGTGATTTCAAACTTTCCCTCTCACTGTCTCTATCTCTCAACAGTGAGAGTGCACATGCCCTAAGGCAAAAATATAAAAACCAAAACAAAAACAAACCCCCCAAAAATATAAAAGAAAGGAATAGATGATTTGGCTTCGTAGAAGGACATGGCCTAGCAGAGGAGGATCCACCAAATCTGGAGGTCGTACCTTTGCACAAGGGTAGCAGGTACATACTTTTCATTTGGACAGCCTCAGCACAGGAGGGGTGAGGCAGACTCCTGTAGTCTCCGGGGTTGGGGAGTCGCCCATGGCCAGCATATGGATGACTGGGCATGTGACCACTTCCTGCTAGTTTGCAGGGGAGGCCCATCTCCTCTGGGGCCTGTCTGGCCTCACAGATTGGCAAGCCTGTGTTCAGGTGGCGCTCGCTGCCACTTGTTGCATCTGCATGGGTTGCATCTGTCTTAAAGACCTGGGTCCCCTGCAGGCAGCTGTGCCAATCGGGCAGAGGACATGGCATTCCCTCACCCTGCCCACACTCATGCTTCACACGGAGGCCGCACATCGATGTGTTCCAATAGGAAAGAAAATGAAATGGGTAAGTTTTGAAAGCGATGTCCCTGAAAAGCTTCTCTCTGATTATCATAGAGCAGGCCCCACTGGCCCCAGTCAGGCCAGGCTGGCTGGGTCTCCATCAGGGGTCACACAGGTGCTCCACACCAAAAGATGTGCATTTCTGATTTCTGATGGAAACATTGTTTAACTGCCCGCCCCTCCTCTGTCCTTCCTCTCCCACCCCCAACGCCCCAGTCTCTCTCTCCTCCTTTTTCTTTCTATCTCTAGGTGATTTTTTAAATCCCAGAATATGGCAAGAGGCCTTGAACAAGGGGAGAGAAAATTAAGCCAAATTAATTACAGCAAAATAAGAGGAATTAGCCTTAATTTAAGCAGGTAACAGAAAAGAACTGAGCTAGTTTTTCTCCCTTCCCGGAAGGAGTCTATTTCAGCTTTTTCTTTCTTTTTCTTTTTTTTTTTTCTTTTTCTTTTTCTTTTTCTTTTTCTTTTTTTTTTTTTTTTTTTTTTTTTTTTTTTTTGCCAAATAGAAGGGCAACATGGCCGCCCTGGTCGGAATCATCCTCCTCCTCCTGCCTGCCATGTTTGGCTGGACCCGGATTACGGGCTTGCTAGTCACTGACCGTGGCTGAATTTGATCATTCTTAAGGTTCAGTGCCACCTCCTCCCCTTATTTCTTTCCCATTGAAAGTTTCAGGGATAATAAATTCTTTTGATTTAGCAATTATGGGAGCACAGAATTAGTCAAACGCAAGCTTTGAGAACAAAGTAGCATGGGGACCCGGTGGGCTTTTGCCGAGGTGCTACAAATACTCACAAGCTTGCTGCTGAAAGATCTGGGGGAAATGGTGCTTTGTTAAGTCTGAAATTGGATGGGTTTTAATTTAAGAGCATAGCTCCAACCCTCACCTCTCTCTCTAAGCAGAAAAATAGTTATGTTTGTGGGTGACACATTCCTGAAGTAAATTGTGCTAAACCGCGGTGCCGAAATACATTATATTGACTTGTCTGGGGCTGTGCTTTTTCGACTACAACATTGAGCCGGCTAGTCGTAAAAATAAATAAGAATTATATATCATTTCATTCATTTTTTTTTGGTGTTACATTTGCAAAATGCATAAGGATATCACACAACATGTTGCAGTATAGTTTTAGAAAATACAATGATAAAATTAATCCTTGATACAGAATGATGTATGTGGGTGGATTAAAGCAGAAAGCAGAAAGGAGCAGCGGGTGCTTTGAAAGTGCTGCCAGGTCAGGTGCTGGACTAAGATCCTGTTCTCTGTGGGTTGGTGCTAGCCAGAACAGGCCATGGTGCCACTCGACAGAAGGGGTCCCTCCCGGGTTCACCAGAGGAGCAGCCTGCTTGTAGATGGGATGTGGGTGGCTGCTGCCCCAGGCAGGCCGGGGCACTGTCTGGACCCTTTCCATCCTTGCTCCTCAGGCCAGCTTCAGGCTGGTCCCTGTGGGCTGGATTCTACTGAGAAGGGACATGGCCAGAGTGCCTCTGCCCGCTCGGCATTGGTGGGGACAAAGATACGGAGATGAGCCAGGCAGGGACGGTGCTTGCCATTGGCTTGCCTTGTTTATGCAGCAGCCCGGAGCTGTGGGATGGTGACAGTGAGCTGACGGCAAAGGGGGACCCTCATCCCAAGGTCCCAAGATCTTCAGGTTTACCTAAAGGCCCTCCGCAAACACACTGGCCACTCGGCTGCCAATGTGGGGAGCATCCTGATTGTCCCTGAGAGCTCGAGGGCAGCGGCTGTCCCAGGAGGCACTGCGTGCCATTTCCTCAGGAAAGCGTGCCCTCATCTGAGCGCTCCCAGACTCACGTGTACCATCAGCTCTCCATCACCTTCCCTAGCCCCCAATGCGCGTGCACACGCATGAATATACACACACGTATGGACGCAGGCACAAATGAAGACATACGCACATAGAGGCATCCAGGGGAGACACACACATGTGTGGATGTACATGCTTATGTACGTAAAGGCATGCATCCATTATGAACGTGTGTGCATGTGCGCACACACACAGATACATACACACCGACACCACCCATCCCAGCCCATTGCCGGGGCTCTCCCCAGCAGGGATCCCAACTGTACAACTAAGGATTTCATGCAGTCCCCACCCTCTGCCTCTTCTCACCTGGCCCTGGCCCAGCCCCAGCATCTCCCCAGCCCCTCTGAGATGCTCTTCCTGCTAGGCAGAATGACCTCTGATTCGGTGGATCTCCACTGCCCTGAGTACAGAGCCCTCTCTCCCATCTTCCCACCTCAGTTCCTCATGAACCTGCCTGGTGTGGCTACCCCTGGGGTCCTGGCCTCCACGCTCCACTCGGAGCTCAGTGTCGGTGCCGCCCCTCCGGGAACCCAGGGGTCCTCACTGGGCCTCTCCCTGCAGCAGGAGCTACATTCCCTCCTGAACGGGTGACGGCCACCTGTGTACGATCTGAGCATGCTCCCTCCGAGCTGCCTGCTCTAAAAGATGGGCTATTTCACTGTCTATTCCCCCAGCACCAGGGGTCACTATTATTCCTAAATGGATGATTCCATGGCACCCCCCAGCACCCTCCCTACCAGAGGACTGGGGTCACCCAAAGCACTTATCCTTTGCGAGGACCCAGAGGGAAGTGGTTCTTGCTTTTCACAGTGGAAATCTCTGAGCCTCTGGGAGGCCACTGCCTCTGACAGTGACCTGGGATGAGAACCTGAGGGTCCTGATTCCTGGCTGGCCTCAGAGGACCCCCTCCTCCCTAGCTGGGCTTGTTAGCAGCCTCCAAGGGTCTCCCCGAAAGACTCAAAGGTAGTTCCCTCCATCCTCCTGTAGCACACCAGGCCCTGGAGCCACCAAAGGCAAGGCATGTTAGGAGCCAGTCTGGGGCTTCCAGGCCCAACAGGGAAGGGAGTCTAAGAGTGGCACTGGGGAGGCAGAGGCACGGGCACGTGTGAGCACGTGTGTGCTGCAGGTGAAGGACACGTCCTCGTGGTGCGACCCTGCCAGCCGGGGGCTCACCTTTCTGCTTGTTGAGAGGTGTGAAAAGGGCTGCGCGGGAGAAGTGGAGGAAGTCCGGGGCTTGGGCAGGAGTCATTAGCTGCCCTTATCAGGGCAGGTGCACGGGCAGGGTGGAGGCCGTTCCTGCTGATCTCTCACTCCAGGTCCCACCAGCAAGGGCCCTGAATGGTTACCCTCACTGCGTATTTGGGGGCAGTGGAAGGAAGACGGTAGGAGTGCAGAGGATGGAATTCAGGTTGTACTTGCGCATGCGCAAGTGCGTGGTAGGGGGAGAGCCCCGACCTGGGGGAAGCAGAGCGTCTCAGGCTGGCAGCGGCCTGGGAGAGGGACGAAGAGGCCGAGCGGCAGGGAGGCTCTCTCCTGTACCCTGCCCATCAGCTGATCGTCCCCTGGCCCCCTCTGCCACAGCCCTGTAGGCAGAGCAGAGGAGGGATGGAAGTTCCCCCAAGAGGCTGCCGGTCCACACCCTGATGCTGGCTGGGCAGCACCTTCTCAGTGACTTTGGTGACCTTAGGACGAGGATGACGCCTGGAAGTCTTCTCACCGGAAACAGGCTAGAGGTGCCGTGGTTGCCCCACCCTCTCCAGCCTGCGCACCTTTGCGTGGGCAGCACCTCCCACCACTCAGGCCTTCCCCAGACCTGCCTCACACCTTCGTCTCTCACTTCCGCCCTTCCTAGTGCACAGAGGGCACCATGTTGGCAGTCACGTGTTTACTGGGTGATTATTCGCCAAGACAGTGCGGGCTTTTTAAGAGCAGAGTCCCGGCCGATTTGGTCAGCTTAGCACCAGACCTGGCTTTACCACGGGTGCTCATCAGACGCCACTGATTCGATGAGGGTGAGAAAGATGTGCATGTGGGTGCTAAGTGAGGCATGGGCATGACTCTGTCAGAGTGTGATCACGTGCACATGGATGTGAGGGAGCAGGCGAGTATGTGTGCACATTTGTGTGTGTGTGTACAACAGTGAGAGCGCACGTGTGGGTGTAGTAAGTGGGTCTTGTGCATGTGCAAGGGTGTGGACCCAGTACGTGTGGACCCGAGTGAGTGTCAGGGTATAGTACGTGAGGGTACCATGTGTGTGAGCACTGCGAGTGTGCATGGGTGTGTGCAGATATGATGGATTGAAGGTTTGTGTGTCTCCCATAGTCCGATACTGAAGCTTAGACCCAGTGTGATAGTATTAGGGGATGGAGCCTTGGGGAGGTGATTACGTTTTGATAAGTCATGAAGGTGGAGCCCCCTGCCCCCAATGGGATTAGTGCCTTAGAAAGAAGAGACAGCAGAGCACTCTCGGCCATGTGACCACACGGTGAGGTTGCATGCAGAAGCCAGGCAGAGAGCCCTCCCCTGACCCTGGATCTGCACACCTCGATCGTGAACTTTGCCTCCAGAACTGTGAGCAATAGCTGTCCCTGAAGCCCCTCAGTGCAGGAACCTTGTTGTAGCAGCCTGAGCTGTAGGGCAGTGGGTATAGCATGTGTGTGTGCCTGTGTGCAGGTGCAGGTGAGTGAGTGAATGTGTGTGTGCACATGTTGTGTTCCCAGAACCCCGATGGAGTGGAGGGGGCTTCCCAAGGCAGCAAACTGGAGTCCCCTGAGCCCAGATTTCACCTCCATGGAGTTCACAGGGTCTTGGGCCATTCCTATGACCAGCAGTGCCCACAGGTCTTTCTATCCCTTGTGCTCCTCGGAAACCCCAACAAGGAGCAGTGCTCACCCTGAGCCCACCACTGGTTTCTCATCAGCATATTCGTACAGAGCCCCTGCTGCTCCTGCTTGGTGTGGCCTTTGGTATCCACTACCATGGTCCAGGGTGGAGAGAGAAGCCACCCTCCCAACCTACCCTTGGGTCATTCTCAAGAGATACAGAGCCTCCAAGGAGGAGGAAGGGGCTGTTCTGAACCCTGTCCATAACCTGGATTGGCCTGAGTGCTTTGAGGGAACAAGGACACAAGTGCCCTGTGCATACCCACGTGGGCTCTGAGGACAGGGTCCTGGGGGCCCCCCTGGAAAGTGACTCTCAAGGACACAGCTCCACTGCTTAGCCACAGAGAGCTGGCTGGCTCTCGAGCAGCAGGAAGGTGTCAGGGCATGAGCTGCAGGATGTCTGGTAGTGGGTGGCAGCTCTGGGAAGAGGAGCTGCTGCCCACTGGAGGGACTGGAACAGAAGGGGACTCTCTTTTGGGAAGTCCTAGCCTCAGCAGGTGGAGTGGACTGGAGGGCTTCAGAGACTGCCTCTCACGGCTTCCGGAAACACTGGGTGTTCTTGGGAGAGGTGCACACACAGTCACCAAACACATCCTCACAGAAGAGGGGGACCTATTAGGAGATAGGGTAGACCAGGGTCAGGTTCTGAAGCTATGGGGGGTGGGTGGTGGACTGAACGAAAGGACAGTGACCTGATCGGTCAGCAGCTCTTCTCATACAAGGTCAGCACTGCTGTGTGCATGAAGAAGGGCATGGGTAGGGCATTGCGGGGCTCGAGAGACTGAATTTTATCTTCCTGGTCTGCACCACGTGCCGTGCACACTTCCTGCTCTGTGTCACCTGCCTCTCAACTTACACAGTGAATTCAGCTGGAGCGGTAACGGGTTTAGATACTGTGATCCCCTGACCAATGCAGCAGCCAAACCAGCCACACGCCTTGGTGCACAGAGCAGTCTCTCAGTCCGGGGGAGGTCTGGGAGCCCTCTCTAGGGATAGGTGGGGTCCTGGTCATTTGTGGCCTTAGCTGTGACAGGACCCTTCTTGAAGGTCACATCTGCTGTTGGTAGTACTTTTACCAGCCCAGACAGATAGGTCAGATCCCAGCCCTGCAATGTGGCTCATTCAAGAGCCACTAAAGTGGCTCTGAGAGTCATTTGGTGCCAGGTGGACCAACGACCTTGGGCAGGCTTAAGAGATTAGGACCATGAGGCAGGAACTCACCTGGCACCGGGGCCAGCAGGTAAGTCCCCAAAGCTATGTCCCTCTAGAAGGCATGTACTGAGTGTCACGCGCCTCCTGAGGACACTTTATTTAAGGCCTAGCAGGCAGGCGCTCTGGAAAACCACATTGTCACGACTCAATCTCTCAGAATGCCATGGCAATTTAAAAAAAGTATACGTATACTTTTTGCCACATCTTAGATGTCCTTCCGCCCACGGAAGCCGTCAAATAAAAATTAATTTTGCTTTAAAACAAAAAAACCACGCTGCATATTTTTGACACTCGATGTCTGTTCATTTGCATGGGACACGTTCTCTCATAATGAATCATCGTAACGCTTAAATTAAACACAGTAAAAGAATGGTTAATGCCATAACACGCTGACAATTTAACCTGGCCAATATTTTTATTGCCTTGTACAATAAACCTAACAGAGCACAACTTGCTTTTGACTGGTGGAAAATCGGTTATGAACCGCCAGGGAGCGGCCAATTTTTCAAATGTAGCCATTCAGTCATACTATAGCCACTAAGACTTTTTTTTCTCCCATACACTATTGCTGTTATAATCTTTTGAGGATATTTTATCACGGCAATAACCTCCTCAAAATCAGTCTTTACTGCAGTTAATGACTGGACAGCTGGAGCCGTAACTGGCCTTGGCTTTGCCCCCAGCTATTAGCTAACAAACCAGTTGTTATCTGCAGGTAACAACCAATTTCTTGTGGAATTTTCTTGATAAAGTGCCTCACTGGATCGAAGTTATGTTTCGCCCTTTCTGTCCCAGCTACACACATCTGAGGGAGATTAAAGAATGCGATGGCAAGATAGTGGCTCCCGAACTCCCAAGCAGGAGTGGAAGGACTTCAGTAACAAATCAACCGCCACGCCCACCAGGCACCAAGAAGAGTAGGGGCTGGCTTCCACCATCCTGACAGGGTGTAAGGCAGGGCAGGAGGAGATCACTCTGTTGAAATGACCGGATGGAGAAGGAAAATGCTGAGGGCAGACTAGACAGGACCAGGTTATAAGCAACCCCTTTAAACTTGGGGTGAAAGGCAGACAGTGGGGCAAATTCCAAGTACTAACAGAAGTCTACTGAACCAACCAGCACCTCCTGCCCAATGGCTTTCTCTGTGTTTAGATTTATATGTCCTGGTTTCATGTGTGTTTCACTTTTGATCACTCTCGTAAAATGTGAGCTCTTTAAACGGGTGATTTAAAGTTGGGAAATGTTCATCTATTTTATAGTGAATGTATTTTTTTTTAAGGACAAGATTAGCAAATTTGGACTGTGGCACTGATGCAAGGGTATGTTCAAGCAAAAGGCCATAATGGTGATGAAATATTGCAGGTTAACTTGAATAAAGTTCAAAGAGGGTGTTGGGGTAGGAATAGAGTGCTAAACCAACAGATTGTCAAAGGGATAGTCAACCCTCAGAGCCCACAAGTCCTTCCTGCTTTTGAAGTTGCCTGGAGAGGGGAGCGGCTTCCATCTTCATTCAATATATATATATATATATTTTTAGAGGGTTTTGCTATACGGCGTGTGTACTTGCCAGAAAGACAGATAGAGAGACAAAAAGCGTGAAATCACCCCCCTCCCAGGAAAGATGGCCACGCTGCAATCCCTTCTCCTCCATTCTTCTCTTGGGATCTTGGGCACGCACGCACATTTGCTGGCGTGAGTTTAAGCCACCGGGTCCGGGACTTGAACCACAGCCGGCTACATGGTAGTCCAGCAACGTAGCCATTACACCATCTGCTGGTCCTGATATTTGGGTTTAATATTCTCACTATCAGCATCAGATGGGGTAGTAGACGGGGTTCTGAAGCTCTGGTGTGACAAGGAAACGCTATAGTGATCACCTGCTTGCAGTAGCAAGTCTGAAATTCTGCAGATTGATCAGTGTTTACTGTGTGAGATGGAGATTCGATTCCTGAAATCACAGTGCTGATTGCAGTAACTTTACGTATGCGTCTCTAACAAGCGGGGCAAAACAAAAAATTAATGTTCTTAAAAGTGATATAAGATTTTTCCATCTCGGAGAGAAGACCAATTAAAATCACTTCAAATTTTTAAATGAGTTTTAATTTGAGAGAGTGGAATTCTTTTTAAGAATATGAGTTTTGCTAAACATTTGAAATCATCATATACTGTGCCTATCTGAAGCCCAAGTTGCTTGTCAATTAAATAACACATTTTAAAATAAGCATGGTATTCATTTTGAAATGATCTGTTGAGTGACTCCCCTCCTGAGGCAAGGCCCAATTTCTGTAAATGTGGAGGGTCACTCTAGGTCAGGGTAAACTAGGCTTCTTACAAATTCCCAAATTCAAATACTACCACTGGACTAAAGCAATTCCATGATTTTAAATCATTTTGAATTTCATAAACTCAACTCTTTAACCTTTAGCAAATGACAAAAAGTGCAACACATTCTTAACATTTCTGATCATTCCACACTATGCTGGCCCCATAAAGCTCATCTTTTCCAAATTTAAGCACTTAAAAATGTGAAGTGCTCCAATAAATTTAAATTGGCATATGCTACGCATATCAATGGGAAATGATTCAAGCATTAGAGGCTGGAAGTGGTGAGTGAGGGCAAGCAAACCAGAGCATCCATTGTCACGGGATTGATTTTTAATGACTTTCTATTGATTCCGTGCCTTTTAAACCTGATGCCCCAAGGTTGGTCTTGCATATCTATCACGCTGTATCACTGGCTCACTCCCTCCTCCATGGTGAATGTAGGTTGCTTTTCCCTCTTGCCAAGATAGCTTCCTAAGCGGATGGGATGCGAATCCTCTGGGATGGGGCTGGCTTGCATTACACCTTCCAGGACAAGAACTGAATGGCTACCTGGCAGAGCAGCAGATTCTAGTGGTTGTAAACGACAACATCCAGTTCAAGCCAAAAAGGGTTTTTTGCTCTCGTAACTGAAAGCCCTAGAGGGGGTCAGGACCTCAGGACCAATGTCTGGGGCCAGAGACTTTCTTGCCACTCACTTCACTTTCTCTTTCACGTTCTTTTGTTCCACCTTTTCATTTCTTCTTTTTCAGTTAAGATGCCTGCAGGCAAGGCTCTGTGCGCTTTCTAGCCCTTGATAGTTCCAGATGCATATTCTCACAGTTCCAAGTCCATCGGAAAAAAATGCTGTCTTCCCAGTATTCCAAAAGGGGCCCTGAATTGACTCTCGTTGGACCACTTAGGTCCCGACACATTTCCAAGTCAGTCTCTCTGACCAGGGTGATTCAATGTTCTGACTGGTCACAAACCCACTCCTAGAGCCAAGAGGAGAGTTAAGATCCCAAATGCGTGAACTGAAAGTGGGAGAGAGGTCAATTTAAGCTTGTGAAGAGGCCTGGCAATCTAGCCTGTCCTCCAAATGTTTCTGGTTCTGTTGCAATCAGTTGCAGGCTGCGTATACCTACTTCCTTGAAATGAGGGGGTTCCATGTGATTTGCCATGGCCGCTGAAATACGAGTGGGAGCTATGTCTGTCACTGTAGGGTGGAAATGTTAGGAGTTCCCTGCAGTGGCTGCTCCTGCATTTTGACGCCAGAGTGAGAAGACCCAAGAGCAGAGCCCTTAGCCAGACATCAGGAAGGAAATCGCGCTGGTTATTAGAAACCACAAATAGTTGGAGATCATTCCCTGACACTCAACCTATTCCCAGTGATGCAGAAATCAGTATTAGACACGAGGTCCTGGCCCAGCCTCAGTGGTTCAGGTAGTAGCATACTGGCATGCAGTGATAGAAACTACATGGCTAACTACAGGTTCAGATTCAGAGACCTGAACTATGCCAGGTACACGTGCACAAGATCCTGACTATAAGGCTGGGAGAAGGGAAGCACGGAGTGACAATACTATGTTGAGGGTCTCTCTCTTTCTTTGTGTGTACACATACTCTCATGAAAAAAAAATTATAACCTTAAATATATGGAATAAAATGTGACTAGCAGTTGGCATAATGGCTATGTTGCTTGACTCTCATGTAGTTGACCGCGGACCTGGTAGCTTAAACTCATGCCATGCGCATGTTCGTGCGTGCCCAAGATCCCAAGAGGAGAATGGGGGAGAAGGGATTGCGGCGTGGCCATCCCCCCAGGGGAGTGATTTCTCGCTTTCTATCTCTCTGTCTCTCTCTGTCTTTCTTGTGAGCGCATGTGCCCTATAGCAAAAACCTCTCCAAAAATAAGTAAGTAAGTAAATAAATAAATTAAAAAAATGAAGTTCTACCAAAGCCCAAACCAAAAATATGTGCCACTGACTTTGTAGTGAGATAGTGAATAGGGAATAAACTCTGATGAGAGGCCGAAAGACAGTTAACTATGTCACCACGTGGTGAAACATTGGGCAAAACCACTGCCGGTAGTAATTTAGAAAACAGGAAATAAACTCGCAGCTCTTAGGGAGAACTGGGAAGATGGGATGTCATAGTATGTATTGATCACTGTTGGCTGCATTTGACAACAAACAAAATAAAGATGAATTTTAAAATAATTATCTGGTTTGCAAGAAAGGATGACAAGGAATACTTTCCAGAACTTGTACCGTTGAATATGCAACTCCTTTTTAACCCTTAACAGTAAAAGTTAAAATCAAGAAATACTTCCAGTGACAAAGGTGGATTCAAACTCAGCCTCATGGAAATAAAAAATTAAAGGTATGGAGATAACGCCCGTTGTTAAAGCCTATGGGTGGATTAAAGTGTTGCCGAGTGCAGACTCGATGGAGGGTATGATGCCCTTTGAATAATTGTTTTTGAGGAAAAAATAAAGTTTCAAAAATTTTGAAGAGAAAGAAAATGAAGTATTTCTCCAGTGCTTAGCAGAGTCAAGACATACACTACAAAATTTAAGGAGAGAGGTTGAGAGCTGGAAGAAGCGTCCTTTCCTCTTATAGATTAAGAAAAGAGATGGACGGTCCATAAGTGTAAACTGTCTGCTGAACCTGCCATATTGCTGAGATGACATAACAACAAACTAGCCCCAAGTCTGGAGACGGACAGCCACCTGGAGAGAGAAGAGGGGGTCCAGTACTTGCTTAGCGAGGATGGAAGCCACTAGACTCTGGTGGGAAGAAATGAGCTGGAACAGTGGACAAATTCGTGGAAGTTGAGTATAGGCTGGTGAATAATATCAAACCCATGGGGGGGGGGGGGCTGCAGACAAGGGAGCGTGTGTATATTTTCTTGAAAACTTTTTCTCCACAGATCCCACCCGCCACTCACAGGAAAGACTCTGGAAACCCTTGAGATGGTTTCCTATGTGTAGGCCTGGAAAAGAGAAATAAATTATGACTACAAAAGGGGATAACACTCTGCCCAGATGATTCTTTGATAGGGCTCCTGTGAATCAAAAGCCTTAATTTGCAGGGCTAGGGACTGAAAATTTGTTGCGCTTAGGACACTAGTGAAAATCTATTGCAGCTGAGTTAAGGGAACAGGAAAAAAATCCTCTAGCCTTGAAAAGGGGCAGGAGGGACCAGCAGTTAGCGTAATGGCTATGTCGCTGGACTCCCACATAGTCAACCGCGGTTCGAATCCTGGACCCGGTGGCTTAAACTCACGCCGGGCGCGTGTGCGTGCGTGCCCAAGATCCCAAGTGAAGAATGGAGGAGAAGGGATTGTGGCATGGCCATCTCCCCAGGGGGGTGATTTCTTGCTTTCTGTCTCTCTGTCTCTCTCTGTCTGTCTGGCGAGCACACGCGCCCTATAGCAAAAATCTCTCCAAAAAAGAAAAAAAGAGAAAAGGGGCAGGAAAATGTACTGAGTCCAGAACTAAGAACTAGAGCCTATAGAACCTGTCATTGTTATAGCCATAACTAGAGAAATTTGAAGCCTCTGGTGTACTGGTGGTAACCATAGCAACAACAAACTTCAACTCCAGCTTAACTCCTGACAAGGTTGATACAAAATCCCATCTTAAAGGCCCAGCAATAGGAAAGGTATGCCCATTTTCAAGCTTAAACAGCTCTAATGGAAAAGATGAACAATATAAAAAAATCAGATGGGTAATTTCAGAAGAAAGATGAAAACTATAAGAAGAAATCAAATGGAAATACTAGAAGTGAAAAACATAGTAACAAAGATGAAGAATGCCTCTGACAGGCTAGTCAGTAAACTTGACAGCTGCACAAACTAGAAGTTTCATGCCTAAAAGGATTCGAAGATAGATCAAAAGAAAATATGTAACTACAGTACACACACAACCCCCAAGATTTTAAAAAAACAAACAAATCAACAAAAACCAGAATACAGCATCCTCAAGTTTGGGGACAGTACCCTATGGTATACCATGCACATTATTTGAGTTTCAGAAGACTAAGATAGAAAAAATGAGAAAAAAATTAATATTTGAGGGAATAGTGGCCTAGAATTTTTAAAAACTAATTGCAGACACCAAACTACAGATACAAAATGCTCAAACAATGCCAAGCAAGAGAGATATATCACCCCTCAAAAAACAAGCAAACATGGGAACCAGCAGTTAGCGTAATGGCTATGTCGCTGGACTCCCACGTAGTCGACCGCGGTTCGCGTCTCGGACCCGGTGGCTTACAACTCACGCCGGGCGCGTGTGTGTGCGTGCCCAAGATCCCGAGAGGAGAATGGAGGAGAAGGGATTGCGGCGTGACCATCCCCCCTGGGGGGTGATTTCTCGCTTTCTGTCTCTATGTCTCTCTCTGTCTGTCTGGCGAGCGCACGTGCCCTATAGCAAAAAACAAACAAACAAACAAACAAAAAAAACATGTAAAAATGTTATATTCACCTGCTGAAAACTAAGCAATAGAAAACCCTGAAGGAACAAAACGGGGGAACATAACTTAAGAAGGATCTTCAAAAAGTTCACCAAAAACATGTATTATGAGAAATCTATTTTTGAATTTGAAAATTTTTTTGCATCAAGACCAGTCTACCTTTTAATTCCAGTTTTCTTGTGACGGTTTGGAAGTCCTCTAATGTTATATATGGAGTCACAAAGATACAATACTTTTTTGTCAGCTGGAAGACAATGGAGTGAAGTGTTGGAAGAAAAAGAAGATTGTGTAAGTAGAATTATACACACAATGACAATGTTTCAAAATGTGGGAGACAAAGTCGTTCTCAAACAAAAAAATCAGGGAAATTATTGCCAAAAGATGTGCACTGTAAGAAAATTCATAGGGGGGAACCAGCAGTTAGCGTAATGGCTATGTCGCTGGACTCCCACGTAGTCGACCGCGGTTCACGTCCCGGACCCGGTGGCTTAAAACTCACGCCGGGCGCGTGTGCGTGCGTGCCCAAGAAGGGATTGCGGCGTGACCATCCCCCCTGGGGGGTGATTTCTCGCTTTCTGTCTCTATGTCTCTCTCTGTCTGTCTGGCGAGTGCACGCGCCCTATAGTGAAAACCTCTCCCAAAAAAAAAAAAAAAAAGAAAAAAAGAAAATTCATAGGGAATTATCTAGGAAAAGAAATATGATACCAGGTAGAAACTAGGAGAGATGACAGAAATTGTGTGTGTGTGTGTATATATATATATATATATATATGTACACACACTAGCAGATGGTATAATGGTTACATCACTGGACTCTCATGTAGTCAACTGCGGCTTGAGTTCTGGATCTGATGGCTTAAAACTCATGCCAAGAGCATATGTGTGCATCCCAAAATCCCAAGAGGAGAATGGAGGAGAAGGGATTGTGGCATGGCCATCCACCCTGGGGGGTGATTTCTTGCTTTCTGTCTCTCTGTCTCTCTGACAAGTGCACGCTCCCTATTGCAAAAATCTCTCTCCCCCTCAAAAAATAAATACACATACATATATGTGTATGTGTACATATGTGTGTGTGTGTATGATAACATATATATGATAGTGAGAGAGGGAATGTGAGAAAACATCCACCATGGGGAATGGCCACACTACAGTTCCTTCCCTTCCATCTCTCCCTCTTTTTCAGGATTTGGGGTACAGATGTATACATTCTCAGTGTGTTTCTCAAGCCACTGGGTCCAGGACTCAAATCACATAATCAGTCCTGTGGGATCCAGCCACCTTAACCACAATGCCTTGGGCTGGTCCAGTTTGTCATTTCATTATTGTGTTATAAGAGACATATTTGAAATCCTAGTACCTTGTGAGATACATGGTTTACAAACATTTTTTCCCATTCGGCAGGTTGTCTTTTCACATTCTTTTTGGTGTCCTTTGAGGTACAAAAGTTTTAAAATTGGATGAAGTCCAGTTTATTTACTCTTTATTTTTGTTGCTTGTGCTGTTGGTGTCATATCTAAGAACATGTCTTGAAATTCAAGGTCATGAAGATTTACCCCTCTGTTTTCTTCTACACATCCTACAGTTTTAGCTCCATTTTCAGGTTAACTATTGTGTTTGGTGTAAGGTACAGTCCAACTTCATTCTTTTGCATGTGTATATTTTGTTGTCTTGGCACCATTTGTCAAAAAAGATTATTTTTTTCCCCATTGAATAATCTTGGCATCTATGTTGCAAATCAGTTAACCACAAGGATCATAGATTTATTTATTTCTTCACTCTCGATTCCATTCTCTTGGTCTATATGTCTATCCTTATGTCAGCACCACATCTTAATTATTGTTGCTTCATAGCAAATTGTGAAATTAGGAAGTATGAGTCCTCCAGCTTTGTTCTTCTTCAAAATTGTTTTGGCTATTCTGAATCACTTGCAATTCTATATGAATTTTAGAATCAGCTTGTTGATTTCTATAAAGAAGCCAGCTAGAATTCTGTTAGGGATTGAGTTGAATCTGCAGGTCAATTTAAGGATTATTTTCATTTTAATAATATTTAATATTATAATCCATCAAAAATGGGATGTTTTCTCATTTATTTAGATCTTTAACTCCTTTCAACAATGCTATGCAATCTTTAGAGTATGTTTTGCACTTCTTTTAGTTAAATTTATTTCTAAATATTTTATTCTTTTTGATTCCATTATAAATGAAGTTGCTTACTTAATTTCTCTTACTGATTGTTCATTGCTAGTGTATAAAAATGCAATTAATTCTTGTATATTGATCTTGTATCCTGCAACCTTACTGGACTTGTTGACTATTATATAGTTTTTAGTGGATTTCTTAGAATTTTTCTGTATATATTACATTATCACTTATGACTGCAGATAGTTTTACTTCTTTCAAAGTTGGGTGCTGTTTATTTCTTTTTCTTGACTGATTTTCTTGGATGGAACTTTTAGTGCAAGGTTGATGAAGTGTTGTGTATAGACATCCTTGGTTTTTTCCTTTTATAGGCAGAAAGTGTGAATCTTTTACCACTGGGTATGATAACTGTAGGTTTGAGATTGAGGAAGTTCCCTTCTATTTTCAATTTGTCGTGTATTTTTAACATGTGAGATGTTAGCTTTTTGTCAGATGCTTTTTCTATGTCTATTGAGATGAACTTGTTTTCTTTTTTTATTCTACCAATATGATGTACTACATTAAATATATTTTGCATCCTTAGGATGGACCACATTTGGCCATAGTGTAAATTATTTCTATATGTTGCTGGATTTGGTTTGCTAGTGTTTTGTTAAAGATTTTTGTATCCATATTTGCAAGGAATGAGTAATTTTCTTTTTTTTAATGTCTTTATTTAGTTTTGGTTAAGGATAATACTGGTCTCATAGAATGAGTGTGGAGGTGTCTCCTCTCTTCTGTCTTTTTGGAAGTTTGTAATAAGCTCTTCAAAATGTAGAGGTAATGCCCGAAGAACAGATATTGATTCTTGTTTCTTTGTTTGTTTTCTTAAGAATTATTTTATTTCATCTTAGTCTTTGTCATTATTTATTTATTTATTTTTAAGTTGACCAGAGAGTCAGAGAGAGTGACAAGGAAAGTGAGAAAGCAAGCTACTTTCCAGGACTCAAACCAGTCAGTCATGGGGGAATCTAGCCACCCTAACCACCATGCCACCTGCTGGCCCCAAGTATTGATTCCTCTTTCATTATTTGGGAGAATTCAGCAGTGGAGCCATCTGGCCTTAGCCTTTTTGTGTGTGTAGTATTTTAATTACCCATTCAGTCTCTACTTGTTATTAGTCTATTCAGATGATCTGCTTTTTCTTGAATCAGTTTTGGTAGTTTGTGTCTCTTCTAGGAACTATTTCATCTACATTATCTTTTATTGGCATGCAACTGTTCATAACAGTCATCTTCATTCTTTTTAGTTCTCTAAGGTCAGTAGTAATATCCCCTATTTAATTTCTTATTCTAGTAATTTGAGTTATTATCTTTCTTAAAGATTTGATTTTGTTGATTCATCTATTCTTTATCTCTCCCCTACTCACTGATTTCGACTTTCATTTTCATTGTTTTCTTCCTTCCCTTTATTTTGCTCTTGTTTTTCCAGTGTCGTAAAATGGAATATTAGAATATTGAGTTGAGATCTTCCTTCTTTTTTAAGATAGGAATTTACAACTGTAAATTCTCCACTAAGCACCTCTTTCGATGCAGTTCCTAACTTTTGGAATATTGTATTTTCTATTTCCTTAAAGTGCTTTCTGATTTACCTGTTCAGTTTTTTCCTTTGACTCATAGGTTAAATAGATGTTGTGTAATTTCCACACATTTGTGAGTTTCCCAGATTTCCTTCTGTTTATTGATTTCCAATTTTATTCCATGTAGTTAGAGCACATACTTTGTCTTATTCCATCTTTTGAAATTGATTGGGCTTTGTTTTATGAGCTAACATATGGTCTATCCTGATAATGTTCCATGTTCATCTGAGAGCATTTGATAATGTTCCATGCTTCTATTGTTGGGTTGAGTGTTCTATAGACGCATGTTAAGTCTCGTTAGCTTATGGTGTTGTTCAAGTCTTCCATTTCCTTTTTATATGCCTAGTTGTTCCATCCATCATCAAAACTGGGTATTGAAATATCCAAATATTGTTTAACAGTTTTCTCCTCTCTTTACTATCTTTCTAATGAATGGACCCTGTTATCATTATAATATGTATCCCTTTGTTTATAGCAACTTTTTTGTGTTTGATCTATTTTGTCTGATATCAATGCAGCTTTAATATCAGATTTCTTGTAGTTGCCATTTGCATGGTGTGCCTTTTTTTTTTTATCCTTTTGCTTTCAATCTGTTTGTATCTTTGAATCTAAAACGTGTCTCCTGTAGACGATATATTGTTGAATCTTCTTTTTTTTCTTTCTTCTGAAAGGTTTTTGCTATAGGGTGCATGCACTTGCCAGAAAGACAGAGAGAGACAGAGAGACAGAAAGCGAGAAATCACCCTCCCCCACCCCGGGGATGGCATGCCTCAATCCCTTCTCCTCGTTCTCCTCTCAGGATCTTGGGCATGCACGTACACGGACCCAGCGTGAGTTTAAGCCACTAGGTCTGGGACTCGAACCGCGATTGACTACATGGGAGTCTAGCAACATAGCCATTACACCTACTGCTGGTCCCTTGTTTGTTTTTTACTAGCAATCTCTGTCTTCTGATTAAATTATTTAATCCATATACATTGAATGTTATTATTGATACCACTGGATTTATGGCTGCTATTTATTTTTTATACCTCTTCTGTTTTTGTTTGTTTGTTCCTCTAGTCCTTTTACTACTTTCATTTGCATTTTTCATTTAATTTATTTTTTTGTAACTGCATTTTCTTGAATTTTTTACCTATTAGTTGCTCTAGGGCTGCTATGGTTTGAATAAGGGTTTGTCCCCCAAAGATTATGCTGTGAAAATTTGTTCCCTAGTGTTATGGTATTAGGAGGTGGTGGGAACTTTAGGAAGATGACCCATCTTCATGTGGGCATACACCTTGCCAGACAAGGTCAGCATGTGAGTCAGTGAACTAAGAGAGGAAGACAAACTTTCAAAGTGAGCAAACACCATCCAATCAGCTAGGAACAGGGGAGGGACAAACAGAGGAAGTGGAAAAGTCTGTCTTCTCTTTCTCTTCCTCTTTCTCTTTCTGCACATGTGTGCTGACCTGCCAGCTTCTCTTGGCCATGTCGTGATACAACAACAAAGGTCAGCCACATGCCCTTGGACTTTCCAGCTATCAGAATCATGAGCCAAATAAACCTCTATTCATTATAAATGATCCATTCATTGGCATTTCTGTTTAGTGACACAATAAGAAATTAATACAATGGCTTATGTTATACATGTTTACTTAGAATTAGCTTTAGATTTATAGTAACTAGTAATTAGCCAACTAATTCGATTAACTACTTCATATGACTATTTCAAACTAACTTGTTAACTAACAGATTCAATGAACAATTACACTGAGATGCGCTACATAGATCTATTACTTTCCCCCCCTCCCTCCTGTTTTTGGGGACATTATGCTTATACATATTAAAAGTGTTACAAACCCAACAATGCATTATTAAAATTGTTACTTTATATAATTGTATGTATTTTAAAGAAGCTCAGAGAAGAGAAGATCAAGTATATATTTACAAATTTCATTGTAATTTTATTTATCATTTCTGCTTCTTGGGAAAGAAGTATTATTTGTTCCTGTGGATTCAAATTGCCATGTGGAGTCATTTTTTTTAACCTGGTTGAGATTTTATCTCATTCACCTTCCAAATATATTACCTTTCTGTTAATATATATATAATAGGTCCAGCAATACTTCATATACAAGTTTTGTATAGTTGCTTTTTAATTAAGTTGAGAGAAGAAAAGAGAAAACTGTATTTTTATACCATTTTTTAAATAATTATGTAATTGTCTTTGTTAGTATTCTTTGATTTTCCTCATGAATTCAGATTACTACCTGGGGTCACTTGCTTTCAGCCTGAAGAACTTTCACTGTATTTTCTATAAGGCGTATCTTTTAGCAGTAAATTTTCTCCATTTTTGTTTATCTGGGTATGTCTTTATTTTATCTTAATTTTTGAAAGATAGTGCTTCTGGATATAGGATTCTTGGTTGACAGTGTTTTCTTTGAGCATTTTGAATATGTTATCACATGGTCACTGGCCATCATTGTTTCTGTTAAAAGGGAAAAAAATGTATCTTATTGGAGTTTCCTTGTAAGTGGAAATAATTTTTCTCTCTTGCTACTTTCAAGATTTTCTCTGTCTTTAAGAGATTTTACTATGATGTGTCTATTTGTGGATCTATGTTAATCCTACTTGAAGTTCATTGAACTTTCTGGCTGGGTAGATTATTTCCAATAAATTTGGGATATTTTCAGTCATTATTTCTTTGATCATTTCTTTCTGCTTCTTTCACTCTCCTTTCCTTCTAGTATTACCATAAATATATTTTGGTATGCTTAATGGTGTCCCACGTTTTCCTAAGGATTGTTGATTTTCTTCACTATTTTTCCTCTGTTTTTCAGAATACATAATCCCCATTGATCTATCTTCAAATTCATTAATTTTTTTTTTTCTGCCAGTTCAAATCTGCTATGGGACCCATCTAATAAATTTGTCTTTCAGTAGTTATAATTTTCAATTCCAGAAATTTTATTCGGTTCTTTTCCATAATGTCTATCTCTTTACTGATAGTCTTTATTTGATATGATGTTGACTGCATCTTCCTTTACTTCTCTAGTCATGGTTTTCAGTTCTTTGAACTTATTTTTATGGCTACTTTGAAGTTTTTTTTTTTTTCCCAGTAAATCTGATATTTGGTCACTCTCACAAGTAGTTCCTGCCTGCTACTTTTTGTTTTGGTAGGTGAATTACACTTTTATTTCTTTGCATGTTGTCATTTTTGTAAACTGTAGATTTTAGATAATATCTTACAGCAATTCCGAGTATTGGTCTCCCCTTTTGGGGGCTCATCATTGTTATTTTCCTGTCTATTTGGTGACTGAACTATTTTAGAAAAATCTATTCCCTCCAAACCTTAACTCCTCACACATGCACACACTGTATAAAGTTTCTGATATTATTCTTTATGGAGTATGCAGTCTTGGGTATGATCATAGTCACCCTGGGATGATAGCGGCATTGGCAGGATGCACTTTTATGGTCTCCTAGGGTGCCTCAGACACCCCAGATTTTAATCTCCATAAATTGATAGCTGATTGTTTCAGTGTAAAAAAAAAAAAAAAAAAAGAAGAAGACAAAAGAAAGAAATCTCTGGAGCATAAGTTGCTCCACTGACTTAGTGAATTAAGTTGAAGCTCCTTTGAAGGGTTAGTTTTTGAGGTCAATGTTTGAGATTTGTTCTGACCCTAGGGGGCGCCTCCCAGTTATATACATATTTTCTTTTTCCTGATTCTATCCAGCAAAATAGCTGGCCTACAGCTCAGCTAATATCTTTAATGTTTCTACCTATCGCCTCCCAGGTGTCTTTCACTTTACGGTCTACTGTTCTTAATGGTTCCCTTAGGCTTGAACTTCTCCATATCATGTTACAAATGAAATAAGTTCCTTTGGGAAGAGATTCAGAGCCCTCTTTTTAAAATCATGCTTCTTCCCTTGGACAAAATCTGTGATCCATAGCTCTGAAGTGAGAGTGGAAACAATGGCACATTTCACTCTGAGTGACAGCTCCACTTTAGGACCTGAGCACTCCGTGAAAGGGGCGAAAACAGTCTCAAGTGTTCTTGCTTTTCTTCTGCTGGGTTGGACCCTCTGACTTATGATCTACAAAGAAGCCAGAGTGAGGGCAATCTGGACCGTAGTATTCCCAGCACATCTCATTCCTGGTAAAGCCTCCATCCTATGAATGGGGAAGAAGGGACCACCTCCAGTTTCTCAGTTGAACTCACCTGGAACTTAGCCTCAGAACAGGTAACTGGAGGCAGAATTAAAATGCTAATGTCCTGCTCCTCCCAAAAAGATAGCCTTTTAACTGGGGGGCCAGAGTGGGGAGAGGATCTTATATTAGATGCGCTAGTCTGCAGTGTAGTTTCTGTCTTGCCGAGCTGAGAGGGAGAAGGGAGAAAGCATTTTAAATACCATAGTAGTCTTAGTTCAAGAAAAATAGATTTCTGAGTAAATATTGCTTCATTTGCTTTATACTTAGGACTATCTCCAGAGTTTAAATGGTTGGGTTTATTTCTTGTAATTTTCTCCAGTTTCACTAGGGAGTGAATAGCTCTTCATGCCACCATGACAGTGTAACTCAAAAAAGAAGAGTTTGTTAACCTTATAAAGAACATCTATAAAATTCCTACAGTTAACATCATACTTACTGGTGAAAAATTGGATGCTCTTTTCCTAAGATCAGAAACAAGATAAGAATGTCATCGCTCACGCTTCCTATTCAATAGCATAGTGGAAGCCAGAGGAATAAGGCAAGAAAAACAAATAAAAGGCATACAGAATGAAAATAAAGAGGAAAAACTGTGTTTGTCCACAACACCATTACGTAGAAAATCCAAGATAATTTATAAGGCTTCTAGCACAAATAACTGAATTTAGCTCGGTTATAGGATATAAAGTTAATATCTAAAACGATTTTATTCCTTTTTATTAGCCTCATAGAACTAAAATACAAAATTTACAAACAGTACACTTATCATAGTACAAAAATGAATGTTGGTTTTACATGGGTGTAAAACTAACAACATATGTATAGGATCTGTATGCTGAAATTATAATGCTCTGACAAAGGAAATCAGAGAAGATCCTAATAAATGGACAGATAGTCATGATCAAGGATTAAAAGATAATGTTGTTAAGATGTTAGTTCTCCCAAATTGATCTAGACGTTGACCACAGCCACAATCCTATTCACACCCCAGCAAAAGTTCCAGAAAGTGCACAGTAGTAAAATGTGATGCTCTGTGGTGGAAGCTTTGGGTTCTTGTCCAGAGATCTCCCTAAGTATGTTGAGGATGTATGTGCCCATAATTCAGGACAGTCTAAAGCCGGGGTTGAATTGCAGCAGCAGGACCCTGTTAAGGGTGCTGTTTCTCATTTTCTCTCTCACTTATGGAACAAATAAATAAATAAGCTAGGGAAAAATATCTAAGAGGCTTTTTTTGTAGGTATTACCAAGCTGTTCATACAATTTATATGGAAAAGATAAGAAACTAGAAGAGCCAAAACAATTTTGAAAGAGAACAAAATTGGAGGGCTTGCACTACCTGATT
Source organism: Tupaia tana (assembly GCA_026018925.1). Classification (NCBI taxonomy): domain Eukaryota; kingdom Metazoa; phylum Chordata; class Mammalia; order Scandentia; family Tupaiidae; genus Tupaia; species Tupaia tana. Next base: position 43,087,964 of record JAKSZU010000018.1, read on the forward strand.
TTAAGGCTGAAGGTAGTTGAGACAACATTGGTACTGGTACAATAATAGTCATATGGTTCAGGGGAATAGAACAGAGAATATAGAAATAGGCCCACATCAATGACTTTGACACAGGTACAAGGAAATTCAATAGAGAAAGGTTCATCTTTTCAAGAATTTTGTTTAAACAATTGGATATTACTATTTGGTTGTCAGAAAAGTCATGACTTATTTTTTTTTCTATGCAAGTGAAAAAAAATTTTTACCCAGTATGTGAAAAAAATAACCTTGACCCAAACCTTACATCTCATGCAAAAAACAAATAAAAAACTTCAAAATGACTCAGATCTAAATGTAAAATGTGAAACTACAAAGCTTTTATAAGAAAACATAGGAGAGGACCAGCAGATGGTACAATGGTTATGTCATTGGATTACTATGTAGTCAACCATGGTTCAAGTCCCAGACACAGTGCCTTAAGACTCACACAGGGTGTATGTGCAAGCATGCCCAAAATTCCAAGAGAAAAATGGAGGAGAAGGGATTTCAGCATGGCCATTCTCCCAGGGGGATGATTTTTCACTTTCTGTCTCTCTCTGTCTCTCCAGCAAATGCATGTGTCCTGTAGCAAAAATCTCTCAGAAGAAATAAAAGAAAGAAAGAAAACATAGGAGAATATATTTTTAACTGTGAATTAAGTAGAGAGTTTTTAGATATGACACAAAAAGCATAGTCCATAAAAGAAAAAAAATTAAATTGGGATTCATTAAATTAAAAACCATTGCTCTGGAAAAGACACTGCTAAGAAAATAAAAAATAGAACATACATTAGGAGAAAATATCTGCAGATCATGTTTGTGACAAAGGATTTGTGTCCAGCATATAGAAATAACATTTAAAGTTCTTCTGCAAAACAACAAATAACTCAGTTTTTAAATTAGGTTCAGAGCCAGTGGATAGCATGGTGGTTAAAGCTCTGGACTCCCACATGGCCCACTGTGGTTTGAGTGCCGGACCTGGTGGCTTGAAAATCATGCCATGGGGACCAGCAGACGGCATAATGGTTAGTTACATCACTAGACTCCCATGTGGCTGACCACAGTTTGAGTCACAGACTCAGAGGCTTGAAACTCACACCAGGTATATGTGTGTGTATACCCAAAACCCTGAGAAGAGAATGAAGGAAAAGGGATTGTGGTGTGACCACAACGGGGGTGATTTCTTGCTTTTCTCTCTCTCTCTCTCCAGTGAGTACACACACCCTATAGCAAAAATATCTAAAAAGAAAAAAAAAAATGGAAAAGAAAATCTGCCGGGGACCAGCCTTGGTGTGGGTGGGTTATCTCGACGGAGGCGGCGCAGGTGAACAGAAGACAGAGGCCTCGGTGCCTTTTCAGGCACGTCCTATGCCGGACACCCCCCAGAGATCGCTCTCTGGGGAGTGACAACTGCTAGGAATCATCGTGCCTTTTTATTGAAAATGTGTTACATGCAAGTAAAGGGAGAGGGGCTACGTGTTTCAATTATCAGCTCATAAAGTTTTTAACAACAGGGAACATAGATTCTATTCAGGGTTGGATTAAGGGTGAGTCTCGTGCAGTTCCGCATTTGTAGGTGGGTCTCCATAGAATGCAGTTTTGGGAAGGCGGTTCCGGTAAGCAGAGATAATTATCAGCTGATGCGGCGCAGCAGCCATTTTGTGATTACCAGTAATGGCTCTGAGAAAAGAAAATCTCAAGAATAGATATTAGTTCCTCTGGATCTTAATAAATAATGATACTTACATAGTTTTATAGGGATCTAAAACTTGATTTGAGGAGTCCTAAAATATTTATCTATTTTGCTTGGTGAGGGCGGAGGTGTCCTGGGCCAGTTTTGGCCTAATCCTATTTTAAGTAAAGAAAGGATTAAGTTTACCTTAAATGTATTTTGAAGGGCCTTCCAAAGGTCAAGATTATTTCTGCCTAGATAGAACTTCAGCCCACCCTCTACTGTGACCATGGAGATAAAGCATTGTAATTAATAGTAGGTGATTATAGCAAAGGGGAGCGGTCAGGGGAGTTCCTGGAAAATTTTATCATATACTCAGGATGTATAAGAGAGCTTATGCAATTCTTTTATAGAAGTAAATTGGGGAGTCAGAGGGGGGTCGCTTCCCAGCAAGGCTACCAGTTTTCTGGAGCAAATAGCAAGCAGTTGCTGACATGCTAATTGACCCAAGCTTTGTTCCAAGGTCAGGGGGGTGCACAACAGTGGCCTTGCCAGCATATTGATCTGACCGGAAGCGGGGCTCAAAGGTCGGGGGGCTCAGACAGATCCTGGGCCTCGCCGGGTCGGACTCCTCCAAAAATCACACCAGGTGAGTGTGTGTACATGACCAAAATCCCAGGAGGAGAATGGAGGAGTAGGAATTGTAGTGAGCTGTTCCTTCTGGGGAGGTGAGTGAATTCTCACTTTCCCTCTCTCTATCTCTGTTTCTTTCTGAAGAGCACATAAGTTTTATGACAAAAACCTAAAAAAAAGGAAAAAAAAAGAAAAAAAAAGGAAAAGAAAAGAGAAAAGATTAAGTTCAAAGATCTAAATAGATACTTCACCAAGAGATATATAGTTACTGGGACCAGCAGGTGGCGTGATGGTTAAGGTGCTAAACTGTCACATAGCTTACCATGATTCAAGCCTCAGAACTGGCAGCTTGAAAATCATGCTGGGTGTGTGTGTGTGTGTGTGTGTGTTTGTGTGTGTGTGTGTGTATGTGTGAGTGTGTCCAAAAATCCTGAGAGGAGACTGGAAAAGAAGGAATTATGCATCATTCTTCGTTAGGGAAATATCAATTAAAAGTACAATGAAATCACACACCCCTATTAGAATGGCTAAAATAAGAAATCTGACAATACCAAGTGTTGACAAAGATACAAAATAATTAGAACTCTAACATTGCTCATGAGAGTGCCAAATTTTACAACCTTTGGGATAAACAAGGTTGAATCTTCTTATAAAATTAACTATATCCAGCAATCCCACTACTAGTTAAGTGAAACTTATATTCACATAAAACCCCACATGGAAATTTTTATAGCAGTCTTTTTTGTTCTGTTTTTGTTTTGTTTTGTTTTGCCATAAGGTGTGTACACTTTCCAGAGAGAGACAGAGACAGAGAGAAGAAAAGTGAAAAATCATTCCCCAGGGAGGATAGCCACCTCTCATTCCCTTCTCGTCCAATCTCCTCTTGGAATTTTGGGCATGCACGCACACACACCCAGCATGATTTTCAAGCCACTGGGTCTGAAACTCGAACCGTGGTAGGCCACGTGGGAGTTCAGTGCCTTAACTACTGGACTACCTGTTGGTCCTATTGCGGCTATATTCATAGTAGCACAAAACTAGAAACAAAGATGTTTTTCAATTAATGGAAAGATAAGCAAACTGCAATACATCCATGCAATGGAATAGTATTCCATTGGACATAAATAAATAAAAAGGAAAAATAAAAATAAAAAGGAACAGATTACTAATCCACATAAACATGGATGACTGTTCATTGCATCTTTGCCAGGCGAAAGACAGCAGAATCAAAAGGTTCCATATGGTCTGACACTATTTATATGACATTTTGAAAAAGACAAAATGCAGTCAGGATTAGAGGTTGGTGTAAGGAATAGATACAAAAGGTCTACAGAGAGGATTTTTTAAGGAAATGGAATGTATCATGATTATGGTGTTGAATAACTAGCTAGTTGCTTGTTAAAACCCATAGAACTGGGGCCAGCAGGTGGCATAGTGGTTATGTCACCGGACTCCCACATGGCCAACCACAGTTCAAATCCTGAACCTGGTGGTTTGAAAATCACTCCAGGCACGTGTACATACATGCCCAAGATCCCAGGAAGAAAATGGAGGAGACGGGATTGTGGTATAGCCACCCCTTTTGGGGGGGAGGTGATTTCTCACTTTCCCTCTCACTGTCTCTGTCTATCTCTCTCTTTGGTGAACACACATGCCCTGGAACAACAACAATAACAACAAAACTACAAAAAAAAAAAAAAAAAAAAAAGCCGGTATATCAGAGTATAAGCTAAAAAGCAAAAACAAAACAAAAAATGAAAATGGGAAACAAAAAATGGAATGCAAACTATAATAAATGACAACTAACTGTACTACAAATTAATTATGTAAGTACACTGAAGGGAGTATGGGAGAAAAGAACTTAGGTTACTTTGTAAAATATTCAATATTTGGCTGAATAATGTAAAGGTAAACACAAAAAGAACTGTATATAGAATGTAATACTCTTGTTTCTCATGGGGAGAAGGGGTTGAGGATTGGGTTACCAGAGCTGCAACCCAATCAAATACATATATCTATGTGTCCAAACTGGTGTAAATAAACAATTAAATAAATAAAAGAGTTGAACAAATAGATAAACATATTTTGATAATGACAGTCCTATGTCTCACTGTTGGAAAAATAAGTTATGAATAAGGAAAGGGGAGGGACCAGCAGTTAGCGTAATGGCTATGTCGCTGGATTCCCACGTAGTCGACTGCGGTTCGCATCCCGGACCCGGTGGCTTAAACTCACGCCGGGCGCATGTGCGTGTGTGCCCAAGATCCTGAGAGGAGAATGGAGGAGAAGGGATTGCGGCGTGGTCATCCCCCCTGGGGGGTGATTTCTCGCTTTCTGTCTCTCTGTCTCTCTCTGTCTGTCTGGCAAGTGCACGCATCCTATAGCGAAAACCTCTCAAAAAAAAAAAAATAAGGAAAGGGGAAGGCAAAGATGAACTTGGTGAGAATTAATAATAATCAGAGGTACTGGAATGAGTTCACTTCTTAAAAAAATACATACAATGTATGGGTCCAGCAGGTGGTGTGGTGGTTAAGATGCTGGATTCTCACATGGTCGACTATGGTTCGAGTCCCAGACCTGGTGGTATGAAAATCACACTGAGAGTGTGTGAGTACATGCCCCAGATCCCAAAAAGAGTGGAGGAGTAGTAATTGCAGCATGACCATTCTCCTTGGGGTTTATTTATTATCTCACTTTCCCTCTCTCTGGTGAGCAAACATGCCCTATGGCAAACACCTAAAAAACAGAAATAAAAGAAACACATGTACACATAGATAGATACAGACATAAATACAAACGTATATGTATGCACGAGGAAGTAGAGTCCATGTATTTTTAAGCGCTGTTCACTAACACGGCCTAGCCAAATGCTCCAAACTCGATTTCTAAGTATTATTCTTCAATTAAAGGGACCAGGGACAGGGATAATACAAGATGAGCCTGACAAATCTTCATGTGCCAGAAAGGCTGAAATCGCTTAACTGAGAAGGGGGCGTATTGAAAGGGCACATGGCCAACCTGAGAAAGGCTCCAATTCCAAGGCTCAAAGAAGTCCAATAACGAAACAGCTACTGCTAATACTGAGCTGTAAACCAATCGAATATGTATCTTTGTGTCCATATTGATATTCATGAGCAATTGAATAAATAAGAAATAGTGTAATGGTTACATCATTGGACTCCCACACGGCTGACCGCGGTTTGAGTCCTGAACCCATCAGTTTGAAATTCACGCTGGGTATGTGTGTGTGTGCATGTGTGCCCAAGATTCTGAGAGGAGAATGAAGGAGAAGGGATTGTGGTGTGGCCATCCCTCCAGGAGTGATGTCTTGCTTTCGGTCTCTCTGTTTCTCTGTCTTTGCCATATGCACACACCCTATGGCAAAAATCTCTCTTAAAAAAGTAAGAACAGTGGTCAGCAGGTGGTGTGGTGGTTAAGACGCTGGACACTCCCACATAGCAGATCACGGTTCAAGTCCTGGACCTGGTGGTATGCTTTCTCACTTTCCCTCTCTCTCTGTGTCTCTCTCTGATCAAATTAAAATAAATGAATAAAAAAATTAAAATAAAGAAGCCTAAAATAAATTTTTTAAAAGTAAGAACAAATGGGGAAGAAGATACAATTCTTCCTTACAGAGGAATCCTGGTTACTAATTATAGAAAAGTGAAAGTAGAAAACAGTATTAAACATAATAATCATTGATGCGGGCAAAATCCACTGATGCATGCCAAAATAAGAAGGCAGAAGTTTAAACAGATTAAAATATTCACATAGTCTTTAAGTATCTCCCCCAAGACATTTATTAATATCTTTTTCTTTTATGGCTTTTGCCATAGGGTATGTGTGCTTACTGGAGAGAGACAGGAAGAGAGAAAGTGAGAAATCACCCCTTTCAGGGGGGAATGACCATACCACAAACCCTTCTCCCCCATTCTCCTCCTGGAATTTTGGGCACGCATGCATCTGCACTCAGTGTGAATTTCAAGCCACCAGATCTGGGACTCGAACTGTGGTCGGCCGTGTGGGAGTCAGCACCTTAACCACTATGTCACCTGCTGTTTCCTATTAGTATCTTAATAAAAGAAAGCAGTCAGAACTTACCAGTGGAGAAACTTGGCAGACATGGCTTAAACCAAGTGATAAAGATGAACATTACCAGAAACAAAGACCTGCTGATGTCATGACTCCCCCACCCCCCAATATGATGCATGAGAGGGGTACATTGCTTCTGTGACAATGAGGTCACAAACGTGCTGAGCAGTCTTGGACTAACTGTTACATTCCGGGCTCCAGTTTTGCCCTGTGTATGGAGGAACTGGGGTAGATGAAGCAGATGCTTTCAAATAAGATTATTTATTTTTTTATTGTTGTTTGTTTTTGCAAAAAGAAAAAAAAAAAAAGCCTCCCCTCCTGAACTAAAAACTAAGACAGAGTGGCTCTGAAACTGCCTAAAAATGCATAACCCTGAATGTAATCAAGAACAATGTCAAACAAACTCTAATTGAGGGACAGTCTAAAATATTATTGGCCAGAACTCTTCAAAATGTCAAGGTCATGAAGGACAAAGGAAGACTGAAGGATTGTCACAGATGTGGGGGAGGGGGAACGAAGGAGACAGGATGACCAAATAATCTTATTTTGTACATTTTGATCATTGTTCCATATAAGATGTTGACATCAGGGAGGCTGGGTGAAGGGAACATGGGAATTCTCTGTGCTATTTTTGCAACTCTTTTTCAAAGATAAAATTATTTCAAAATAAAATATTTAAAATACAACAGAAATAAAGAGAGAGAGAAAGAGAGATGTGAGGACAAAGAGAACAAAGAAAGTGGTTTGGGAGACTTTATCTCAAAAGAACTGGGGACATGGTTACTGGCACAAGTTTACCAGAAGCAAGTAGATAAGAAGTTCATTCATTTTGACTGAATTATTTTGCCAAAAGAGTTGTCGGCCTGGACTTTTAAAAGAGACTCTGTTTGAGTTTAAAATCACCCTTGGGTTCCCAACCCTCTATTGGTAAGAAGGGGTTGGACAAAGCTGGTCACTCCTCAAGGAGATTATATTCCCCAACACACATTTTAGATAAGCCAGAGAAGAACCTTCTAGATGAGAAAGCCAGAGGCTAGGGAGCTATGGCCTTGGAGCAGAATCAGAGACTGCCACGGTTTGAATGTGTCTGCCAAAACAAAAAGTTTCATGTGTTGGAAACTTTATTCCCAAATTCATATGTTGATGGTATTTGGGGGTGAAGCAGTTAGGAGGTAATTAGGATTAGACAAGGTCATCATGCTGAGACTCCCATGATGGAACTGGTGACTTTATAAGAAGAGGCAGAGAGCTCTGATCTGATAGATGCCCCCTCTGTCTTGCCATACGATGCCCTCTGTCATGTTATCCTGCAGTAAAAAGGCCTTTCCCTGATGCTGTCCTGCTGCTCTTGGATGGCCTAGCCTCCAGAACTGTGAGCTAAATAAACCTCTATTCTTGATAAATTATGCAGCCTGTGGTATTTAGGTATAGCAACAGAAAACGGACTGAGGTAGAACCTAAACAGAGGTAAAAGTTCCAGAGTAAGTGGCCCTTAAAATCCCTGTTTGGCAGGATTTGGGGATAACTATGGACAAAGATCTGCTAGTGAGTTCCCTTCTCTCTCTCTCTGAATAGGAGTGTTTATTGTGGGAGTCCAGTATCTGTTCTAGAGTTGTACACTAGGTGTATGTTGCAGTGGGCCATCAAATACCTAGCCTTTTAGCAACAGGAACTCCAGCAAGCTGAAGCTGAAATATGTGAGATGAATGAGATGGAGAATAAAACAAAAACTTTTAGTGTTTAAAAGTGCACTCTTTGGGAACCAGCAGGTAGCATAGCGGTTATGTTGTTGAATTCCCACATGGCCACCCGTGGTTCGAGTCCTGGACCTGATGGTTTGAAAAATCACATCTTGCATGAGTGTATGCATGCCCAAGATCCTAGGAGGAGAATGGAGGAGAAGGGGTTGCAGCATAGCCATCTCTCCTGGGGGTGATTTTTCATTTTAACCTCTCACTATCTCTGTTTCTTTCTATCCAGTGAGCAAATCTCTAAATAAAAATAAAAATAAATAAAAAACAAAATGCAATCTTTGGTGGTCCTCAGTGCTTACATTTCAGCATCTGCTGTACTCTTTCCAGACACATGGTAAGATTGTACCCTGGTCCCCTTGAAGAGAAGCATGACCACAGGAATTGGTCTGGCCGAAGAAAGTGAGCCAAGGTGGCACTATGGTTTCTGAGTGGAAGTATTTAATTAAACCAGCGTAGACCCTCTAATGCTCTTTCCATCCAGAGTGAGGATACTCTGAAGCCAAGCTCTCACTGATCTGCCATCAACCTGTAATTAGAATAAGAAGCAAAAATTTGTTGTCCTATGTCATCAAGATGGGACTTGGTAATCCTCCTGGTGGAACCACCAGACAAGGTGAGAGTGGAATCCAGGCAGGGAAATCAGAGGAGTTCACCACCAGTAGAAAGTCACCTGCTCTTAAGAGCAGACCAGAAGTGGGACCAGCAGTTAATGTAATGGCTATGTTGCTGGACTTTCATGTACTTGACTGCAGTTCGAGTCCCAAACCCAGTGGCTTAAACCAGGTGTGTGTGTGTGTGTGTGTGTGTGTGTGTGTGCGTGCCCAAGATCCCAAGAGGAGAATGGAGGAGAAGGGATTGCAGTATGGCCATCCCCCCTGGGGGGGGGGGTTGATTTCTCACTTTCTGTCTCTGTCTCTCTCTGTTTTTTCTGGCATGCGCCCTATAGCAGGAAAAAAAGAAAAGAAGGAAAAAAGCAGACCAGATGTGTTATCTGCTACACGAGCAAGGTAATGTAGCCCAAGTATTTCAACAGCCATTTTCCTTTTGTTGGGTTGGGAGGGACTTCCCTTTGCAAAGCTCAGGAGAAGACTGGCTAAGGCCTGGGTCTGTGGAAGACTGACCGGCCTTTTCTATCACAGTCATTTTGCTTCTAAGTCCTGCTTTCCAGGGATGGCCATGAATGGCCCTGAGTTCCTAGTCTGCCAGGTAAAGGAAAGGGCTGCAGCAAATCTGCATCTCTGAACATTGTTTAAACATGGCTGACCCAGTGGTGGGAAGGTGATGTGTGTGGCCATGGGGAGGCCACCCTGCTTTTACATACAAGCCTGCTGGGTAGCCCTGCACTTGGCGCTCACAGACTTGTGTTTAGCCCTGCTGTCCACAAGCTCGGTCAGTGGTCTTGGAATAATTGCCAGTCTCTCGTCCTCAGTCTCCTCGTACGCATTGAGGAATGGGGGTAGGTGAAGGAGATGCTTTCAAATAAGTGGTTTTAATCAAGGAGACTTTTCCTTGAAAATAAAAAAAAAATCATTTAAAAAAGTTAGACAAAGTGGCTCTGCACCTGTTCTCAGTTGCTTCTTCTTGGTCCTCAAAAGAGCAGCAGTCCTGCATTCCTCCAAGGAACCTCTGGGGCTCCTTGGAACATAGTTTGGGAACCCCTAAGTAGCTCTGATATGCTTCAGCTTTCCAGGATGGCAGGAACACATTGCACAGTTTCAAATCGCAGGCACCCAGAGCTGGCAACTCTTGGTAGGCTTGCAACTCTTGGTTCTGCTGGCTTAGCCCAGAGCCCACAGCACCCTGAACCCCTGCACACTCAGTGCTTGGCCAGCACCAGACAGAGATACACTTCTTGACTGGGTTAGAAGGCTTAAAAGAGACTACAAAAACCCCCACAAAAATCCTTTTTCCCTGAAAATGTATGTTTTCATGGCTGGCTTATTAACACAACCAGATCACGGGATCAGGACCAGGTGTACACAGCCTATATTTTAGAGAAAATTGAGTGGGGGAGCGCGTGGAGTCAGATTGCTCTGGGTTTGAATTCCTCAATCTGCCGTGACCTTGAATGGAAAAGTTAACTTCAGTCTTGTCTCCTTCAATTTCCTCATGGGTAAAGTGGAGCTGCTGGGACAATAGAAAATGGTCTATAGAACTGTGAGAGGGGAATGGGTGAATGCACACCAAGACCCGAGCTGGGCACCTGGCAAGGAGAAAGTGTTTATGATCCATGGCATCGCCATCATTTTCATCGTCGTCATCAACACACATGACCAGATGGGGTCATTTCACAGTCTTGTGTAAGAGATACAGGTGTTTCTGAGCAACGTGTTCCAAATTCCCACCCCCACCAACCCCAGTTCCTTGTCTATGCCAGTACAAAAGAGGGAATCAATAAACACGTGGTAGGCTGAATAGATTTGGCTAACCTGGTGATCTCCAAAGTGTTGTGTCCCAATCAAGACCAACAATCTGGTCTTGCTCTGTTGTGGATTCCCTAAAGTGGGTCGTTATTCTCATCAGAGTGTAGACCACTGTGTTCCACTGTGGCCCTGAAGGAGTTAAGTGAAATAAAGAATATTATCAATATTGTATCAGTCACAGATGAGAAACTACATACCAGGATCAGTGTAATTCATTCATTGGTTTATGGACACCGAGTCCTCCGGGGACTGTCACAAATCCACTTGATGTTCCTGAGTGTGAGATTTAGCATTTGGATCTTTGATTTAGCTGAAAGATGTGTAAAAACTCATGCAGTCAGACAACTCCCTACAGGCGATTCATCTGTGTTGGCTTTTACGTAACAGTTATTCCAATCAAGTGTCAGCAGTAACTTAAGCTCCATAACTTGCCTCTGAATTCTCATTTCTGAGACACCGGAGTGTGGAGGAAGAGTGGCTGGGGCAAGACTGGCCCTCTGGGAGAAGGGAGATTTCTTGTTCTCTCGTTTCTTTGGGATGAGTTGACACACCTGGGAGGCTGTGTTGTGGGGAAGGGTGTAGCCTTTGGCTTCCATGACTCCAGTCCTGCGTGAGGTCTTGTGTTTCCCATGGAGTGTGTCAGGGTGGGGGTGGGGGTGGGAGAGCTATGGGTCCTGGTAGGCACGGGTACTGAGGGTCCTCAGAGCTGTCACTGGGGAGTTGTCAAGGGGGCTTCAGGTTCCCAGCTGCTCTCTGGCTGGCTCAGCAGGGAGAGAACTTCTGAAGACCTGCATCTGATCAGTTAATCCAAATGGGAGACGTAACTCAGCGGTTAATGACTTGATGGATAGCGCTTAGTAGTTTTCCTCCTCTGAAATCTCTGCTGTGTCCCTTGCCACAGCCGCCCCTGCCCAGCTCTAAGTCTTTCTGATTTCTTATCACCTGTACCAAAAGCAGGAGGTGGAGGGAAAGCAGAGCATTGCTTCATCTTAGTCCTCCAGTGAGAATAAAAATGCAAGTGAATTGTTCCGTGTGCAGTTTCAGAGAGATGAATAAAGCAGTGCAATGGCATATCTATATGAGGGGGCTTCCAAGAGCAAATACTGATGGGTGACGTTTAATGAGCGTCTGCTTGATGTGGAGAAAGCCCTCCCAGGAATGCAGCGTTCGGTCCTCAGGCAAACCTGCAAAGAGGGCTCACTCACCATTCCCATTTTATAGAGGAGCAAACTAAGGTGTAGAGTGTATGAGTTGGCCAAAGTCCCATGTCTGGTCAGAGGACCGAGCTGGACTTAAAACTCAGTCTACTGACTTTGGACGTGATACCAAGTTCTTGTTAGCACACTTGTTTCACGGTGGTTGAGGATATTTGCAGACCAGTGAAAGGGCAGCTTCAGACACTTCCGGCCTCCTGAGGAAGCGATTCACAGGATAGCTGTGACTACAGGTGCTAGAGGAGGGAAACTGGGGGATGTCACTGCAGAGGGAGGTTGGCACCAGGACTCCATCTTGGTGGGCTATGAGTGGGAGGCTCTAAGGTGATGCTTTGCCAAATTCCACATTTGAATGTTCACCCGAGGTGAGTGCTGCCTTCTAGCCAGAGTCAGCTGTGGGAAACTTGGAGACCACTGGGGTAGTCCAAGAAATTCGTCAAGCAGAACTCTGTCTGTCTTTCCTGCCTTCTGTGAGGAAGTTGCACAGAAGGCAGCACAAGAAGACAAGGAGCTGGGAAACATGGGACGTTGAGGGACCTGAAGGACAAAGCAAAGGGTCAATCCTGACAGAGGTTCTCTTAGGTCATCGGGAAAGTCATGACTTTTTTTTTCTGTGCAAAAATGCATCATGACTTTCCCGACAACCCAATAGAAGAATGTAATGGAGAGTGGGGAAAAGGGGCCATTTCTAGGGAGATAATGTGTAAGCATTTTCCAGAATTAATGGAAGATACGAATCCTCAGAATCAAGAATTACAGAGTCCCAAGTAGGATAAGAAAAAAGTAAATCCACAACAGGATACATCACAGTAAACACGCGCGCGCGCACGCACACACACACACAAATTAGCCCTGGTCCAAAGGGCATTTATTACAGAGACAAGAGGGATTCTCTAGGGTTCTGGAGCATCTACACAGCTGCTCCAACTTCACTGGGCCATGTCACCTTGGGGCTGCTTCCTCTGCGATGTTGTGTTTCTTGCTTCCTACTCTGTTCTAGATTCAGAAGCCAACACCCAGAGGGAAAGGTTGGAATGAACACGAGCAAGAAGGATTCTGCCCCATCCTTGACGGAGGTTTTGCCACCACTTGCCACACCTTTGAGCCAGAGGAAGTGGAGTGGAAAGGGGACAGGGCCTCAGCCACAGCAGTCCTGGGGTACGTGAGTCTCTCACCTCGTGGCGAGGAGAGCCAGGAAGGAAGCGTCCTCTTTCCTGTCAAACATCTCTTAGGTGAGATGGTCGTGGAGAGCCGTTGTGCGTAGTGAGTGCTCAGGAAAGCCAAGCGGAAGTGTTTATTGAGCATGTACTATGCACCAGCCGTCTGTGTGCACTGCACATTCAGGTCTTACCACAAGCTGCTCATGAGGGAGGTGTTGCCATTCCTGCCTTACAGTGGCCCACTACCTTGCTAGCAAAGGTTATAGCAAAGGTCATTTGAACTCAGGCACTGCAGGTCCTGGATGGACAGGAAACTTTTCTTCAGAAGAAATATGAAGTTAAAGGTGCAGATAGAGGAGAAGCATAAAATGATCTTTTGGGGAAAAAAAAAAAAGAATAGGCACATTTAAATTTTGCATCTGGGCTCATTGCATAGGTCAGTGGTTAGGTTCTGCAGAGAGGAAGCCAGATCCAGTGTCCAACTGGTTTCAGCCCCAGGCGCTGAGGCTTTATAAACATGGCAGGTGTCCATGTGTGTGCCCAGGAACCTGATGGGATGGTATTGTTGGAAGATGAGAGTTTGTGGCATGACCAGGCCCCCCTGGGGGTGCTTTCTCTCTCTTTCTCTCTCTCATGCATGTGCATGTACCCTCTGGGTATTAAAGAAAATAATAAAATGAAATGATTAAAACAAAAAAAATTAATCTTACATCCATAGAATTCAGTCCAGTCATGTTTACAGAGCACCTGCTGGGGTTAGAACCTGCTTTACATCACTCAGGAGTGCCTTTGGGCCGAGCCTGTCCACAGGGTAGTGAGAGGAGACCAGTGCTGCTCATGTCATGGGGAAGCCTGAAGCCAGCCCAGCGCCCCAGGTGTATTTCCCTCTCCCTCCCTCCTCTGGGAGCCAGGGACAGCTCAGATGCCACAGCTTCCTCAGGCTCCAGTGTTTTAAGAGCTCTGGCTTGAAGCGGTTCCATTTGGGAGGGTTTCTCCCTAGCATTTGGTATGGAATTATTACCAAATGCTAGAGAGGAACCCTGCCAAATGCTATATATCAGCTAAAACCCAAACTCCAAAACAACGAAATATTTATAATAAAAACAGACTCTGGAGAGGGGCCCAGACTGGGGTGCCCAGCTGCTGAGCAGCTCCTGGCTGAGGTGTTCCAGGTGAGGCTTGCCTACTGGTCCAGGTGTAGCCAGCAAAGGCAGCAGGTGCCAGGTGGCATAGTCGAGTGAAGTCTTGCTCAGGAAGAAAGGAGAAGCCGCAGGTCTTGAAGTGTCCCCAAGCCCCGGAAGACATGACTAAGCCTGGAATCCCTCTTCCTCCTTGTTTCTTCATGGAGCGCTCGGTATTCAGCAGGCACTCAATAAACGCCAATTGCCCGCAAACGTGGACACTTCCAGGAACAGCAAAACCTCACCCATCTGGAACCCACAGGGACTGGGATCCAGACAGCTGAGTTTTCCAGATAGAGCCATCAATTATTTTCATGTAACATTTTCAGATGGAAATATTTCTAAGATGCGGTGCACATTTCCTTTCTTTCTTACTTGGAGAATGTGGAACACCATTAACCTTTCCATAATGGCTCAGGGTTGCCGCTGTGAACCTCAGATGCAGAGCAGGAGGTAATGTAGCCCTCGGGGCTCGTGAGGTGTGCAGGGGTGTTTGCCCTCCACTAATGGCCTCAGTTCCAGGAGCTTCCTTCGGTCTCTCAGCCTCCTTCCTAGAGATTTCTGGGTTCTTCCCTCCTAATCAGGCCTCCAGTTCTTGCTCTCTCTTGTCAGCGTGGTTGTCTCGGCCTTCCTAAATTACCATTTCTAAGTGGCTGTGGATTAGACACCAGAATGCTGGGCTCATTAGAATGATGTGTAAAGCAAGTGTTCCTCTGCTTTGATTGAGCCCCGGATGGGCCTGAGTTAAGTGCAGAAACTTCAGGCTTTGCAGTCACCGTTCAGGCCACTCAGAGTCATTCTTGTGTTGCGTCTTGACTTACAGCCATATGTCAGAAAAGGAAGGTTACAGCTTGAACAGTGGCTTCCTGAGTATCGGAGATGCCCTGGAAAATCCTGAGAACACTGACCACGTATTTTGAACACCCCCCCCCACCACCACCACACACACACACCCATAGACAACTGGGCTTGCAAAACCTTTTCACAAAAAAAATTTGCATTTCTTATACTCTTCCTCTCTTAACAACAAGCAAACATCTTGGCAATTACTTTCCCACTTGGAAGATCAGGAAGCTGAAGGCCAGAGAAAGCCATCACAGAGGGTGTAGATGTAGCAGTAGGCAGTGGTTCAGTTAGAGCCTGAAAAGAATCCATGTCCAGAAAGAAGAGGATGCACATTCAAGGAAAGGCCCCAGAGGGTCTAATGTAGATAAGGTTTGCAGGGGTTGGGGGGTAGGATTGAGAGAACCCACAAAGGATGGGAAGAGCTCACAGACAAGCAATCTTTTTTATTTATTTATTTTTTGGAAAGGTTTTTTTTTTTTTTTTTTTTTTTTTTTTTTTTTTTTTTTTTGCTATGTGCTCACCAGACAGACAGACAAAGAGAGACAGAGAGACAGAAAGCGAGAAATCACCCCCCAGGGGGGATGGCCACGCCACAATCCCTTCTCCTCCATTCTCCTCTCGGGATCTTGGGCATGCACGCACACGCGCCTAGCGTGAGTTTTAAGCCACCGGGTCTGGGACTCGAACCACGGTTGACTACGTGGGAGTCCAGCGACATAGCCATTACACTAACTGCTGATTCCTTGGACAAGTAATCTTAAACACACTCATGCCCTTAGCCCTAAGGCAGGGGCTACGTACACGGCCAGGGATGGGGGCAGAGCTCTCAGGAGCCTAGCGAGGGCTGGAGTCCTGGAGCAGGCAGCCCAGAGGAGTGATGGTGTGGCTAGAGGAGCCCAGACACTACAGTACCCTGGCCTCCTGGGGGCCAGATGGGGGACCCCAGACTCTTTCCTCCAGCCCCTCAGTCTTCGACTGGTACCTCCCATTGCTGAAGTGATCATGGAGCCAGAGGAAAAGGGAGCTAGAGGTGGAGGCTATAGACATGTGTGGAGGGCTGGGTGGAGAGGGAGGGACAGCGGCTCAGGAGCACAGTTCTGTACAGACCCTGATGTAAGCTGGGCTTCTCACAGCAGCATACTCTGAAGATGCACCAGAGGAACACACCTTTACTTCAGGGCGTGTGACGAGCCAGATGGGATGGTTCAGCTGTAGGTGGGCCTGCAGGCTGCGCGATGCCTCCAGGACGCCTGCCTGCGCTCCCCCACAGAGGGCGGAACTGTGCCTGAGTCTTGTTGCAGTCTTCCAGGCTAGGCTGGCTGCTCCTAGCCCCTTCTTCCCCTCCAACCTGGCCCTGCTTAGCTGGAGAGACTGGTCAGGAGGGGCAGCGTAGGGCAGCGAGAAGTGCTCTGGAAAAGAGGCACTCAAGTGACCTGGGGCTTGGGTCTTCCTGACAGATCTTTCCTGAGTGTTTAGTTTCTGTATCAGTAAAGTGCTAACGGTCCATCTTGTCTTGCTGGTGGGCATGAGAAGTAGATTAAGAAGTCGTTGAGGCACCGGCAGGTGGTGTGGTGGTTAAGGCCCTGGACTCTCCCACATGGCCGACCACGGTTCGAATTCTGGACCTGGACCTGGTGACTTGCTTTCTCACTTTCTCTCTCTCTCCCTCTGTGTGTGTGTGTGTGTGTGTGTGTGTGTGTGTGTATGTGTGTCTGGTCAAATTAAAATAAATGAATGAATAATAAATAAAATTAAATAAATAATTCTTAAAAAAAAAAAAAAGAAGAAGAAGAAGAAGAAGTACTTGGGGACCAGCAGTTAGCGTAATGGCTGTGTCGCTGGACTCCCACGTAGTCGACCGTGGTTCGCGTCCCAGACCGGGTGGCTTAAAACTCACGCCGGGCACGTGTGCGTGCGTGCCCAAGATCCCGAGAGGAGAATGGAGGAGAAGGGATTGTGGTGTGGCCATCCCCCCTGGGGGGTGATTTCTCGCTTTCTGTCTCTCTGTCTCTCTCTGTCTGGCGAGCGCACGCGCCCTATAGCAAAAACCTCTCAAAAAAAAAAAAAAAAAAAAAAAGAAGTCCTTGATAAACTCCAAGGGACTGTACAAGGGAGTGAGACTTGGGTGGAGTTCTCCGTGGCTGAGGAAGAGTTAGAAGTCATTTGGCACAGAGCAAGACCTTACTTCCCTTCCACGGTGCAGAGCCTGTGCAGGGACAAGCCAGGCAGGTCTCAGAGGGCCTGTCAAGTGCTGGATTGTGCTTAGCGTTGGTGGATAGCAGGTGGGCAGGTAGGCCCTGCCTGCCTCCAGGGCTGGGGGCTGGGGGTGGGGGTGGGAGTCTCTCACAGTTCTGCACAAAACAGATCTTGACCCCTCTGTCCCATCCTGCATCAGATCTGAACAAGAGGTATTTTGTTGATGTGAAATATTTGTTCATGTGTCTGCCGTATGAAATGTAGAAAACATTAAAATCTGTTAAGAATAAAAGTTCGAGAGGGACCAGCAGTTAGCGTAATGGCTATGTTGCTGGACTCCCATGTAGTTGACCACAGTTCAAGTCCTGGACCCGGTGGCTCAAACTCACACCGGGCACGTGTGCGTGCATGCCCAAGATCCCGAGAGGAGAATGGAGGAGAAGGGATTGTGGTGCGGCCATCCCCCCGGGGGGGGGTGATTTCTCGCTTTCTGTCTCTCTGTCTCTGTCTTTCTGGCAAGCGCACACGCCCTATAGCAAAAACCTCTTAAAAAAATAAAAAAGAATAAAAGTCTGGGGCTGGACAGTGGTACAGTGGTAAATTCAATGCTGTCAGGGTGATCCACACGGGAAGGCTCCAGGGTCACTGCTGGAGACCTCCCTGAGTCCACTGGGCACATGCGAGCCCATGATCCAGGGCTGGCTGAAGCCGGGGGCTGATGATGGCATAGAGACCCGCTGGGGTGCTGTCTCTCTGTCTCACTCTGTCTCTCTTGCTCTCCGAAAAATAAATAAATACATGAACTTAAAAAAAAAAAAAAAAAAAAGAATACATTTTATGGGCCAGTAGGTGGGTGTGGTGGTCAAAATTCTGACCTCCCACATGGCTGACTGCAGTTTGAGTCCTGGTCCTGGTGGTTTGAAAAGTCACACCAGGCCTGTGTAGCATGCATGCCCAGGATCCCAGGAAGAGAATGGAGGAGAAGGGATTGCAGTGTGGCCATTCCCCGCCCTAGGGGGGTTTCTCACTTTCCCTCTTTGTCTTTCTCTGTCTCTCTCCAGTAAGTGCACATGCCCTATGGCATGTGGAAAAAGAAAAATAAAATTTAAATCATCCATAACCCCACCATCTGGAATCGCCATTAGTATATGGATGGATATCTTTCCATATCTTTTGCTTCGCACAGTACATAGGAATGTAACAAACGAGTGTACGTAAGGTAGGCAGAGAAATAGCTTCAAGAAAATCCACCCACGTGTCACTAGTGACTGCCCCGTTGTTAATTCCTAGGACATATGATGGGTCCTCTGTATGCCTTAAGAGTATATTTATGTTAAGGCCATGTTGTAAATCATATTTCTACGTTGCTGTTTTTGCTTTCCCCATATGCTGTCAAATTAACCAAATAACTAATCAGTAATTTCTCAAATAATAAAACCCTATTTTCACCAAACATTGGCATTTTGTGAAGGGTGGAGCTAGGCATTCACTCACTCATTTAAGAGCCACGTACTGCGTCCTGCCAGGTAGCAGCTTCGCGCTCACTGCTGAGGGTACAGAGAGGAAAAGGCCCGTCCCAGGCCTGGAGCCCTCCAGACTTAGTGCTAACAGGGATGGTCGAGGTGCACAGTGGACTCAGTGCACTGCAGCACGAGGCTGGTGGGAGGCTCCTGAGCCCTCTGGGACCTGGCGCGGAGCTGACATGCCCCGTACGAGGGACGTTGAATCTCTTCTGGGTGTGACAGTGGCCCGTCACCCTCCCTGTCCCCGTAGTTCCCACTTTTTCCTCTTTCACAATAGTCAAACCCTGAACCCAAATCTTCCCCATCCAGGCAGGCCATCCATTTCTCCTCCCTCCGTCAAGCCATCTCTCATTGGCTGGTGACCACACTCCCAAGGTCAAGGACTTGTGCCGTTAATTTCGTCTTTAAATTCCTGAGCTGTGGTTTATTTCTGACCTCCCAGCTGTGAGATTTATCCTTGTAGGTAATCTTTAAAAATATTTTCCTCCAGGAATCAGCTTCCAAGATGTTAGCTCTGACACGTTGCACTTCGTCACAAAACAGGACACGTTCTGGAACATGGGAGGAGAGCCGGCGGCAGTACCCACCTGGCAAACGTTTGTCTTATCCTGCGACTTTCTGGGTGTGCAACTCTGTAGATGCTACGTGGTGTGACAGCCATACTTCCTTCAGGGGCCCAACGGGTGTTTGCTTCTCCTGTCCTCTTAGATTTGGTGCTTCTTATTGGCCTGACACTTTTTTTTTTTTTAAGAATTATTTATTTAATGTTATGTATTATTACTATTTAATGTGACCAGAGAGTGAAAGGGAAAGTGAGAAAGCAAGCCGCCAGGTCCAGGACTCGAGCAGTGCTCAGTCATGTAGTAATCCAGCACACTAACCACCATACCACCTGTTAGCCCCAAGGGCCTGGCACTCCCAAGTGGTAGAGGGTAGAAATCCCTCCCTTTCTCATAGCATTCACTGTGCAGGCCACACAGGTTAGAGCTGAAGTATCTCGGGGCGTCAATGTGCTCATCCTTAGCTCAAAAAGTTGAATCTGGCTTCCTGGGGTGACTGGGTGGACTTCATGGAGAATGATTCGTAGTTTGGGCATGACAACTGTAACAGCAGGCCATTTTTTATAAAGGCAGTGTCATGGGGTTTGGGGCATTCAGGGGGCTGTCGCCATAACCCGATTTTTGTTGTTAACTTCTAGCTGCTCTAGTGAGTTAGCTGATCCATGCTGCTGGAAAATTGGACTTTTTTTATGTTAGCCACTGTGTTTCCACCAGTCAACATCAGGAAGGCCAACTCCCTGCTGCACTTGTGAAAAGATGAATAAGTAATTCATAAAATATCCACCCATGGCCCGTCAGGCATTCAACAGGTAGTAAAGAAGAAAGACCATGGGCCAGAATGAGCCCACATTCAATGGAACCACAAAATCAAGTTCTCTTTTTAAAATGCATGACCTACAAATGTCCACAGCAAAAGAGAAAGAGCAGCAGCCTTGGTGTGAGCTCTCGATGCAGCCTGAACAAGAAAGCCACTGGTGACAAAAGCCAGGTGATAGGGTGAAGCCGCTGGTGTAGGACCCACCCACCCAGATCTGACATGCTATACATTTTACCAACGGGAAGCACTCTGGATACAGTGAAGGGTTTCTGTATTCATGTTAAGAGTGAGTAGTGATGGGACCAGCAGTTAGCGTAATGAATGGCTATGTCGCTGGACGCCCATGTAGTCGACCGCAGTTCGGGTCCCGGACCCGGTGGCTTAAATTCATGGCGAGCATGTATGTGTACATGCCCCAGATCCCAAGAGGAGAATGGAGGAAAAGGGATTGCGGCATGGGGAGTGATTTCTCACTTTCTGTCTCTCTGTCTCTCTCTGTCTGTCTGACAATTGTACGCACCCTGTAGCAAAAACCTCTCCAAAAAAAAAAAAAAAAAAAAAAGAGTGAGTAGTGACACGAGGCCAGTGGGTGGTGTGATACTTAAGACTAGACTCCTGTTTGGCCGACGATGGTTCAAATCCTGGACCTGGCAGCTTGCTTTCTCACTTTTCTCTCTCTTTCTTTCTCTTTCTCTCTGGCAACTGCACATGCTCTATAGCAAATTAAAAAGAATAATAATAAAATTAAATAAGTAACTCTTTTAAAAATAAGTATTGATATCTCAGAAAGAACTGCTCACCAGAGGGTTGGAGTTGAGGTTGATAGATGTATCCCTGGGCAGGTGTGGGTGGAGTAGCAGGGGCTTGCAGGGTACCCTGGAGGTGGAACACTGCCAAAATTTCTCTAGAGGTCTGAACGGCTAAACTAAATGTTGTGGGCATTGTAAGTCCTATTCTCATTCTTATTGAATTAGATAATAAATGTACATAAAACATTCATATATTGAGCCAGTCAGATAGTGTGGCGGTTAAGGTCCTGGATTCCCACATGTCTGACCACAGTTCGAATCCTGATCGGACAGCTTGGAAATCACTCTGGGTGTGTGCGTGCCCAAAATCTGAGGAGGAGAATGGAGGAGAAGGGCTTGCAGTGCGGCCATCCTCCCTGGGTGGGGGCGTGTATTTAGTTTTCCCTCTCTCTCTCTATCTCTCTCCTGTGAGCGTACATGTGCTATGGCAAAGGCTAGGAAAAGAAGAAAAGCATTTACACATCAACGATGAGAACCACGCCTGCTCTGTACCAGACACTGTACGTGCTAAGTCACTCAATTCTCTAAACATGCCCATGAAGTGGGGGCCTCACTTTTCTGATGTGGAGGTTAAGGCACAGAGAGGTTAAGCAACTTGCCCAAGGCCACACTATTCTTTTTTTTTTTTTGGAGAGGTGTTTTTTTTTTTTTTTTTCGCTATAGGGCGCGTGCGCTCGCCAGACAGACAGAGACATAGAGACAGAAAGCGAGAAATCACCCCCCAGGGGGGATGGTCACGCCGCAATCCCTTCTCCATTCTCATCTTGGGATCTTGGGCAAGCACGCACACACACGCGCCCGGCGTGAGTTTTAAGCCACCAGGTCCGGGACGCGAACTGCGGTCGACTACGTGGGAGTCCAGCGACATAGCCATTACGCTAACTGCTGGTTGCCTAGGCCACACTATTCTAATGTGGTGAAGCCGGGGTTTGAGCCCAGATGGTCTGGGGTCCTAGAACCAGTACACTGTCACCTTATGTATTCCTTCTCCCTTCTCTTTTGGAGCAAGAGAAAAATCGTTACCCATGGCAAAAATAACACAGGGAGAGAACCAGGGGTGTGGGGGATTCTAAGCGCAGAGCTCTGAGTGGGCAGTACTCATGGTGCTTGGGCCAGGCTCCTGCGATGCCCACATTTCCCTCATCCTGGGTGGACCTGTCTCTCCGCTGAACGCAACCTGCCTATTGGAGGAGACACGTTGTTTCCTTTGAAGCAAAGAAGGTCCTGTTTGTTCCCTCCTGGGGACTGAGAGATATTCCTGGGATTCCTTGGAGCTGAAGGGTGAGCCTGAGGGCAACAGGAATCTGTTGAAAAGTGCCCCACTGTCGGAAGGAGAAGGCCGACTCATTTGCAACAAATGTGACTGCCTAAGGGTTAAAGTTCTCTTAGGAGTCTGAAAGACAAGCCCTCAAGCCTCCAATGCATAAGTGGGCAAAAGGCAGGAAGAGGCACCAGTGGGACGAGGACCAGTTGGGGCATTCTTTTTGGAAAACGAGTTGGCAATGTCTATTAGAAGCCTCAAAGACCTCCCTATTCAGTGACCCCGTACTTGTACCTGAATCAACTGATGCTAAAAAAACAGGCAGAACACAAAAACATTTTTAGGCATAAAAATGCCCATTCTAGGGCCAGGTGGTGGTTGAGGCAGCTGGATCCCACACGGGGCAACTGTGTTTGAGTCCCAGACCCGGCAGATTGGGGGTGTGCTGGGCGCATGTACTTGCACGCCCAGAATCCTGAGAGGACAATGGAGGAAAAGGGATGGTCATCCCCCCTGGGAGCTGCTTTCTCATTTTCCCTCTCTGTGCATATGTCTTTCTCTGTGTCTCTCAGCAAGCACACGAGCTCTATAGCAAATTAAAAATAAAAACTGCTCACTTCAAAACTTCTAAGAGAACAAAAAAATTAGAAACGATTTAGATGCTCCAAAATAAGACACTGTTTAAATAAATGATGGTGCATCCATTTGGTGGAACATTATGTAGCCATAAAATCATGTTTTCAAAGAATATTTAATGACGTGGGGAAATACCCTTGTGCTACAAGGCTAGAGAACAAAAGCAGGACACGAAATTGTTTATTCAAGATGATTCAAAGTTTGTAAAAAAAAAAATTGATGTGCACAGAAAAACGCTTGGAAGGAAAGGCCATCAGGGTGAGATTGAGGGAGATATCATTGTCTTCTTTGTGTGTGTCTGTGTCTTCTCATTCTTCGTCAGTGTGCGTCGAGGTTTACTATACATCAGAGAAAATAATCCTTAATTTTTTAAATGTTTCCGTTAATTTTCAGTGGTGGCAGCACACCGAGCAATGTCGTTCGTGTGTGTGCAAATATATGTCTGTATTTATCCGTTCCGGTATTCATTTAATTAGCCAGTCAAGGTAAAGTGCTTGAAGAGTGCCTGGCATATAGTAAGACTTCATTTAAGTGTCAGATATGATCCATTCATTTCTTCATTCATTCCATCAACATTTCCTAATGCCCAGGGGCTGGACTAGGTCTACGGGTGAGGGCTGAGCCAAACTTGGGTCTGCCTTCTTGGATGTGTCCAGTCTTAGGTAGAGAAGGGGGCTCCCACGAGAAAAGCCATAGACGGCATGCCTGAAAGAGCGGCTGCAGACTAGGGAAGTCACTGGATTGAGATCTTCAGAGTCAGAGGAGGGTAGGTTAAGCTGGGGTGGACATAAACGCTTTTCAAATGCTCAAATGAGCAAAGTTGTCCTCGGTCACTAGCTGCTGTTCCATAGTTACCCTCCCAGGTCTCCAGTTGCCGGGCTGCTAGTCTCTACCCTGCCAGCTGACCCAGGCTTCCCCGGGGATTCTTCAGCACTTGTGGGATCTAGAGCACTCACGAACCTCGAACCTCGGGTGCAAATGCAGATACAGCCTGCCTGAGGCTGTAGGGGACTCAGGCTTGCCACCCTCTGAGCCACTCCTCTTGTTTTCCCCCACTGACTCAACTTTGCCTCCCTCTTAGAACCTGGCACCATCAGCGTGCACTTGACCCTTGGTGTACGACCCTCTACTCCAAGTCTTCCCTTTCTGGTCCCCCCATATCATGAGACTTAACTCAGCTCTTTGGTGGAATCAGGATTAAATACCAGATCTCTATAGAGATGATCCTGCCTGGGCCTCTGGCCTACCATGTCCTCTAAGCTTCATGCTCTGTGCCCTGTGCAGGCCCAGGGAGGGCTTGTCATAGAGTGATCTGTGTCACAGGGCTTTCAGTGGCCAGAGTCAAGGGACGTGCTTTCTGCTTTCACTTTGTCATCCTCATCTGTTTTCCAGTTGCTACTTTGCAGGAACACACTCTCTGGAAGACTGCAAAGATCAGTATTTATCTACGGGAATTCTGGGATCATTCTCAATGATTCTGCTTAACCCACACAGGCTCGGTCACATCTGTGAGTCAAAGGCTTTTTTTGTGACCTTTTTTTTTTTTTTTTTTTATAAAACTATATTTTCTCAACATTTGGTCCCTTTTGTTTCTAGTGACAAACAGAATTTGCACCTGTCCCTAAGGTAAAGTCAGGGCTGCAAATTAGAAGTTTGGAAAGCGGAGGCCATGCCAGGGTGTGTGTTGCACGGCAGACACACTCACAGTGTAGGAAGAGAGAGGGGCAGAAACAGCGACATCTTTACAAAATGAGCTCTTGGGCCAAATGGTGGCACAGTGTTAACAGAGCTGGACCCATATGGGAAAGGTCCTGAGTTCACGTCCTGGAACCTTTCTGGGCATGCAGAGTGTGCCTGTGATTTGGGCTGGCAGAGACTGGGGGTGAACAGTGGCATGAGAACTCCAGGTGGGGAAGAAGTCTCTCTCTCTCTCTCTCTCCCTTAGAAGAAATAAATGACTAAACTTCAAAAAGACAAAAGAAAATGATTTCTTGAGTCCCCAGCAGCAGTTGCATTTCCTAATTTGATATTGCATTTTGATTTGTAGTCTCAACAGCACCCCGATTTAGAGATGACTGTGGGTAATTTAATTGACTTCTACTCTATAGGCCACATTTGGGCTAGAGAGTCCACTCATGTTCTGCTTTCCCACCAAAAGCTACGTCACAATGGATGATGGCTCTTGCAGAAAGCTGCAGTGCTCAGAGCTGATGCTCCAGTATCCAGGCAGGGAGGATGTCACTGCCCCATAGCCTCCACAAGGAGCAGGCAGCTAGGATGGTGTTACACCCAACAGTCTCAGAACATTCTCTTGGCCTTCAGCTAAGTTAAACAAAGACACCATGAACGCATTCAGGTTGATCCTGGTTGTTATTTTGGAACCCGACTACGTACTTTCTAAAAGATATTGTCTGTCAAGCTGCCCTAAATAAACAGCACGTTAGGGCAATAAGTCAGATTGCATTTACAAAAATTCAACTTACATTTTTTTTTTTTCTTGTGCTGGGACAGAACTATAATGCAAAGCAAGGCACACCTGTAGCTTTAAGACAATTCTGATGGGACCAGCAGATGGTGTAATGGTTAGGTCACTGGATTCCACATGGCCAACAGCAGTTTGAGTCCCAGACCCAGAGGCCTGAAACTCACACCAGGCATGTGTGTGTAAGTGGCATTCTGTGGCAAGTGACAGAAAATCTAGAGCAAACAGAAGTTAGAGAAAATGTACTTGTTTCCAAAAGGGACAGAGATGGGGTGGAGCTGGCTTTAGGTGTGGCTGAATTTGGGGCAAGCAGGGCCATTGTTCCATCTCTGCTCCACTGTCAGCTGAGCGGACATGATTCTCAGGCTCCTCTTGCTTGCCTCCACAAGCTCCCTGCTCTGGTCTGACGGTTGTGGGGACTGGCGATTATGACGCTCTAGTAGCTCAATCTCTCCATTAGTGTCTTTTTAAAATATAAATTGCCAAGGGGCCAGCAGGTGGCATGGTGGCTAGAGTACTGGTCTCTCACATGACCAACTGTAGTTCAAATCCTGGATCTGGAGGCTTGCTTTCTGATTGCCCCCATTACCCCCTTGTCTCTTTCTAATGATAGAAAGTTTAAAAAAAATAATAATAGTGGGACCAGCAGTTAGCATAATGACTATGTCGCTGAACTCCCATGCAGCCGACTGCGGTTCAAGTCCCAGACCTGGTGGCTTAAACTCACGCCGGGCGCATGTGCGTGCGTGAGTGCCCAAGATCCCAAGAGGAGAATGGAGGAGAAGGGATTGTGGTGTGGCCATCCCCCCGGGGGGTGATTTCTCGCTTTCTGTCTCTCTGTCTTTCTGGCGAGTGCACGTGCCCTATAGCAAAAACCTCTCCAATAATGATAATAATAATAATAATAGTAAATAAAATAAATAATTATTAAAAAAAAAAAAACTTGCCAAAGAGTCTCGATTTTGCATACTCACACCTCCCTGAATGTGCTGGGCATGGGTGCTGGGATCAGGCTGGCTGAAACAGGGTGAACTTCAGTGTGATTGCTCTATTGGAGACATCTGTCTCCCTGTCTCCCAATCTCTCTCTCTCATGGAAGAAATAAATGAATGAATTTAAAAAAAAAAAAAAAAACAACCAAATCTGAAGATTCACTCTGATTGGACCGGATTAGGTCATATGCTGACTTATGAACCAATCAGAGTGTCCGGAGAGATGTGGTGCACTGATTGGTTGGAATCCAAGGCAGGAGTTCCTCGCAGATGCCCTCAGGGAGGGGAAGGGAAGGCGGAGCTGTTGCTGGGAGGAGATGTTCTGCTGGTACAACACAGGTTACTATCCGGTTTCCTCCCTCTGCCGGGAAAAGCAGGAAGCGTTGTATGCGGTTTCCTTAGGTTGTGGGCAAGCAGCACTTTGGATCTTTAAAGGGATGCTGGAGGTAGTCAAGGTTGGCCAGGGACCAGCAGTTCATGGCAGAATAGCCAAGTAGGTCAGATCCTCCTCCAATCTTTTCCTTATTCAGGGATGACCTTTCCCCTGTCGGGGCAACCTAGCCTCTCTGAGGAGGCGATGTAGTGGCTAAGGTGCTGGACTCTCACATGGCCAACCGCAGTTGATTCAAGTCCCAGACCCCACAACTTGAAAATCATATCGGGTGGTTGTGCGTACATGCCCAAGATCCTGAGAGGAGGCTGGAGAAGCGATTGTGGCATGGCCAACCCCCGGCGGGGGTGGGGGTTGATTTCTCACTTTCCCTCTTTCTCTGTCCCTCTTTGGCAAGCACATTCACTGTATGACCAAAATACCTTAAAGAAAAAAAGTTATTCATCCTGCATTGTCCATGACTGAGAAGGCTTCTCCTTAGCCTCAGTGGAGAGAGACACATGACATTGACAGCAGAGAAAGTTCTTCCTCCAAAGGAAGGAGACCTCAGCGTTGAAGCCCAGGCACCTTTCCCCTGAGTGAAGAAGGGTCACCTAGTCAGAAGAGAAGGTCTCTGGGTCACCTAGGGACTCTGTGAGAAGACAGATAGGACCCTACAGCATCCAGACAGTTCCCCACCCAACACATGGCCTCTCTCCCAGCATCTTTCTTCTGCTTAAAAAAAAAAGGTGGTCAGGAAGGTGGCCCACACTTTCCCAGAAGCACTGATGCGAGTGATCCAAGTGACCCTACAGACCACTAGAGGTTACCTTCTTACAATGGACAGACTGAGGGCGTGTTAGGGGGAGACTTGGTGGCTCTATTCACAAACCTCCTGGTCTACCTTTCTACTCCAGAGGCAATGCCACCCTTTCAGGGGCTCTTGCCCCTCTTTTGTCACAGTTAAGGCCATCTTAATGGCTCATTTTAAACCTGTCTATACTATGGGAGAAGCTGCGATGACAAGAAACAGAGAAGAGTGAAGGGAAAAGAACAATATACAAAAATATAGTGAGGTCTGTAGTGAAAGGAAGTGCTAAGTATCAAACTCCAGTGTGGCTTGGTAACATTGTGTAAGTCGCTGTCACTCTTGAGAATCAAATGACCTAGGTCAGAACAAATCTATTGGTGCTAGAACTTTCAGGACCAGCAGATGGCGTAATGGTTACATCGCTAGACTCCCATATGATTGACTGTGGTTTGAGTCCCGGACCCGGTGGCTTAAAACACACCAGGTGCATGTGCGTGTATGCCCAAAATCCCGAGAGGAGAATGGAGGAGAAGGGATTGCAGCATGGCCATCTCCCCCTGGGGTGTGATTTCTCACTTTCTGTCTCTCTGTCTCTCCAGGCAGCACACACGTCCTATAGCAAAAATCTCTCTTAAACAAACAAACAAACAAAAAGAAGTGCAACTTTGGAGCAAGCAATCCGAGTGGCCAGAAGCAGGACAATATGCTGACACGGCTTCCACCCAGGCCAGTTCCTCTGAACTGGCCCAAACAACAGGAGTCCTCATCTCATTTTTCACCCACAGCTGTCACCTGCCTAACTCATCGGCTCAGGTTCCCAGAGACTTTTCTTCAGTTGTGAGAATAAATAAATAAAAAAAAAGATTAAGAAAGAAAAAAAATAAAAAAGCTCGAAGATACTGCAGAAGTGGTAGGCCCTGCTTAGAGTCTGCTGGGGAACAGGGCATGGTTACCCACAGACCTGTATTCCAGAGTTTGAGGGGAAGTAGAGTCAGTGCCTGGTGGGCCAGAGCCAGCAGAGGAAGCAAAAATCCTGGGCAAGAGAAAAGGTGTCAAAGGGTCACAGGCTGTGGGTGTGGCTGCAAAATGCATGGAGTGGGAGGAGGCTCTTGGGGAGGGGGGATTCTATGGGGAATGTCCCTGCTTTAGTGTGACATGGGTAGGCGTGAAATTGTTGCCTCCAGAAGACCCTAGGCCTCTGCTCGATGTCCAGTGACCTCCATCCTCCAAGTCAACTGTCACCCCCAACAAGTGCAGCCTGGGATGCTTTCTTTACCGTGCCCCCAGACAGCCTGCATGTCCTCCAGTGAGCCTGCAGTGAGCACCAGAGCCGACAGGGGGCGCCAGAGAACACCCCCGCTAGATCTAATAGGATCAGGTTGTGGGGCTTGATCTGGTGGTGGGCAGTGGCTGCCCTGCGGGTCCTGTGCTATCCTGCCACACAAAACTTCGGGGGCTACCGAGTGGCGGTGCGCACCAGCCACAGCCTCCCAGGCCGTCTGGATTGTGGCCCTCCTGAGACGTGTGCACTGGCATGGAGGGCCTCAGTCTCCTGGGGCCTTCCTGCCTAGAAGGGATGCCCTGGGCCTAGCAGTTACTGATCGGCTCAGATTCGTTGGACCCCACGATGGGTCCTAAGGCGATGCCAGGACCTGTGGACTGGTTCTGTGCCTCTCACAGCCAATGCACGGCCGGCGGCTTGAGGGTTAAAAGGCGACTGCCACCCCCATTCTGTCCGGGAGAAAGTGCCTTTTCTCCAAGTCCATATGGCCACTTCCTTTCGACCTGCTCGGCCCTGCTCGCTTCTTTGTCCGAGCTGTCACTTATAAAGAATCACTTGACTTACAATAACAGGTTCAAAAGACGACAGAGTATAATCAGTTGATCCACGAAGAATTGAAATAAAGAACACCCCACTGTTCGGGCTATCATTCCCATAGAGATAGTGATATCATTGATGTGATTGCGATGCTAATTTCTAATACAAGAAAAAAAAAACCCTTGTATTTTGGAATTTGTTCAAAGAGAATTTCAGACACATCAGATCGGAAAATGCACACTGAATTCCTAAACTTTTTTGGGTAAACAGGGGATTAAAAAAAAACGAAACACCACGACAGAGATTTGAGTGGACTCTTAGGAGCCGCCTAGAACTAGCTTGCTGGGAGCCATGGATTCATCTCTTGCTCCCCAAATCCACTCCTGTCTAGAAGAGAACGGAGATCGACCCAGCACACACACACGCACACTCACACGCACATGCACACTTATAGAGAGGCAGAGGGGGTAGCTAATGACGGCTCTCAGGGCAGAGTCTGAGGGTGCCGGCACTGGCGACTAGGCCCGGTGCTCCCCTATAGTGCGTCTGGGGATCGGACCACCTATAGCGGGGCAGCAAGGCCGGGTGGCTGCCAAGGCAATTGCTTTGCGGTGGTTCCTGCGACCCCAACCCCGCCTGCTGCCTGGTTGCTCCACCCCTCATGAAGTTTTCTGTGCCTTGTCCCACTCTTGGGGGCAGTTGTTTGCAACTGTGCCGCTCCTTCCGCTGGAGGGGGGTGCCGGTGGGGACACTGGGGAGTGCTTCTTCTGTATCTTTTTGCTTTTGATGTATTGTGATGCCCTGGTTTAAAACGGGCCAGTCATCTTGGGGGAACTCAGTTCCGGCAGGCTGGAACAAGTCTTACCTGAATCCGTGTTTTAAGTATCCCTGTGGCTCGGCTTTTTTGAATAATCAATCTGTCTCCATCGCTTCTTAATCATGCGCAACACAGGCCTCTCTCTCTCTCCCTCGCTCTCTTTCTCCCTCCCTGTCTCTTTCTTTATTTGTGAACTCTTTTGGATCTTGTCTTTCTGCTATTAACATGCCCAATGTCACATGCAAGCCTTTTCTTTAAAACAAGCTTCTCATTGGTGTATCTGGATACTTCTTTTATTATTATTATTACTGAATCTTTTTTCCCATAATGACACCAGGATCATTATATAATCCCATAACAAAGAGGCTTTTGAGGCACCAGCTTTTGTCAACTCTAGGACAGAGAATCCATAATTGCATTATTCAGCTTTTTTTCCCCCCTTCTTCCCCCCCTTCCTTGCTTCACAGAAATCCAACCTCACGCATCACTCCCATCTCCACCTGGCTACCTGACTTGTATTATTTACTGAAACGTTCGCCTTGAGGACCAGTCTTGCAAAGTTGCCTTTAAAAAGTTATTTTGTTTGATAATTAAGTCCTGGAGCCCACCGCATGATGATTATTCTGGACCCATAAGGCAGAGAACCTGCGTGACGTTTTTCTCGAAGTTTAATTACCGTATGCTAATTTCCTTGCCTACTACGTGATTAATTAAAATCATATTTTCATAATCATTTGGCACTAGTATTGTTTTAGAATTATCATGATCTCCTAAATAGTGTCTGTAAATAAAGTCGCCTCTAATGGCAGGCGTGGGAGGCGAGGCTGAGGACCTCTCCGTGTTTGTATCGCGGCGATTGGCAACATAACTGCCTTATTTACATTAAATACGCCACAAGGTTACAGCGCGGATCAACGTCATTTGATCGCTGATGACTCCCTTAAACGCCCGGGCTGTGACTGATTCTCCGCGTCCCGCTGTCCACCGAGATTCACCCGGGAGTTTTTTTTTTTTTTTTTTTTTTTTTTTTTTCCCAGAAAAGAAACAGACTTTAAATAGTTTCAGGAGCAGGTAAGAATTACGCTTTTTCCTCTCCCCTATTCCGTCTCTCTCTCTTCTCCCTCTGTGGCAATCTCTCTCTCTCTCCCTCTCGGCTGGATAAAAAATTCTTTAGTCAAAGGCTGGAATGCAAAGTAGTGACAAGCGAAGGGGCTGATATATGTCTCAGTAACGAGTCTGACAATCAGAATGTAGCTCTTGGAGAATAGATAGATTTTAATAAGTGTGTTTACATGAGCTCAAGGTCAGAAGCAAGCTGCGCTGTGTTAAATGGTTTCTTAGTTGCTAGACAGAGAGAAAAAATGGACGATCACACACCATTCTTTGTAGATTATTATATCAAGGGTTCAGTCTCTGGCTCATCAAAGCTAAATGCCGCAAGACCTATCTAGTTGCTGTGAATTATGCCAGGGCGACAATGGAGAGCGTTTTTAATGGTACAATGCATTTCACCTACCAGATAGGGGGAGGCCGAGCCGGGGATGGGGATGTCTGCTGGGGCTGGGTGATGAGTATCAATGAACGGGGCGATTCTGAAAAGAGGCTGATGAAAATCGAGCCCGCCCTGCCCCGGCTGGGCTGGGAACAGTTCGCAGGGCTCTGCCGAGTGGGCGAGCGAGGCGCGCGAGCAGGGCGCCCGTCCCCCCTCAGCCCCGGAAAATGATCAAGTCAATCATGTGGACATGTTTCATTATTCATTGAACACAATCTTTTACAACGCTCCGTTTACGTGCCCGAGTTTGCTCCCGACGCCCGCGTTTCAATGTTTAAGGTAAGGAAAACAAAGGTGGGGGGGGGATCGCGGGGCGCGGCGCGGTGGGGGGGACGCGGGGGGGCGCGACGGGTTAGGGGGGCGGCCCCGGCGTCCGGGAGGTGGCAAAGTGAGTTTGGACTCTTGGCGTGGCCCCCCCATCCCCTCCCCCTCCCCATCTCCACGAGGCCTGCCTCCTGGTTCCTTCTCACCCCATCGCGATTAAAAAATACGGTCTAATTAAATATCCGTGGCTGTGACGTTGGCAAGAGAAGCTGTCAGCGGGGGGGGGCCGGGGGGGTGAAAGAGGAGGAAAACCGAGAAAGCGGCGGCGGTCGGGCATCGAATGGCGCTAGGGAACTTCGCCGGCGAGCGGGACCAGCGCCTGGGCCGCCGCCTCCCCCGCCCGCGGTCCCGGGACCGTTACTTTGAAAAGGAGTGTCAGGGCCTCGCGCCGGCGCGCGAGCAGGACCCGGCACCCAGCTCCCGACCCCAGCCCGGCACCCCCACCCGCGCGCTGCCCGCGAGCTACCCTCAGGCCCCCGGAAACTTTCAAAAAGGGTCTGCGAGATGGGGGGTGTCATAAGGACTGGGAAGCTGGGGCCGCGGAAACTTCTGCTCAAGTGACTTTCCCCATATTCTCCTGTGCCTGTACTGGGCCGCCCCCACTCCCAGTCTCGCTTCGCCGCTAGCTGCGGGATTCCGGCTCCGCCAGGGAGATTGAGGGTAATTTGTAACCTTTTTTTTTTTAAATCAAAGTTAGCTGATGCTAACAGTATGTTAAACTTGTGGGCGCCGAGGGCCGCAGAGAACTGCCATTTTGTGTTTTCATCGGCCTCCGGTGCCCCGGGAGCTGGGAGAGGCCAAGACCGGGACGCAGCAGGGCCGAGGTGCCAAGGTCCGAACCCGCGACCCCAGTAAAAGCCAGTAGCACCTGCAAGCGCAGGCGGCGCTCACAGCACCTGCCTCAGCCCCGCTGGGATCCTGGGGCCAAGCAGGGGCCAAAGCTAAAAATAAATAAATAAGTAACAGGTTATGGAGGGAACTGAGCCGGCCAGTACTAGGCTGGAGAAATTAGGCCAATCAGAGTGAGGAAGTGCGGGGCGTGGGGGCTCTCGAAGGCGGAGGAGAGAGAGAGGCTGGGGGGGGGGGGGGCGTCTGGGAGTGCAACCGGGGGAAGGAGAGGATGCGCCCCCCAGCCCAGATGTAGGATTGAGGCAAAAATGATCTTTGCTGATAAGTCTTTCTGTTTGCTTCAAGACATTATTTTCGAAGATGAATTAAGGAAAACAGTCGTAGGCGGGACTCGGGATGTATTTTAGGCAAAAAAAAAAAGGGGGGGGGAGCTTTTCTTTGATGAGTAGGAAAGTGTCCAGATCTCGACGCGCCCATCTGTTGCAGTTTTGAAAATAATATAAAATATAGATATCTCTATATAGATGGACGTAGAAGTGAGTGAAGGTAGAAACGCGGGCGCCGGGAAGTTAGGAAAAAGAAAGAAAAGGGGATGCGGGGCAGAGGGAAAGCTGTGCCTCTTTCCGAGGAACTCTTCCGAGGAAACTCGTGCAGGGTTTTCTTGGGGGACAGGTGGAAAGTTAAGTTTTCCCTTCCTCCTTTTTATTTTTTTTTACTTTTGTGTGGTGAGTCCTTCCTGCTGTCCGCCTCTTGGCGAACGTGCACACAGCCCCTGAGTTAGGTAGAGAATTAGAATGATAGGGTGTTGGAGGGGGAGCGTTGGGGTGGGGGGGGCAGTAGCCGGCGGCTGGGGGCCGAGGAGGAGCAGGGCGGGGTTGCAGCCCAGGGCGCGGGTTGCAGCGGTGGCCGGGTTTTGTTTGCCGGATATTGTTATGTCTAACGGGTGCCTCGCAGGAGACGTGATTTGTCAGCCGCCTTCGTTTTCACTTTAGCAGAAAATACGGCGGCTGCGCGGCGTTTTGGCCTGCGGAGCTCCGGCGCCCAGGGCGTCTCGGGGCTCGGGTGTGCGAGCGGGTGGGAGCGGGTGGCTGGTGGGGCATGGGTTAGGGGCGAGCGGGACGCGCGGAGTGAGCGCGCGCGGTGCGGGCCTCCTGCTCCTCCTGCGCCTTCTCCCTGCAGCCGCGGCCGCGGTAGCCACTGTGCAGTTTAACAGAAATCCGACAGGGGCCGCGTTTGCTGAGCGCATCCGGCCGCCCGGCAGCCCGAAAGGGCTGCCCGGCCCGGCCCGGCTGGCCGGTATAGACTCGGGGAGGAGGCTCGAAGGGGGAGGCAGGCGGGGAGGGGCGCGGGAAACGAGTTCGGCCTGAGTGCGCGCCGCCCCCAGTCCCTGGTGTCCCCTGCGTTCCCGGCGAGTTGGGCAGTCCCGCGCGCCCAGGCCTTGGCGCCCCCGCCTCCAGCCAGGGTTTAGGTGAACTTGGGGTGGGGTGTGCATGCGTGTGTGTGCGTGCGTATGTGTGTGGAGGGGGAGGTTAGACTGAGAACGCGCTGTTTTCTTTCCCAGTTTGATATTAGCAACTGCATTTTTACTTTAAGACCGGCTTTGCTCACTGCTGGGGTTGGGAGGGGGGCGATCTTTTCCCATCACTCACATCTTTGTTCATTGTTCAGTGAGTGGAAGGCAGGCGACTTAAAGAGACGAAAGAGAGGGAAAGGGGGGCAAGAGAGGAAAAAGAGGGGAGCAAGGAGAGGAAAGGAGGAGAGGCGTGGGGGACAGCCCCCCCCCGCCCCCGCCAGGGTCGGGTTTGATGGTGAAATAGTAAACCCACGCACGGAGGGTCGTCGGGAAAGTGGACATTACCGCTTTAATTAACTTGGAGATGCTCCGGCGGCGGGACCTGGCGTAGCCGTGACGCGCCCCCATAAATCTGCCCGGCCCCGGGCTGCTCCGAGAACTCATACAGTAGCGGCGTCAGATCCAACGCGCGCCTCCCAGTCCGGAGCCATTTGCATAATTGGATTTTTTTTTTTGCCTCCTTTTTCCTCCCTGAAAGTTGTTTGAAAACCCAAGTGAAAACCGCGACGACCTGCACACTCAAAAGCAAGTGCCAAGTAAGTGCCCTGCCTTGGCCTCGGCGCGCCCCGAGGTTAGCGCGCAAAGCCGGCGAGCGAGGTGCGGGAACCCGCGCGCGCAGCCCGGCGGGCCTCGGGTGAGGGCTGCTTGCAGGCGGGAGGACTGCAGCTGCGGGCTCCCGAGCTGCCCCGCTAGCTTCTCGCGCAACTTTTCCCCACCCCTCTGTCTCCCGACTTTTCAGGCCAGGTGAGGTGTGTGGGCCACGCGTGTACCTGTCGCGACACAGGGGAAGCAGTCTTGGAGGCGCGGTGGAGTTTGGAATCTCGGGTCGGGGGCGGGTCGTCTGTCCCCGCCGCCGCGGTGGAGGGCAGAGCTGCTAGCGAGCCGGGCCGGCTGCTCGTCGCGCGGCGCCGCGCCACAGATACAGCTTGTCGCCAAATACCTCCCCCATGATTGTAAGGTTTGTGTCTCCGTGTTGTGTGTGCACACGTGTGTATGTGTGTGTGTCCCTGCTTTAAAAAGAATGAAAAAGCAACTAAAACAAGAGCAGGAAGGGCTTTCCCCTTAGCCTGCCCCCTTCCCCCAGCATCATCTGTTTCAATCGCTCGAAGCAGAGCGTGGATTCTTTACTAAAGACAAGGGTCACCGAGAGATTGACAATTCTGTGGGAAATGCCAAAAAATTCGACAGTGAAAATGTAGCTGCATTGATGAAACACCAGCTGCTGCCTGTTGAGGAAAGTGGTTTTTACAGTATATCAAAATTTTATTAAAAATACATAATCTGTTGTTATTATTTACAGTGTTTAGAACCTGGGGGAAAAGTCGATTGGCTTGGGGAACACTGTCACCCTAGTTCCTGTTTGCTGGGCAAGCCTGGGAACTGGCTGAAGGCTGGGCCCACCACGCTGCCTGGAAGGGGTTGGGGACTTAGTTTCAGCCTAGGGAGTCGCAGGGGGGCGCCCCCGGCAGCCCTCTGGCCTCGGCTCACAGAGAGCCTAGGGCTTCTGGCTGAAGGCTGCTTTAGTTATGATGTCATTCTGATAGCGGAGTGCAAATGTCTCCTGATTCCACCATTAACCGCCTGGCTGATTTGCTTGGTAACGATAGCACTGCCGTCCAGCTCCCTGACAAATGCAGGACCTTGGAGCCCTAGGAATTAACTTTCCCCCTAGCGAGGAGAGAGCCAGCTGCCAGGAGTCTCATTCACCCTGGTCTTGCCTTCGGACTTCCCTGCTTCAGTACATACACTGACATGGATGGCAGGCCCCTGGACTGAGGGACCCCTGTTTTTCCAAAGTTTGCAAAACTTTGAGAAGGCTTTGATGTTCAGAATAGCCTTAATCTGGCCAAGCCTGGATCCGGTCATGACCGGTCAGAGACATTTTGGATTGGACGGATGGCTGGGGCTCTAGGTCTCTCTGCGGCCATTGCAGGAGAAGGAATTGTGGCATTTGCTTCCTACCTTCAGTCCCTTAACTGTGGCTTTATGTTAATATCATTGCAAGTAAACTGGATTTAGGGTTGATTTTTAAATAGTGTACAATGATTTAAGATTTCTTTTGATTTACTGTTCAAATGAAATTTGCATAAATGTGATGAAAATGAACTTAACATCTGGGCATACGAAAAAAGGTTAGTACCTCATATGTCATCTGCGGGGAAAGTCTCTCAAATGCTTTCACCCTAAACTAGGTTCAGGGAAACAGTTCCTGGAGACATAAATGGTAATTATGGAAAACCTGGAGAAAATGCTTTCAATAAATTTGCATTCTCTTGGACCAGTGCTCTGCAAACCCATCTTGTTCCATGCCTGGAGTGTTTAACTTTTGAGCAGGCTTGAGATCCTTACAACTCAGCAACTTAACTGCTGGCTGGGGCTTCTTCACGGAAGACTTAGGGCAGGCGGGGAGCGACAGTCACGCTGCTCTGGTCCAAGCCAGAGGCCAACAACCCCGATTATGGGAGAGGACAAGAAAGCAGTCATGAGGTGCAGCCCTACTAATCACAGTTGCCCCTCGGGTGCTGGAGGCAGTGCTGAGATGTGGAATTGGTGCCTGCTGATCCCCAAAAAGCTGACCGATCAGGTTGCCTACTCTGCCTTAGGTAACCAAGGAAATTTTCATCAGCTCAGACCTATAAAATCCACAAACCCATTCCAGTGCACTCTGAACTCCATCCTACTTTGTGAACAAGATGAGCTTTATCTCTGGCATCAGGAAATCAGAGTTAAACAGCCTTTCCCAACCGTGCTTGCCTTTTGCTCAAAAGTTGGCTGTGAATGGCACAGGTGTTTTTAAAGTGCCTTGAATGGAGGAAGAAAAAAAAAGACAGCAATGATGCTCACGAGACTATAGATAAACTTATTTCTTTAAAAGAAGAGTATCATAAAAGAAGAAAGCAAATAGATTTATTTTTCCAGTTTGAATGAGGACAATTATAGCTTTTTAACATCTTTGGATTTAGTGTTTTTAATAAGCCTTTTAAGTAAGCTGAAATATCAGCTTGCATTTTGTTCTCAACATTATTTAAAGTGAGACTTGATGCAAATTTAAAAACAGAAGTGCTTTTTTTTGGTGGGTCAACATTTGTCCACGCTAAGGACAGACGTTCCCCCCACCCACCCACCCACCCATCTTCTGCCAGGACCTAGAGCCACTCAGGGCTCAGCCCTGCCTCATCTTGTTTCTAGGCCAGGTCTCAGATTTGGGCTAGAAGGACACGGGGGTTGTCCAGTGCCATCTCTCAGGCTGTGAAGGCTGTGTTTTGGAGTCTGAAAGCAAGGCACGAGTTCACTCACCTTAATGAGATGCCTCTTTACCAGTCGGGCTTGTGAGCCAAAGGCCTCTCTCTGTAGGCCCATACCTGTTCTGCACGCTGGCGTGTGCCCTCTAGGGCATGCCATAGCAGGGAATAGCTGAGGCTGCAGAGGGTCTGGAGGCGAAGATCCGGTGTGGAGGAGGAAGGGCTCTCCTCACTGGCTGGGCTCACCTGTGTCTTTCATGTGGTGTCTGGTTGGGAGTTGCTGGGAGGGCAGCCTTTTGCCTTTTTAGGTCTAGACTCTTTGAGTCATCATGATGCTCCCGCCTTGGTGGCATTGAGTGTCCTTAGAGGGGTGAGCAGATAACGTGTGCTGTCAGAATGAGCTACGCCAGGGTGTCAGACCTACTGGAGTCTCAGTGATGGGGATGGTGGTGGAGTGTGCATGTATGTGTATGTAGCTGTATGTGTGTGTGTGTATGTATGTGTGTGTGTTTATGCTGGGGAAGGGTGCTATTTGCTGGAAGCGCCTGTTCTGAGATGATTTCCTTTTTACCCACGATTGCACTACCCAGGGCAGATCAGTGAGTTTGTAAGTGTATTTGTGTGGTGCAGGGGTTGGTGCAGACATAAGCAGAAAGAAATTGAAAGTGCGAGGAATGATATGTCCTCAGGATATGGACCCTGGGGAATACAGACCTCCTTTCCTAGATCCCCTTTTTCTTTTTTTTGTTCCTCTAACATGAAGTAGACATGGATGTAAGTCACCTTAGGAAGTTAGGCCTTGCAGCCAGCCGGTGGTCTGGGCCCTGGGAGTGCCTGGGGTAGGGATGGAGGCCTCTCGGTCAGTTGATGCCAGGTCTGTCCAGAGCACCCGGGTGCTGAGATAAGGGCTGGCTTTAGCCTGCTGTGTTGGCTGCTTGAGGACCTCTCCCAACTTTTGTATCTATAAAAATCATTGCAGACCTTTGGTTTTTTTCTTACACTGGAGTTTTTGCCACTTTACAAAGAGAATCAAGCCCTTGCCTTTTCGTGAGTTCCGAGCCTGCTGGAGAGGAGATCTTGTTTCCTTAAGAGATAAGATTCAGATTAAAGTGAGGCCTCGGGCATCATCATTTCTCCAGACCAGGGTTTCCCAGCAGTGGTGCTATGGGCATTTCCTACTGTGGGAGCCTATCCCGTGCCTTGTAGGATGTTGGGGAGCCTCCCTGACCTCTGCCCACCCTCCAGTTGTGACGATCCAAACTGTCTCCAGTGTTTCTACATATCCTTTGGAGTTGGGGACCAGACTCATTTCCTATGCATTTCTTGTGCTCAGGCTGTGACCTGGGCCACTCAAGGGGGACAGGGAGGTCAGCTTCAGTCCCACTCCTGGAGAGCATACAGAGTGCTAGGGCTTCAGTCATGTCCCAGGGCCTTGTAGCACCGGGAGGTTAGGCCTTGTGTCAAAGGAGGCAGACCTGTTGGATGTGAGAGGAGGAAGAACTTCATAATGGAAGGATACATGGGCGGAGGGTATCTGGAGGAAAGACGGCTCGTGGCCCTGGGGCAAGAGCTTTGTCCCTGGCGCTCCTCTGTGACACGCAAACCCAGTAGTGAGAAGAAGAGTTCGTAGGCTGTGGACTGAGTCCGGGCACCTGCCGCCAGGACAATGATTGTCTGTTTTTTGAATACTCACTATGTGGAAGGCCCGGCTCCAAGTGCCTTCCGATTTCCTCGAGGACATTGTCCTAGATTAATCCCGAATTTCAGAAAGGGAAACTGAGGCTATGAGATGGATCTCGGTGGTGGATCCAGGATTAGACCCTATTTCTTCTACCTTAAGAGTTGGTGCACCTGACCCCTCTCCTGCCGAAAAGCATCTCCTCTACCCCTGTTCAACTGTCCCTCCTTGTGACAGACTCCGAGCAAGAGCTCCATGGTTTGGTTTTTTTTTTTTTTTTTTGACTCTCAAAGGTCACCCCAGGCCTGAGGGCTGGAGAAGATGGGCAGGTGGAGAAGGTTTTGGGCAACCCAACCCTTTCAGATGGATAGGAACTTCCCTGTGAATGATGGCCAGAAGGTAATACAGGTGCTTCAAAGGCATTGAGAGATGCAGGAGGAAAAAAAGTCAGTTTATAAGGCGTCTCCTTCCTCTATTCTTAGTTTGTAGCTTTCGAATGAGAAAATTAAGTGCCGTTTTGACACAGGAAAAATGATCACCTTAGGCTTAAGCTGACATTAACCTGAAAGTTTTCCATCAAGGCATTCCAGCTTTGATTATCTGAGTCGTGTTTGGCTGGGCCTTTGATTACTGAGGTGGGCTTGTCTCTGGGGGAGCACGTTCTTCCTGCTGGCTTTCGGGCCCAGATGCTGCCACTGCCATCTCCCACACCTCACTCTTCCTGTCCACTGGGACCCAGCCCCCTTCACTTTTTTTTTAGCCTTTTTGTTGCTCTGTGACTTCATTGTACGCACAGAAACGCACATGACGAACTAGCTCTATTTCGGTTGTAAAAGTCAACCCGTAGATTCCCTAAAATCAAGATTAATTCCAGAAATGCCATTCAGTTTTAATTTTCATGATGTTCTTTTTTGCATTTCCTAGGTTCCTACCTCATTCCCATAGACCTGAGTGTGATTTTAGCTCATCACAGGGCCAGATCATGGGGGTCTTTGGGTGTTTGGATGAATGAATTCAGTGACCATTTCTGCCTGTAAGTTCCTGGCACCCGAGGAGGAAGGGGTGGGGCACTTTGCAGGAGGTGTGTACAAGTGGTCACCACATCACTACCTGCTGTTGGGTGCTCACTGCATGCCACACCCTCCACTTGGCACTTTGGGTGCCACTTTCGTTGATTTGGCCCTTTTTCTAAAAAAAATATGTTTTTGGAAAGGTTTTTGCTATAGGGTGCATGCACTCACCAGAAAGAGAGAGAGACAGAACACGAGAAATCTCCCCTGGGGGGATGGCCACACCACAATCCCTTCTCCTCCATTCTCCTCTCGGGATCTTGGGCATGCATGCACACGCACCTGGCGTGAGTTTAAGCCACCGGGTCCGGGACTTGAACCGCAGTCGACTACATGGGAGTCCAGCGACATAGCCATTATGCCAACTGCTGGTCCCTTATTTGGTCCTTTTAACAACCCAAGGAAGGTCATCCCCGAACACAACTTCTCCAGGGGACACACTGAGGGGTGTGGCAACTTGTTGCAGTGACATGGCTGCAGCCTGGCGGAGCTGAGATTCGAAGCCAGCTCCACTGCCCTGGGAGGCTCGTGTTCCTTCTTTCCTACCTCCTTGTATGATCCTTAGGACTGGGGACAAGTAATTAACTTGCCTTTAAAATGGAAGTAAAAAATGTAAACCGGAACTTGCTACTTTGAGAGCATATGCATTGTTGTAAATTTGTTTTCAAGAGGGAGAAAATATTTGGAAACTCCGTGTCAGCTTTCGAGACAGCAGCCGATCCCTGGCCGTGTAGCTGTGAGATAGAAAATGGAATCTTTTGGAATAGCTTGATACTTCATTTTATTTTTCAGAATACCTAGGCACATTTAGCCCCTATGGGCTGGAGAAGAAAAGTGGCATAATTGATTTGTTTTCGTTATTTTTCTAAAAATTTTAATTCTCTGTTAAAGTCGAATTGGGCAAAGCCTTCCAAATTATTACGGCAATGCCGTCATTTATCTGAAGCCCTTTGAAGGGGGTGGGAAGTCTTATTGAGATTACAGCTAAAGGGCTTTAATTATTTTGCTTCCTCAGCCAGGGCTCCCAGTTTGGGGGGGGTGTAATCTGTGGATGCCAACTGGCTATTTGGGCAGCCTGAAATGCACACGGAGCAGAGAGCATCTGACTGAGGGAACATGGCTGGATCTACTCATTAAACTCAGTGCCTGGTTCGTCCTGCAGCATCGGAGGAACTTGATTCCTCAACAGTTCCACCCGAAAGAGGTCAGCGCTGGTGGGTGGCGATCCCCCTCCAATAGCCCGAGAAGAGTTCAAAAGGTGGAAAAGTGGTAGTGTGGGAATGTGGGGAGGGAAAAAAGCGACCACATGCCGACATGAAAGGATTTAATCTGCGCAGCTGAAACGTCCTCTGAGAGTGGAGGGCCGCCTCTTGTGCCGGTCTGGTCTCAGCAAAGCCATTGGGTCTTATTGAGTCCTGCCGGGTACTCAGACTTGTCGCTCTGAGAGGTCTGAAGCCAGTCTGCCTGGAGCTCTTAGGGACTTCGCACGCACTATTTCTTAAGCAAAAAGCCAGATACTCCATCTGCAGTTCTTTTCTGAGATCATTGATTTGACAACTCAATATTTATTTTTCTCTGTGTTTTTTTTTTTTTTTTTTTTTTTTCGTTTTGTTTCCATCCCTCTCTATCCCCATTTCCTCCTTTTTGGCTTTTTATTTTTATTTATTTTTTATTTTTTTTACCCTTTGCTTACACAGTCATTCTGGAAGTATGTTGAAAAAGCCTTCATTAAAGGGTTGGGGGGCACTGAGTTTTAGTGGCTTTTCAAATTCCTATGTACTATGTTTTGGAGGCAGAAGAATTACAGGCAAGATGACACAAATATTTGCATCATCTGAAATGTACTAGGGCTGTAAGTTAGCGATTTTTCCCTTTAATAACTGCTGCCACCCCAAGGAAGGCACAGTGGCATTCTAAGGAGGTGACAAATGGTGGGCTCAGCCAGATCTGGTCATCTGGTTGGCATTTCCCATGACAGTGCCCTGGGATGTGACGAATGGTGATCCAGCCTGCCTTTCACGGGGAGGGGTTGTGGATGCCATGCCCGTGGGCATGTTTATTCTTTAGTGATGGCCATCAGATGAGGTCAAATAATGTATTCCAGATAGTGGAGTAGCACCGTCTTCAAAACCCTGCCAGAACTGGCTGCATTTTGACATTCTGCCCTTTTATCTCACAGATACCAGCAACTTGAGCCTCACATTTTCCCCAACATCTCAAAAAGTTGACAAGAGCTAGTTCCATGTTAGAACCACCCCGCCTCCCCCCAGGCCTTAGGAGCCTGGTGCTCAGGTGAAAAATATCAGGTCCATGGATCTTGGGGACAACAGCCGTCTGTCGAGAAAACTTTTTTCTCCCTTTGCATGATACTGCAACTCGGATAAAAAATCGTATAATCTGTGTGTGTGATCTCCACATACCACCCTCAATAAAATAATTTGTTCATTGATCTAAAGAATGAGTGCTTTCTAGCTGTTTCATTCCTCGGAACTGACTTTGGAGTTGAAATGTCTCTTTAACTCACTTCTGGGAGAGGTTGGCCTCCTGTGGAGGTCACTGTGAAGGAAGCAGGTGGCCTGGGGAGGCTGGGGCTGGAGCACTCCCATCTCTAGGAACCAGAGGCCTTAGCGCAATCCGATGCAGAATCATAATATGATAATTTGTGCTTAAACGGTGGGATATTTGTGCTCACTCATCTCCATCTCAAAGGTAGACAAGTTGAATTGCTGCTGGACGGGGCTGGCAGGGAGGGGGCTAGGAGAACCCTCCTTTTATTAATCTCTATCATCAGCCAACTGTTAACCTTTAGATTAACACAGGGAAACTTCATGCATTTTCCACTCACTGTATCATTGCTCCTGAAGGAGGAGAGTCTAAAGGGGGTTTCTTTGTGTGCATTTTACTTGCTAATTAAATTTTTTGCAAGGGTTACATAGAACATGCGTGTTGCTTGATATATCAATATCTATAAGTTTGCTTTTTGCATAATTTAATTTTTAGGGATGTTCCCTCCCTCATTCCGTGATTAAGATGCTTATTTCATTGAGCTGGAAACATCAAGTTTGTAAATGAGGAAGAGCTTGAAGCATTTTTGTTTTGTTTTGAAGCAGTGTAACACAGTGATAAAGAGCTCAGGGCCAGTCAGACGGGACCAAGTTCGACTCCCAGTTCCACCACGTACAAGCTGCTGTGAGCAGGGTATTTTTATCTTCCAGTCTCAGTTTTCTCATCAGTAGAATTGGAATAATTTTTTTCTCCCTCATAAGGTCATCAGGATTAAAAGAGGGAATGATTAGTTACTAAGCCCAGAGACCAGCTGTTCACTGAATGACCCGTTACCGTTACTGCTTGTTTTATATATTTTGTGGACTCTTTTATAAATGGAAACCCCACCCAAAGCTACAGGCATTAGTCATTTGCAGAGCTTGGTGGAAAAGTGTCATTCCTCCTTTGTTTCCCTGGCAGGTCTTTGGAGTTATTTACCTGGGGATCAATAAGTATTGGCTGATTGATTTCCTATGTTTCTGAAGATGC
Organism: Tupaia tana; assembly: GCA_026018925.1. Lineage (NCBI taxonomy): Eukaryota > Metazoa > Chordata > Mammalia > Scandentia > Tupaiidae > Tupaia > Tupaia tana. The sequence continues at coordinate 43,131,871 of JAKSZU010000018.1, forward strand.
ATTTTAAGGGGTCAGCTGAGTTCAGGGAGGGGCATGGAGGATGGGTCTAAGCCTTCACTAAACAAACATTCTCACTCCAATCCATCGAATGTTAGCACCGTATTTCCAGGCTACATGCACACACACATCATACACATGCATGCACAATCACAAACATGCACACACATGCACATACACATGCACACACATGTGCATGCACACACTTAGTGGTTGCTGGACCCTGGTGAGAACATGATAGGCCTTGCTCTTCGTTCTTTCACTGGAGCCAAAGCTAAAGACTCCAAGGAGGTGCTGTCCTTCCTTCCTTCCTTTAAAAATATTAAATGTCTTTGGGACCAGCAGATGGCCTAATAGTTACGTCGTTGGACTCTCACGTAGTTGACTGGTTCAAGCACCAGCTTAAAACTCATACCAGGTACACGTGCATATGTGCCCAAAATCCCCAAGAGGAGAATGAAGGAGAAGGGATTTCAGCAGAGCTAACCCCCATGGGGGGTGATTTCTCACTTTCTGTCTTTCTCTGTCTCTGGGAAGTGCATGAGCCTTATAGCAAAAATCTCTCTCTCTCAAAAAAAAAAAAAAAAAAAAAAAAGTCTTTTGTACCTTAGGCGGCACTAGTGTTGTGATGAGAAGCACTCTGGGTTGTTGTATCAAGACAGATAGAGCGAAAGTAGTAATGATCTCTTAGGTTCCAGGTTAAATATATGTATATGTGTGTGTATATGCATATGTATGTGTGTGTGTGCATGTGTGTTTATGTTCTACCTTACTTAATGATAGAGATACGTTCTGAGAAATACATCATGAGGTGATTTGGTTATTGTGTGAACATCGTGGAATGCACTTACACGAATCTTGATGGTATGGCCTGCTACACACTTGACCTGTGTGGTATAGCCCATGTGCTCCTTACAGGTCCACTGTTGTGTATGTGTTCGTCATTGACCGAGACATCATTACACGTGACTGTGTACACACACACACACACACACACACACGTGCATGCGCACAAGACTGGTTTAATTTGCATACTGGTATACATTCATGTGTTGATTTCAAAGGAGCTTAACACTTAAGCGTGAAGTGAACCTGTAATCATTGCATTTGAGATGAGTCATCTGAGAGAGGTGGGGAGTTGAACAAAGCTCCTTTAACCTTCTCCTCCAGAGGAAAAGGTGGGATTCTGGATTGGCTTTCCCTAGCTGCAGGGGATCCCGGATCTATGACGAAAGGACAAACCCAGCCTTTCTTGGAAACAGGAGATACTCTAGGGATGCTATATTAAGAGGCAAGATCCCATCCACCTGGAGAAAATTTGAAACCAAGATCAGGTCCTGTAAATAAATCTCTAGCATTTATTGAGAGCTTATTCGATAGGTGGACTTGGACTTTAAAATGCAAAGTGTCATTTAACCTAATCCTTGGAACACTCTCTGCCTTTCAATGGAGAAAGGGAGGCTTCTCCGTGTGGTGGGACTTGCCCAAGGTCGAGCGGCTGGCAAGTGGCTATGCTGGGCTCTCTGTGAATGGCCTGTACCTGTGACAGATGGGTTGCACATACCCATTGGGCTGGGCTCTTGGCTTGGCCCTTTTCTGCAAATGGGCTTTCCTAGAGTAGAAACAACATTTGGAGAATTGAGAGGCATGAGATAAATATCCTTGAGTTGTAAAAAAAAATTTTTTTTTCCCCCAGAGGTTTTTGCCTTAGGGCATGTGTACACACCAGAGGGTGAGAGACAGTGAGAAAGTGAGAAATCACTCCCCAGGGGAGATGGCCACACCATAATCCCTTCTCCTCCATTCTTCTCCCGGGATCTTGGGCACGTACATGTGCCTGACATGAGTTTTAAGCCACTGGATATGGGACTCAAACCACCGCTGACCTTGTGGGAGTCCAGTGACTTAACTGCTATGCCATCTGCTGGCCCCGAGTTGCAAAGATTCTACCATACTCACTCCTTGGAGCCTAAAGGGAGAGACTTGTTCTGAGTATTTCTTTTTCTTTCTCTCTCTCTCTCTCTCTCTCTCTCTCTCTTTCTTTCTTTCTTTTTTTTTTTTTTTTTGAGAGATTTTTGCTCTAGGGCATGTACACTCGCAGGAAAGACAGAGAAACAGAAAGCAAGAAATCACCTCCCCCCTGAGGGAGTATGCATGCACACACGCTCTGCTCGAGTTTTAAGCCGCTGGGTTCAGGGCTCAAATTGTTGTCAACTACCTGGAAGTCCAGTGATGTAACCATTATGCCGTCTGCTGGTCCCCTGAGCATAATAATCTTTACTGTTCTTGAAGTGCCTGTAAGTCAAAGGTGTAGGAATGACAGCGAGACCAACATCCCATCCTCTGCTTGTGGGGGGTGAGGCGTGCCTTCCCCCAGGTCCTGTAGACATCTTTTCTTATTACCAGAGTGTCCTGGGTCTTCTCTCAAGGTATAGTTCAAATCCATCCTGCTCTACAAAGCCATACTTGAGCACCTACCCACGATGCTTTATGAGTGAGACCTCGCGGAAGTCATGTCTTATGGAAGCCCTTCATCCACTTTCATGGGAGGTGGTTTCTGTTTTGGTTTTTAGGTTTTTGTCATAAGGTACATGCACTCACCAAGAGACAGAGAGAGGGAGAGTGAGAAATCCCCCCCTCCCCAGGGGAGGGGATGGCCACACTGCAGTCCCTTTCCTCCTGGGATTTTGGTTACACACACACACACATACACATACACACACATCCGGCGTGATTTTCAAGCCACTGAGTCTGGGACTCAAACCACAGTCTGCCATGTGGAAGTCCGGTGCCTTAACCACCATGCCACCTGCTGGCCCCTCATGCAGAGGAGTTTTAGGAGTGAATCCTCTCCAGACTCTCAGGCCAGCCCTCCCCAGAACACACCAGGGAGGTAGTGCCTGGCCTTTATTCTTATCTACCATCAGCAAGTATGGACCCAAACCAGTTGCAAAGGCAGAGGCTTTGGTCATGTTCAAAGATTCCTTGGAGCTGGCTCCACCAGGCCAGTATCCAGTCTCCAGAGCCCCAGAAGGAAGCTGTCTCTCTAAGGAGGTGGATTGAAAGGTGTCCTGAGCCCACTGAACTCCTTCTGGGACATCCTCCCCAGCCGCCCAGGGCAGCCCCAGCTGATTTCTGCCCAGCCAGGGAGGAGGCCCAGAAGTGCCACTGCACATCACACTGGCTGCTGCACCGGACCTCCTGGTGGTCTGTGCAGAAACAAGGTCTCACTTTTTTGGGGCAACCTGGAAGAGCCCCTGGAGCAGCTGGGTTGGGCAGCCGGCTCTGAGACGGAAGCATTGTGAGCACAGGAGGCAGACAGGGAAGGCTTTACGGACCTTCTGTGAAAGCCAGTGTTTAGTACGTATTTGTTGGATACATGATTAGGAGTGGGGAATTGAGCCTTTGGTGGGTGGAACAGCAGGAGCAGAGGCTTGGAGGGGGGAGTCGGTGCAGGGGTCTGAGGACAACACTCTGGGAAGGAAGTGTCATGGCCAAGACCTGCTAGAGGGCTTTGTCTAAACCTCATCTGTTTGACATTGAACCAACTGCTGGAGCTGTTGAAAGTCCTAGGGTTGGGGACCAGCAGTTGGCATAATGGCTATGTCGCTGGACTCCCATGTAGTCAACCGCGGTTCAAGTCCCAGACCCTGTGGCTTAAACTCATGCCAGGCATGTGTGCATGCATGCCCAAGATCCCGAGAGGAGAATGGAGGAGAAGGGATTGTGGCGTGGCCATCCCCCCCGGGGGGTGATTTCTTGCTTTCTGTTTCTCTGTCTCTCTCTGCCTTTCTGACAAGTGCATGCACCCTATAGCAAAAACCTCTGAAGAAAATGAAAGAAAGTCCTAGGGGTACCCTGGTGAGCAAACAGGCGTAGTAGAACATCTCTGCTCTCGTGGAGCTCACGTCCTGGTAGCAGGAGACTGACAAGAAACAGGTAATTGTGAGGGCCAGCAGGTGGCTTGGTGGTTAAGGCTCTAGATTCCCACATAACCTGCTGTGGTTTGCGTTCCGTACCTGCTGATCTGAAAATCATGCTGGGCACATGTGTGTGTGTGCCCAAAACCCCAGGAGGAGAATGGAGGAGAAGGGACTGTGGCACGGTCATCCTTCCTGGGGGATGATTTTTTTTTTTTTTTTTTTTGGAGAGGTTTTCACTATAGGGCGCGTGCACTCGCCAGACAGAGAGAGACATAGAGACAGAAAGTGAGAAATCACCCCCCAGGGGGGATGGTCACGCCGCAATCCCTTCTCCTCCATTCTCCTCTCGGGATCTTGGGCACGCACGCACACGGGCAAGGCGTGAATTTTAAGCCACCGAGTCCGGGACGCGAACCACGGTTGACTACATGGGAGTCCAGCCATTACGCTAACTGCTGGTTCCTGGGGATGATTTCTTACTTCCCCTCTCTCTGGTGAGTGCACAAACAAAAACCTAAACAAGCAAAAAAGCAGATAATAAAAATACATAGTACGTGTAATGGACAGATGTCATGGGGGCACACGAAGCGAGAAAGGCAGATGCAGCTGGATGGGGAGGAGATGTGGTGATGTCAGGTGGGGTGGACAGGGAGGAGCCTCACTGAGAAGGTGACATTTGAGTATAGACCTGGCAGCAGTGGTCTGGACAAGAGCATCCAGGCTAAGGGGACAAGTGCAAAGGCCCTGAGGCAGGACCGTGTTTGGTGTGTTCAAGGAGTGGCGTGTCGCCGTGTGGCCAGAGTGAAGAAAGAATGGAGTAGTGAGTGATGTAAGCTGAGCGCGGGGGGAGCTGGGCTCACTCCTACTCACTCTTCTTTTCACTCTGGGCAGTGTCGCGTGTGGTGCTGATATTTACTGAGCACCTACTGTATGTGCCAGGCACTGGATTAGGCTCTGGGGACACAGAGGTGGGTCTGGAATCCTTGGTTGGAGTGGAAGTATGTTTATCATTTCAACCATGGCTATGAAGATTGTGAAGGATGAGAAGAGTGGGCTGGGGTAAACGTCGTTTTCAACCAGGCGCTCAGTGGCATCCTGGTGAAGGAGCGTGGGTGAGAAGGAGCAGCAAAGTGGGAGCTTTTGAATTTTCTAGGCAAAGGGCATGTGCAAAGGCCCTGAGGTTGGGAAGGTCTTGGTGGTTTTAGGAGAAGGAAGAAGGCTGGGGTGTCTAGAGCTTCCCAAAGAACAGGGCTTAGGGAAGGAGCCGTCCTCCAGTTGGGGCCACTCCCTCACTGTGGTGAGTGTAGCCTGCTGCAGGGCACTTCCTGTTGGAGTGTGCCCACAGACCCTGGGGTCTCTATCTTCCTGTTACCCCCCAATCAGTGCCTTCCTTCCAGGTGGTCTTTCCCTTTTGCCCTCCTCCAGCCTTCTTATACAAACCACGTATTCATTCTACAGATCTCCATTGGATGCCCACTTAGTGCCAGGTACATGGAGAAATTAGGATATAAAAATCTCTATATGACACCAGTTCAAAGCTCTCTTACGTCGCAGATTCTGTTGCATTTCAGAAGAGATTCTGTGATGCCTGGCTCCCCTCTGTCCCGTGCCCATCCCTACATGTCACTTGGTTATATGTGGTTGTGCTTCATACAGTCTGAGGGGCCAGAGGGTAAATCTTGAATTCTGCACCGCACCTCAAAGGTCGCCTTTATTTCCCATGCATGGCTGCAGGAGTTTTGCATGCTCCTTTCCATCCCTTTCCAGCCCCTTGTTACTGTCAGGCGCTGTGCTGAGTGCCAGGATGTTGAGAGAAAGCTTGGGCAGCAGGGCCCCTGCCCTCACAGGGACACATTGAGTATGGACTTCATTGAAGTGTCTTGGCTTTTGGAGGAGGTTCTTACTGCTTGCCTCCCCCTCCCCCCACAACTCTTTCTAGGGTCCGTAAATACCTGTTCCTTTAAGAGGAGGTTGGCAGGGGACCAACAGTTAGCATAATGGCTATGTCCCTGGAATCCCATGTAGTCCACCATGGGTTAAGTCCCGGACCCAGTGGCTTAAACTCATGCCGGGCGTGTGCGTGTGTGTGTGCAGAAGATCCCAAGAGGAGAATGGAGGAGAAGGGATTGCGGCATGGCCATCCCCCCTGGGTGGTCATTTCTCACTTTCTGGCAAGCGTGCACGTGCCCTATAGCAAACAAAAAAAAACTCTCCAAAAAAAGGAAAAAAAAAAAGGAGGTTGGCAGGAAAACTAGGTCTTTTTGTGTGTCACTCACAGGTCCAAACAGAACTTTTGATGTTGAACTTAAAAGTACATATCATGCCTGACCCTTCTGGTTTATTAAATTATTACATTGATAACTTTTTTTGTTTTGTAATTTCTTTTTTTTTTTTTAGTGGAAGATGAAGGATGTCTTGGCTTCGTGGGTACTGAACTTTTTTCTCATAATTTGGTTTTAAATGGTTAAGTAAATTTCATTAAATAACTGTAAACATTCCAAAGAAACTCGCATACATATCGTATTTCACATCTTCATAACTTAGATGCAAAATATTAAAATGTAAATGACTCAATAGAAAAATTATGGAAACAAATGCCTGACTTTTATTGCATTTTCAGAAAAGTTGCTTAAATATTTTTCTTTCTTTAGCAAAAGTCTATGATGAATTGAAAGAAAAAACTGTTTAAGGGCACTATAAAAAAATAATCCTTGGGGCTGGCAGGTGGTGTGGTGATTAAGGTGCTGGACTCCCACAGGGCAGATCATGGTTCGAGTCCTGGACATGGTGGCTTGTTTCTCATTTTCCCTTTCTTTGTCTCTCTGTTCAAGTTAAAAATAAATAAATAAATAAGTAAATAAAATCAATAATAAAAAAATCCTTATTAATAAAAGAACAGACCTTGGTGGATAGTTTTCCCCCTAATTTTGTCTATGCAACCCTATGAATCCATGTTGGTTATTCTCAACTCATTAATTTGCTTATTATAAAGTAACCTATGTAAACACGAATATAAGCACTTTAATTTTAAACATTAGTTGGAATAGTATTTTTACCCCAGTACGTAATATAGATCTAAATTTATATATCATGTATTATGAAATTCGAGCCAACAGTTCTTTTTCCTCTTAAGAAATATTTCAGTCTATAGTAAAAATTGTCTGGGAAACATTTGGCATTTTATTTTAGTCTCTATCACAAATTTCCATGTGATTGTTCTATATTCATCTTGAAAAGTGACACAAGATTCTTTTTCTATCATAAATAGCAAATAATGTAATAATAGCAACTGATAACGCTAATGAAAAAATTATATTTTTCTCCAACTTAGAGAAGAGTGCCAACAATAGGTAGGATAAAATAAAATCAATATTTTGACAGTGCTCTATTATGTCTGGCTCATTAATTTGGAGACAACTTCTATGTTCATGCTTAAATCACAAAGTATCAACAAAATAGTAGTTTTAATGTCTACTCTCATTCCAATGCACTTAATGTGTTGCAAGTTATTTTTGGAGGAAAATGATTTTTGATTCTGCAGATGTATAGAGATTGCATTGTGTAGGTTTTTGTCTTGGGGAACAATGAAAAAGTTTTGACATTGCAATTTATATTCAAGAGATGGTTCATTCAAAATTCCAGTTCAGCATGATACTATAGTTTTTCAGATATATATTTATATACATGAATACCTATGTCTATGGGTGTATATGTGCACAGATGTGTATATATTTATACATATTTCAAAATCCATGCCCATTTCCTTTTATTAATTTTATCCAAAGTTTCATTGAATGTCTTTTTTTTTTTTTTAAGAATCTAGAGTTCCTGATTTCCAAGTTCCGATTGTCAGTTGATTAAGGTCAAAGCTAGCACTTATTCAGGCTCCTATTGACTAGGGTCACGTGATATAAGTGATTGATCCACTCTAGACACAGGTTTGCTAATTTTCCATTGTAACGGCCCTTTCCACCTAGCCCATTCTTCATCCCCCCAAGTTCTTCATATAGTATTTAAGAACGATTCGTCCCCCTACCCCACCCCCCCCCAGGTCCGGTGCTAGTGCATGAATGCAGAGTTGTATCTCTCACTTGTGCAAAAAGTATTTGTATCACCGCTGCTGGTCCTCCTTTGTTTTCCAGAGATCACAAAAGCCTGGGATTTAAAAGAGCAGATAATAACATACAGTGCATATTATTGATGCAGCTTTAATTGTCTTATTGACAACTCACTTGAACTTGGAGAAGCATGCTAATATTTATCATCCTGTGAACTCATGTGCATTTTCTTGACTCCAGCCATAATTACAGAAGAATCTGAAACCTCGGATGTCTGCCCACCACCGCCTCACCTTCCGTCTATTTGGACGAGGGCTTCTAGACTACTACGCTGCGGGAGAGCCTCAGCCAGCTTTCTTCACTGGTTGTCTCAGAAGCCTGTTTTTTTTTTTTAGCTTTTAGCATCCTCTGGATGCTTCTCCCTCTAGGGGTGATCTGGCTAATTAACACGTTGACCAGCACCTGGCCAGGAAAGGCGGCAGCAACATGACCCCCCAAGCAGTTGCAAAGAGGGCAGTACTCACGGGCTTTGGGGTTGCCCGGAGGTTTTAGCTTTTTCAAGAGACTGCTGTTTCTTACCTTTTGGGACATATCCATGGAGAACATGAGAAAGATTTAGAATAGGCTGAAGCTAGATTGAGGCCACTTACTGGCTAGGAGGCAAAAATCCATTTGAGGAGGGTTTTGATAAACTCAGGCTGCATAGAGCCATCAGGGTCTGACTCGTGTCTTCCTAGTGGTCCTCGGCTCCCACCCTGCTCCTTCTTGTCCGGTCATCTCCAACGTCACCAGCCTTGGCACCAGCCGTTTCCTCTGTCTTCAACACTCTCGTCCTTGCCCATTGCCTGGCCATCTATGCTCATTGCTTAGGGGAGCTCTTTCAAATGGCACCTCCCCAGAGTGGCCTTTCCTGCCTCCCCCTTCTCCCACCCTTCCCTGGTCCCTGCCATGTCACTGTCCTGTCCTCTGTGCTTTACAGTGCTTACTGATCAGTGACTGTTTGCATGCTTATCCATCTCACTCCTTCCACTTGGGCTAGGCTCTTCACAGCCTGGGACTTGCAGGATCCCCTTAATGCCTCTCCTTTCAGCGCCCAGAGCAGTGACTTGCAAATGACAACCTATATACATACATGTATAGGTATATGTTTTTTTCTGAAGGTGTTGGAAGCACTTACTTTTCATATGTGTGTGTGTGTGTGTGTATGTGTGCACACATATCTACATAATATATATTTCTTTCATGAATGAGAGATAGGGATAGATAGAGAGGTAGCATCCCCAATGGGGTGATCAATGCCATGATCCTCCCCCAGCCTTCAACCAACCGGATGATGGGTACATGTGTGCCAGGGCTCTCAGGGAGGTCTGGATGCAAACTGGAACTTTTCCATGTGGGTCAGCCTTACAAAGCATTGTGTTTTCCCACCATGCCCTATTTTTTAAAAGAATGTACTTTCCTAAAGAAAAATAGGGATTGGGAACCACGTTGTGTCAGGAAATGACCTTATGACGTGCCCTTTGTTTCAGTGTTGGAAGTAGAAGCTGCAGCTGGGGCTTCCTTCTGATGCATCATGAAGTTGCCATGGTAGACGTTCAGAAGGGTGGTTGTTCCTGTCTTGAACATACCTGGGTGTTCTTGCCCAGCTTTTCTCTCTTTGTGGGAGCACCAGCTTCTTCCAGGGTGCACCTTCTGGCTTGTGTTTGGCCATGAAGGACTTTTGTCCTAAGTAGTTTCCCAGCTATGTCGCTGTCTGAGGTGGACCATGCAGTCCCCACTGTGGGCCTCTCCCTTGACATCAGTACTTTGGGCACGGAGAGTTCGAGTCAGGTTCTTTGTTACTGCTGAGAGCCAGCTGTGTGGGGCCCTGATTAACACAGATCGAGTTGTTAGTCACTCTGCATTCTCATCTGCGGCAGCACTTGATGGGGGTCCCTGGGCAGAGGCTTCATGGAGACGAGAAGATGCCGTCTTGGCTCCCTGATTGGTGAGCTGCTCATCTGACTGATGAGTGAGGTGGAGTAACCCCACTGGCTTCAACAAGACACTCCAATCACAGAGGATGATTGCAGAGGGAGAGAGAGGACTTTCAACTTATGTCACATCCTGTTGGCCCAGTGACTCCCATCTTGGGGAGTTTTATGATGCTTGGGCAACTTGAAGAATCTATTTTCTGAAAGTGTTGGAAGCACTTACCTTCCTCCTCCCTATAAGTTAACAACCACCCAGAATTCCCACAGAAAAAAAGAAAGGATGAGAATGAATCTGGGGAATGAATATCCCACCACTTTCCATTTTTACCTATCTGTCCCTTAAAATCTTCCATCTATACAATTTCCTTTTATCCACATGACTTGTTTACTTCATGAGTTGAATAGAAATATCTTTTCCTGCGTATGGACATATTTTTTCTTCTAGTAGATTGCAAGCTTCCTGAAGACAGAATCATCCTTTTTCTTCTCTGAATATGCCAGAGCCTTGCCATCCACGGGCTCCCCCAGACCCTTATCCTGTGACACCGGGCGGGGGGCTTGGTTTAAAATGGAGAGGAAAGTAATAAAACCTTAATGAATGACTGAAGAGAATTAGGGGCATAGGTTTTCTGAAAATATTTAGTATCATTTCCCATTGAATTGTTCATGATTTACAGCCCTCTTGTGCTAAAAACTATTTGTTATCTATCAGTAGTTAGTTGCCAAGACTATCATTTTCCCTTTTAATGGAATGAAAAAACATCTACTAATTATTTTTTTTTGAAATAAAGACCCTAGGATTCTACTAAGGAGACATGAGGCCACTATAACTCAAAGTCAGAATTGTGGGGGAATGAAACTGTCGTCATAAATGGGTTCCTTGATCGTTAAAATAAGGCATCCCGTATTGTGCTTCTTGGTGACAACCAGCGTTATTGCCTCAAATGAAGGAAGTAGATCCTGCCTCCCACCAGAAGGTGACATGGAACATGGCTCTTCCAGCTTTCTGCCAGGATTTTGCCATTGGCTCGCTCATGTCTGTCTCCCAGCCTCTCTTTCCCAGGGTCTCAGAACCTCCGCTTCCTGTTCAATTGCTATGATTCAGCCGTTTAATTGTGTGAAGGAATTAAAATACATATTCAAGCGTATCCTCTGTGTGCCTCCACTGCAGGGCAGTATACACATCGGATATAGGAGGGAAGTAAAAATTCCCCAAATCCCTTTGCTTGGTTATTCACTGGGCACTTACTACCCTTGTTGGATCTCAGTTTGTGCAGCTATAGTGTGTTGGACTAATGGGTCTCAAACTTTGGTAGACAAAAGTCATGTAGGAGGCCAAGGGGTGACACAGTGGCAAACACAACCGGATCCGCATGGGCAGGGTCCTGGGTATGTCAGTCACACATGCCTGTGGTCTGAGCTGGCTGAGACTCGGTGTGGATTGTGACATGAGGAGCCTGTTGGATGACGTTCTCTCTCTCTCTCTCTCTCTCTCACACACACACACACACACACACACACACACAGACAGAAGAAATGGATCCATGAGCTTTTTTAAAAGGATCATTTAGGAAAAGAAAAGAAAAAAGGATCATTTAGGATGCTGTTACACTTTCCAGTTCCTGGGCCCTACCCAAGAGTCCAGCTTCACTGGGGGTGCTATTGTCTGTGGACCTCCTCGATGGTGTAGGTGACCCTTCTTTGAGTTTATGAAGCAGAGCTGGAGAAGTGGCTAACCAGGAACAAACCTTCGTAACTGTCTTCTTGGTTTTCTCCTAATTGGATGACATTTTTGCCAAATCAGAGTATTCCAAGCTACAATCGCACAAGTAGTTCCAGACACTCATTTCCTCAGAACCTGTCACCTTGCAGTTCTGGTGGCAGCATCAGGACACCCCACTCAGGACAGCAGAAGTCCTCCCCAATCCTTTCTTTGATCTCAGCCTACTGAGGATTTTTCTGGAGCCCACATGTCAGAGCTGGGCAGAACCAACCCAACCCTCGGGTTCAGATGTAGTGTGTGGCTGAATCTGTGTTGGAATTCAGACCAGACAGAACATAGTAGAAAATGACAAAGGAACTAGCGTGGTTTATTAATAGCCTCTTCTAATGATTCTAAGAAACTTTGAAAACCAAATAAACAACCTGCAAGCTTGGATGACTACCAAGTCCTCAGATTTCTACATGGTGAAGTTGGGAAGGATATTCTTGAAAGGTGTAGCTGCTGTGAGCATGAGGACTGGAAAGAGACTTCTAACCTTTCATCTTATAAAGCTCTCATTCCACACGAGTTAGAAATACTCTTCATAACTCCCTAATGGAGCAAGTGGGACAAGATGTTATTAATACTGCTCCAGGTGCGTTTGACTTTTGACCTTGGCCAGCAGTGGTTCTGAGGAGCCATTATTTCTGATGCCTATTAGATTTCATCCTTTAACAAGGAAGACCCTTGAGTAAATGGATGTCTAGTCCTTCCTTTTGTCTTCTGAGCACCCATCCCTCCCCCAGAAGTTTGGTGACATTAAGCAGGAAGGACAAATCATCACCAGGACAGATCTCGTATCAAATGAAAGAACTCAATTTGTTGCCAAATGGGGGTTTAACCTCTCCCAGGTCTTTGTGCATAATTAATGTATCATTCAGCATTTGACTTGTGTGCTTTTCATACAGATTTCATCTTAAAGGATGCTTCTGGGTTCTGTGCTCACAAAAGCATATTCAGCTTATTTCATGGGTTTTTGCCTTTGGGTTTTGGGAATGCCCTCGCCTGAGTTTTCCTGAGGCAGATGATCTGTATGGATAAAATACCCTGTTCCTTTCAACTCTTCAGCAAACATTTACTCAGTGCCTGGCACCCGAGGCTTCTGAAGAGTTGGAAGTGAATGACTGTCGAATAGCTACTGATACCGATGTGAGCACCAGTATGAGAAATGAGGAAGAGGGGGGACAATGCTAGGCCATACCACTGTGGCAGGATTCATGGATATCTTACGTGTCCTTTCTCACTGATATTCGGCAGTCTTGCGCGTTGGAGTCATCGGTCTGATCTTCCAGACAAGGAACCTGGAGCTCAGAGCATTGATGACTTACCCCAGTGCATGCATGGCTGAGTGACTGAGTCCCAGTAGAAATCTCCCATCCCTACCCTAGAGGACCTCTCCTTCTCCCCATCCCAGGCAACTGTGGCTGTTTATCTCGTGACTGTGATTATTCAGATTTGGTCAGAAGACTAAGGAGCAGGTTGTTGCCTTTTTGGGGAATCGAGGTGGAAGGCCAGGGGACCGTTCTCAAAGCTGCATCTTGGAGGCCTGTTCCTAGGGAGGCATTTAGCAGAGCGCTAGCTGCGGATCTGTTGCTAGTTCCTATTTACACCCACTATTGGGGATGTGTTGGGGCATCCTTTAAATGGTTTCTTCTCTGGGCAAAGACAGCACTCCCCGAAGCTGCCCTCTTGCCAAGTAGACGAGATGTAAGGACATGTTTTCTATTGATTTTTAAAAGCAATTCAGGACCCAACTGGTAATAATGGGAGCGACCTGTGCCATTTTCCAGGCAGTCACAAGCAGCTCGGAGCCTTGTTGTGCGACTCTGATGTTTGGGATGTGCATTCTTTGAAGATTACTTCTAAAGCAAGGCGTCCAAATCCTTAATTCACGATTCTGTCTATTCCTGTGGTGTTTACATTCCACCATGGCAGAAGATCACTGTAAAAAAGAAAGATGAAAATGCACTTTTAAAAAGGGCTTTCTTGTGCAGGCCTCCTTCAAAGACCCTAACCCTTTCCCCTCTTGTTGACGCCAAGGTCTGCGTTTCATCTACAGGGAACATATACATTAATGGGTGATTTAAAGGTTTGTCACATTGTTGTGACACATTCAGGCTGAGCTCTTGGGGCACTGAGCCGCACGGAGCAAGTGCTGGTGGGATTTCGGGCGTTGGGGCACGTCTCTCTGGCACCCTGTGTCTGTCGAAGTGCTTTCATGTGTTTTGTTGGGGAGCGCTCTTGCCCTTTGCTGTAAGTCGGGTCTGATGGGGTCTTGGGGAAAGTGGCTGGTGGTGCTGATTGATTTAGCCAGTGAGCAGAGCAGGGCTGGGCTAGGACTGGCTGCTAAGAGAAGAGAGCTGGGGGCCAGGAGATGGCATAGTGGTTAAAGCGTCGGACTCCTACTTGGCTGACTGCGGTTTGAGTCCCAGATCCAGCAACTTGAAACTCATGCTGGGCGTGTGTGTGCATGCTCAAAATCCCGAGAGGAGAATAAAGAAAAAGGGATTGTGGTGTGGCCATCTTCCCCGTGGGAAAATGATTTTTCGCTTTCTGTCTCTCTGGCAAGTGCATGCACCCTGTAGCAAAAATCTCTCTTAAAGAAATAAATAAATGAATAGAGGAGCGCTGTCTACTTAGAGAAGTCATCGGACTATGGAGTCTGAGAGCTGAGTTAAGGCTCAGAGTTTCCCAAACACTGAAACGACTGTGTTTCCTCTCCTCTGTACCCTGCTCCCTCTATATAATTCAAAAGGCACTAAAATGCATAATAAATATAAGGATCAAGGTAGTTCTGATTCCAATGGTGACTGTTTTGATGAGTTTTTTTTTTTTTTTTTCTTTTAGGGAAGAGGGCAGATATCAGATGCTCTATTAAATATTAAAATGCTGTTTCTTTTGTCATTACTGTTGTTGTCATTATTGCCTTTGTATGTTCTGTCTTCTAAACCCACATAGTCTGTCCATCACGTTACCCAGGGCCTAGGTTTGACGTCTCTCTGCACGCAGGACCCATCACCTGGTTTGTGACGGATATGTAGGGCCTGCTTATCTCTCACCATCTCAAAGTCAGCAACACCTTGGGGACATAGGCTTCCCTATTTTCAGTGGAGAGCACAGGCCACTCACTCACAGGGTACTCCCTGGGTGACTTTGGTGGTAAGGGATTCGGGGGGGCGTGATCCTGGATGAGACCCTGGGTCTGCACTGGCTGAAGGCAACCAGAGAACGTTTCCAATGCTGTTGTATCACCCATGACGTTTTATCCTTCCCATTAACATGGGCACTTATGAAATGAGGGTCTAGTTAGAATTAATGCCACAGGGCATGTGTGATTGCCAGAGGCAGAGAGGGAGAGAGACAGTGAGAGGGAATGTGAGAAATTACTCCCCCACCCCTGCCAAGGGGGATGACCATGTCGCAGTCTCATCTCCTCCATGTTCTCCTTGGGATTTTGGACACACACACCTGTGCCTGGTGTGATTTTTAAGCTGCCTGGTCTGAGACTCAAACCGTGGTCAACCATGTGGGAGTCCAGTACCTTAACCACCACACCACCTGCTGGCCCCTGACTGTGGACCTTCACCAACAGCCTCTTTAACATTTTGCTGACTGTTCAAGAGATAGTTTGGCCGCACAATTAAAAACAAAACTCTTCCACTAAAAAAAAAAATCCTGTTCTTTTGAAGGAGTAGTCCCTGAAATTCTGTTGGCCCTGGCTGGTGTTGGCCATGGACAATACCACCAGTCTTGCTAGGGACCCTCAGTGCCTCGGGGAAACTGAAGGACTCCAGAGTGTGGAAGGTGCAGGGTGTGAGGTTTTTGCTCCTCTGTTTCTGGCATCCTTTAGGCTCATGAAAATTGACTTTAGGATTTTTATGATATTTTCTGCCTGCATTTATAACTGGAGACACATCTGCCTCACTGATTTTTGAGTAAGTAGACACAATCATAAGCAACCCATGAAACCTGCAATATCTGTGACTAATAATAATATTTACTAATCATACTTAACAGGACCCAGAATCATGGGAATCTTTGTCTGCATAATGGGATGGCTAGGCTGTCAAGATGGGATGGATAGGAAGGAAGAGGTTCTTGGTCAGATCCCACAAAAGTCAGCTTTGTAGTTTCTAGAGCATCTTATTATACCTATGTAATGACAGTAGGGGAGAAGGTAGGAATATTGGGGCATATCTTTTTTTTTTTTTTTTTTTTTTTCGCTTTTTCCTTTTTGTTTGCTGTAGGGTGTGCACAGTTGTCAGAGAGAGACAGAGATGGGGGAGGTAGAGAGAGAGGGAATGTGAGAAATCATCCTCCAGGAGGGATAGCCACTTCACAATCCTTTCTTCATTCTCCTCTTGGGATTTGGGGCATGCATGCACACATGCCATGCGTGTTTTTCAAGCCACCAGGTCTGGGACTTGAGCTGTGCAGTCAGCCATGTGGGATCCAATCACCTTAATCTCTGTGCCACCTGCTCGCCCTGGGGGCATCTTTTTAAATTATTTTAAAAAGTTGCTGTGATTCTCATGAAAGTAGTTTAATTTTAGCTCCATTTATTTTGTAGTACTTTATGGTAGGTAGAGGGTTTTTTGAAGTGATGAGGATGATCATGACGGTGATGGGGACGAGGGTGACGAGGGACAGAGAGTCGAACAGATTTGGAATCAGCTACTGAGGGCACGTGTCTACGTGCTCAATCCAGTTGGAGTTGGAGCCTCTGGGCAAATCCTTGTCTCTCGGGAGCTCTCGTTTCGTCAAGCCTTCTAACTGCTGGGAGACCCTCCTAGTCAAACGTGGAGAGGGATCCTAGCTGGTGTTTCCAGGGGGCAGTGTGAATGATAAATACTGTTAATATTCAGAAGGAAGAATTGATTTAAAAAATGTGCCTTTGATTCACTAATCTCTGACATTGAGACATTTTTTGAAGTCTGTTGCTATAATTAGAATTCTATAAGCCATTTTATGTCTCTATCAAAATTTTAAGAGACATAGAAAATTTAAGGCTTTTTTTTTTTTGGCTTATAATTTATCATATGAACACACGAGTCATTTTGCAGTTTGGGCTTCAGCGTGGAGTCGTATTTCAGGGCCAGGGACTGGCTCTGTCATCGGGGTTGTGTCGACAGCAACCCCAACACAGAGCTTGGATTTTAAGAATTGCTTATGAATTGGGTTTCTGCCTTGCTTTTATTTGTTCTACCCAGCCGAAATGTGGGGCTGGATGATCAAACAAGAGGTGACCGTGCCATTCAGAATCTGTGACAACCCACTCCCCCCCCCCATTAGCTGTGCTAGTGTGTGTCCTGGCTGGTGGGGTGGAAGGGAGGAGTCGGGGGAGGCTGGGTTGCTGGGGATGGGGACATATGGGGTAGCGCGACAGCTTCAGCTGGGCTCAGGTGAGTCACGGCTGTGCTTTGAGATGGGTAATTGGTGGCATGTGGTCCGTGAGCCATGTGTGAGAGCCCTTCCTTAGTCATAACGAAGGGGAACAAGCCTGGCGAATAAAAGCCTCATCAGATTAGTGAGTCAGAAAAGACGCTAATCCCAAGCCGATGCTTAATTTCTACTTTTTTTTTTCCCCCTTTCCTAAAGCAGAAGCTGTTCCTGTTCTTGAAAAAAAAAAAAAATCAGTTTGCAAAAAGACTGATTTAACCACAATTGAAAAGGGGGGGGGGGGGGGGGATCGTGTCACCATTGCACTATGGCGATTAGCATGAAGATGAGTTGCACTTTAGCCGGGCTGAAACTTGTTCCTAACAGAATGTTAAATACTTAGTGAAAAGAAAGATTATGTCTATCTAGTTACACCATTCCTTGATATATGCTCCATGTCAGAGTGCCATTGTCTCCTGGGTAAAGACGGAGAGTTCAAATACCCACTATCTCTCCCCTGGTGCTCCAAATGCTCTGCTTTGAAGTTTTTATAATCCATCTGTCATCTTCTAGCAAGGAGGGCACATGTTCTGTACCACTCAATTACAGAATTCTCCTTTGCCAGCTCCAATGAGACAGGAAAGAATGTTATGGGTGGTTGAGAGAAACTGTCAGATACACTAAATTCCTGGGATTCATATGGACGGTGTTATTCCAGGAGAGGAACACAGCCCGCTTTATTGTTCAAGTGCATTAGGGAGACATTTGGCATTGGGGTAGAGATCCTTTGATTTTTTTTTCCCCCGCTCTTCCGGAGAGTTGTCTTAAATTTGATTGTTCTTATTTGGGGGGAAAACACACACACACACACACACACACACACACTCGAACCTCTTCTGGAATGTGGACCCTTGAATGTGGATCGAAAATGTGACATTTGTTTTCGCTCACAAGGAGTCGGTAGCCCAACTGTGCAGAGATTGGAAAGTATCAGGATGCTTTTGTTTCTGTGGTTTCACTTTAGTGAAATAGGATTTTTTTTACTTGGGCTTCATAGAAGATGGTGCCTAGATGCAGCCCGATCTCCATAGAAATCATTTCCATCATCATCCGAACGGAAAGCCTAAGCATGAAATGTTCTGCCATCTGGTGAGATCTGAGAAAGTTAGCGCCGGACTGAGAAGTCTTTAAAATGGGTTATTTTATTTAAAGACAATCTACCTTGGAGTGGTTAGTGTTGCTAGATAGCGTGTTAACTTCTCACTCATTGAGTCACGGGTGGTTAAATTCGTTGTCTTATGTGAAATGAGTTTGATGATGTCGGCTTAGCCTCTAGTGGGTATTAATTCACATTATGAAATATCCCAGAATAATTTAGCACCGTGTGGCATAATTTGCATTTTTACTCAAGATAGGGGCAATGATAGTGTCTCTGGAAATATTCTTCTTCCTCTTCTTCTTCTTCTTCTTCTGCTTCTTCTTTTTAATTCAAAAGAGGACAGCTCTTGTGTGTGGCTTTCAGGGTGATTGTGGGGTTACTGCCTTTCATTTGTTGGAAGCATATGGCTTAAGGAGCTCGGGGTGGTAAGAATAAGACATTTTAACTTGGGTGCTAAAACCTAACCAGAAATATTTGCAGGGACATCATTATAGCTAAGAAGGGTGAAAATTGCATGACCCTGCCCAGATCTGACATACCCACCTGCGTGTACACTTTTCCACACAAGCACCCACATGAACCTAAGGGACCTATATTAGGGTAAGTGCATGCGGTGTGGGGGAGCTCTGTGTGTCCCACGGTTTGTAAAAGGACTCTTTTCTCTTTACAAAACAGGAAGGTTTTCCAGAAATGCAAGATACCATTACAGTAATTAATTTAGTGAAACTTCTTAAATCTGATCTTCTGTTCAAACTAATAATGGGAGGATGGGGTAGCTCGATGTCGTTAATTGAAATCTGGAGACAATAAAAAAATGTCTTTCTGCAACTTCAATACAGCAGTCTGGAACTGTCGGGTCAGGCTGTGAACCAATTTTCTTCTCATTACTTTTGATTTTGGAGTCAATACAAATTTCATCAGTGATTGTAGGGTGCAGATCTTCGTCTGCACGGACCCTGTCATGGGAGAATATGTGCGCCTGGTTTAAAGATTTACGGAAAAGCAGTGCCGAAGAGTCAGGGAGGAGAGGAAGGGAATCTTTGAAGCCAGCAGCCCCTCTGCCATTGCTCCATTGCTTAGGGTTGATTAGTACCAAGAGGAAGCACTTGGGTCGGGGGACAGGGCTGAGCCCCAGGAGGCCTCTGCATCTGCAGGCCCGTGGGACAGCTGGTGGTTGCGCTGGTGGCCTCTGCTTTGCTCATTCTTCTTGGGTAGTTTGTTCCCGCTTCCAGACCTGTGTCTTTAGCCTAAGTTTCTCTTCTCTTTTTCTTTCTCTCTCTTGCATCTTTTAAATTTGTAGTTGTGTGTACAGTTGTGAAGAGAGGGTTCCCACAGCACACAGAATTTACCCTCCCCTCCCTCAGAAACTCGATTGTGGGAAAAGGGAAAAAGAGCAGGTTCAACTTTGAAGGAGTTAAAAGAAATCGTGAAAACGGTGTGGGCAGGAGAGGTCTTTTGTGTGCAAACGGGGACCCAAAATATCTTACAGGATTCCTCCTTTTTCCTGCAGCCCATTTGCATCTTTGCAAGTCATAGGATCAGCCCATCTATCATTAGGTATTGGCCTAATTGGACATTTTTTACGAGCCCAGTTTGCTATTTATGTTAAAAGCAATTCGCAGAAATGCCCTTTCTTCATGATTCGGTATTGGCAATAGCGACGTATGTTTAATCACATTTTCCATGAGTAATTATCTAATTCACATGATTACCAATATAAAGCAGGAAAATAGAATAGGGGTTTAACTCAGTCCTGCTTGGGCAGTGACACAGGCGTACAGAGAGACCCGGTGAGGGCAATGTTTACTGCTTCTGTTTTTCCTCTGCGATATCGTGGAGATTTTTATTAGCAACAGGAGCGCTCTGAAGCTGGGCATGTGTAAGGGAGAGGCTATTTGGAATTCTGTTATAATGCAGTTTGAGGTTCACTCTGTCTGCTTGGGTTCTTAATGTTTGGGGCTGTCCTTTTTCAAGATTTCCGGGAGATGGAGGTCACATTTTTTATTCATGTTGAAAAATATTCATTTATCAGTATTGGTGCAACTGTAAACAAGTGATAAAGTGACAACATTTACAACAGTAAAACTGACAGCATTTACTTTAATTTTCTGTCATTTTGGTAATTATATCAATCAAGACCCAAAACTAAAATGATATTTTAGCATGCAGTAAGAAATGAGGAATTCAGATCTTAAAAGACCATTACAATTAGCTTTGAAATGTTCGCCATTTTACCATAATTGTTTCATATAGCTTATATGTCTTCATTTACAGCCGAATATTCTGTTGATCTTTTATAAACAAAGTAGCACCCATCTGCTCCTTGAGACACTCCTGGCGCCTATTCATTGCAAAAATAATACATGTCCTAATGACTTCCACATATTTTGAAATCTCCCTTTTGAAATTGGTCTTGGCAGATTATTTGCAGGTACTTGAGTTGCATCTGTTTGCAATTTTGCAAATGCGGAAGACTTTAATGTTGAGCACTGCAAGAGGGCTATTTTAATCCTCAGATAACATTGGCTGTCATCAAAAGCCACATTTATCTTTTCGAAGGTGGGGCAAATGTGTAATGTTAAAAGACAGTAAAAGGTCAAGGCCAAGTCTGAGGTCTGAATATTTTCCTTTCACACAGCCATGCTTTTTTTTGCGGACTCTTCCTCGGCTTTCTTTTCATTTAAGTTTTAGCTTAATACCCATTGCCAAGAGGATGTTTTGCTGATAAAATGAAAGATCAGGAAGAGAGTAAATCTGAAATAATTGTGAACTCCAGGCTCTTGGGCTCATTACCACCATGTGGCTAGCAGCTGACCAGCTTTAGGTCGACTCTGTTGACAGTGAAGAACTAAACAGCGTGGTGCTGGAGTATACCGGGGCCTTCAAGGCAGCGGCTGGCTGCCTCCCAAGAGGGGCTGAGAGTCTTCGGGAGGGAAGGTGGTCACTGTAAGGCCAGGGTTCGGTCAGCTAGATGATGTCGCTCCTGGGCAGATCCATCTGCCAATGAAGGCGGTACTCACGCAGAGTCTTGGTGGGGGCTTCTTCCTTCTTTGTTTAAACTCTGGGGTTCAGGACACTGAAGTTAAGTGAATGTCCTTTCCAGAATATTGTCGTTGGCCTGGTCAAGGTTGAGCACACAAATCGAGCTGTCTTGGCACTCGTGTTTTGGGACAGGCTGCTCCTGTCTCTTTCCTGCTGCTGTCGCTCTTGTTCTTGCATGTGTATGTGGCATGTGGGGCTTCACCCAACGGTTTGGCTGTGGATCTCCTTACAGAAAAGACGGGGTTAGGCCATGTTCATGGTTAAACGGAAGTAGTTGGTCATGGAAACTACGCCGATGCCATAAATATGCTAACCACTGTGGTGCCATCTCCAAAATCTACAAAACCAACTCACTTCCAAGCCACTTCTAATGACTCTGGTGACAGACAGGACTTTAAAACTGAAACTAAGTCATCCTCCTATTAAACCGAGAGAGGAATGAGCTTCACAGAACAGCCCAGGATCTTGAGTTTACTGTAAAAGAAGGTGCGAGGCATGTCCAACTCCTCAGGGGTGTTTCCAGTGTGTGTGTGTGTGTGTGTGTGTGTGTGCATGTTTGTGTGTGTGTTTCCCCCAAAAACACATTTATCAAATAATTGCATAATATGAAGTTGTTTTGTGTTTAGCATATAATTGAAAAATGCCTTTGGGGTAGGAAGGGACCCATTCAGGAGTTCTAGATGACCCTGCCTTATCAGTGAGAAGCTCAGTCATCTCACCTTATTGCCCTTAATTGATGGATGAGTGGTTTACAAATATGTGTTTTGTGTTACTAGTATTTTACTACAGAAGTCACATCTAGGAATGGAAACGTTTTTCTTACTTCATTATTGCAGTCTGTAAGTATAGCATTAGGGCCAGATGGTGGCACGGGGTGCAGGTGGCGGCGCTATAACTGGACCAAATGGGGAAGGTCCTGGGTTTGTCTCCCAGAGCCTCTCTCAGTGTGCGGCTGCATGTGGTCTGCCTGAGATCCCGGCTGGCTGAGATGGTGATGGTGTGTGTGTGCACGTGTGCGTGTGTGTGCGTGTGTGTGTGTGAGATGATGCGAAGACCTTTCATGAGTGCCTCTTTCTCTTTCTGTATCTCTCTCTCTCTCATAGAAGAAATAAATGAAATACACTTAAAACATGAATATAATAAATGTCTGAGGGGTAAATCTAAGGGAGCCTCCTAGCAGCTCAGCTTCTCCTTTTTAATTTAATTTATTTTCTGCATGGGGAGAGGGTGGTGATTTTGCACGAAGCAGGAACCAGCATTTGATGTCTTTGCTTTTTCTGCGTCATTTGTATTCTGATGCTTTCATATATGGGTGATTAGACTTTAAGGAGAAAAGACCTCACACTCTTCTGATGAACAAAAATTTCGCATTACCAGCGTGGAACATTGGGGAGCAGGGATGTGATTCTTCCCTGACAGTGAAGTGCAGCAGCAGGGTCCTGAGATGAACCCAGGCAGGGATTTTTAAAGTATGGTCCTGGACTAAGGGGCATCCTAGGGAATTCATTAGAAATGCAAATTCTCAAGCAGACCCCCAGATCAGAAAATCTGTGGGTGAGGCCCAGCAGTCAGTGTTTGAAACTCCCCCTCCCCCAGGTGATTCTAATGGTTATTGAAGTCTGAGAACCACTGCCTTAGGATAATTTGGGAGTGGCTTTTCCAAGACTAGATGTGCACCCCCCCCTTTCCCCATACGCCAGAACTTTTTGGCTTCTCCTGGTCTTGTATCAGTTTTCTAAAGGCCACACCAAAGCCATTTGCTCCAGTAAGCTATGTCATTGGCAGAGTTGTTTGTTTAAAATGCACAAGGACAGGCCCAGTTGCAGTAGAGTATGCTGCTAAGGTGCTGCACTCTGCAGGCTGGGACTACATGGGAGGCCGGGGTTTGATTCCTGGCTCACCTAAAGGCCAGGTGCCTGTAGTCTCAGCTGAGAGGCAATTGTGCCAGATCCTGTCTTAAAATAAAAATGCAAAAGGACAGATGGGTGGTCATTGCATACTTTTCTTTTTTTTTTTTTTGCCTCCTTTCGAGTTCCTTTTGGGACTTTTCCCCACAAGTTTACCATTCTATCATGAGGAGATTGAAAAATGTAGTAGTGACTCTCATGTCTTAAATACATTTATTCTGAAAACAAATTCTGGAGAATTTATTCGTTTTACGACTGTCAAGGTAAAATGGCTGCTCTTTAACGTTGGCTTCCTGCCTCGATAGTGCAGGGTGTTTTCCTGTTCAGGTTGGGAACGACACAGGGAATATCGACGTCTCTTGGAGTCCCTAAAGTCTGTTTAGTCATGGCCAGGTAGGGTAAGAGGATTTTTCTTCTTTTTGCAGAATTTCTGCTGACATCTTTTTTCTCTGGACGGAAGCCATAGTTGTGTGATCCCGGTTGGTGAAGTGTTGGGAGAAAGGACTGATGGTCAAAGGCCACCTCCGTTGTCATGTTGGCTGTTTGCTTTTTCTCAAGTAAAGCTTTCTTGGCAGTGAGATAAACTCTTGGCGGTGAGTTTGGGATGGAATCAGAATGAAATTTATTGGCCACTCACTGGGTTGCTACTGAGAATCCTTTTCTGGGTTGAGAAGTGACAAGGTGACAGCTTTCTGTTAGACAATTGTACCCCAGGCACCAGCCATGGCCGCCATGTTTAAAGTCTTTAATGAGTCTGCAAAGCCTGAAGTCCCTAGAGGAAGAGGAGTGGGCATACATAGGCAGATGGTGGGGCTGCCCTTAGTCCCCCCCAAACCCAGTCTGGCTCCTAGGGATAGGTGACTGAGAGATCCTTGCCCCAGAACCCTAGACTCCCTGACCTGTCCCATTTCCCCCCTCATTTCCGCTGTACCTCTCAAAGTCTCTCCAAAAGTAGCTTTCGCTGCTTGAGACTATTTTAGATAATGCATGGATTTTAAGTTTTAACCGTTGGGTATTTGAAGACCTATTAGAAAAAGATAACTAATACAACCTAGCTGAGATTTCACAGATGTTATTGCTTAAGGTGAGGCTAAGTTTCTTGTTTTTTAATTTTTGAAAGAAAGCCGAGTTGATTTAAAGTTCATTTTAAGAAAGTATTAAGTAAATCACGGGTGGTCCCCAGATAGGACGGAGACGGCGAAGGTGGTTTGTGGATGACCGAGTTGTGGAGATGGGTGCCAGTGTTCCCTGAACCTCCTTAGCCAACACTCAGGAAGGTACCCTGCTCCCAGCAGATTCCCTGCAGACACATCCTGGGTGAGGGTTTTGTTTTATTTTATTATTATTATTATTTTTTTCTGGGTGCATGTTTTATTGATAGGAGTCCCACCCACCCCTCGTGTCTCCCGCTGCTGGTGGGTGCACTTCTGCATCTCATTGGCAATGCAATTACTGGCACCGTGGGAGGTCCACAGGTTCAAAGCTAGCGATGAGAAATCTAGTTCACCCCTTTCAGAAAATGTGGGTTTGGTTTAGGTGGTGACGGTGGTGTTTCATAAAAGAAAAACTCTGCTAACCCATGAGCATAAATAACACTGAGCCCGGCGCTCCTCCTGGAGCAGAGAGACTCCAGATGGGAGGCTGAGCATCTCCTCTCCCTTCCCTGTGTTTGCTCAGGACATAGTCCTCAAAGTCCAGGTGGGAAGGGACAGTCATTAAGCTATTCCACCACACTTGCCTGAACGAGCCAAATGACAGGAACACTTGCGCTGAGTACCTTGGGGCTGACACACAAAACGTGGGGCTGTGCTGACTCAGGGGCCACAGGGACACCCTCCCTGGGGCTTTGCTGCAGGCTGTTTTGCTTTTCATATTTCCAGGCTGTGTGTTGGGGGAGGGGGGCTGTGAAAAAGAGCAGCCAGGGACCCCTGTGCTTGGGACTCAGGGTCTTTGCAGCAGTCCCTGTGCTACCCTGGAAAGGGAGGCTCCATGGTGGTTGTGGCCTTGGAGAAGCCATTTGGCCAGGGGCTGGACGTGGCACACTAGGATCCGTGGAGTGCAGTGGTGCCCTCTGGTTTCTTGGTGGTGGAGGGAGGGTTGGCTGGTGAGGAACGGGGGAGAGTGGTGTCACCTCCCTGCAGGAGTGTGGATGTGGTGTGGTGGGACCTCACCCCTCAGAAACAGGGCTGCCTTGACTCTGCAGTGCTCACATCTGACCTCTTTCTCTGGGTCCCATTGGCTGGGGTTGGGTGTTTCCATACGTGGGACTTTCTGAGGATGACTGAAAGGAGGATGAGATGTGCTTCTTCCTGTCATGGAATCTACTGCCCAGTAGAGTGACAAGACCAACTCTCATAGGGGTGACCTGGCAAGGGCAGGTGTCCTGGAACACCAGCCCCATCAGGTGTGAACCCTCAGACACAGGCAGGTTTGGAGAAGAGGGCAGCTGGAAGGCAGAGAATCTCACTGTGTGGACAGGTATGAAGGGGGACAGTCCAATGGCCACAGACAAAGGAAATGCCCCTCTGAGGAGGAGGTGGGGAGCGGGTGGAGGCAAGCACGTGGCACATCTTTCGTGAAAACCTGGAGTGTCACACAGTGTGTGGCATACAGTAAGTGCTCAATAAATACTGGCCAACCCAGACGGTGTGGCCAGAGCCTTGGTCAGTTATGTGCATCCCAGAGCTGCTCTATAATATAATTAGTTTAGAAAGCATTTTCTGAGTCCCTGCCTGTCTTGGCGCCTGGTACCCAAGACCCCTGCAGAGCCCACACTCAGGTGCCATCACCCCTAGAAGTTGGCAGCGGAACCCACTGGAACCAGATTCCCTGGCATCTCCCAGAGACTCCCCTGTTCCTTTTATTAACTCGGTGTTGACGGAGTTGCCCATACTGAGGAAGGAGGGGAATGAAAAATAATGGGGTGTGTGTGCGTCTGTGAAAAGGAAGATATAAAGGTAACTGCTACTGTGATGAGGGTATTATTCTCAACTCAGTGACCCCAGTGTTCTGTATGTTTAGGTCTTTTCTGACTCACTACCCCACTCAGCCCCATGTCAAAATTTATTTGGGCTAATCAAATTTTCAACTACTCTGTCTATTGCAGGAAGTCTCCTGTAACCAATGTATTGTGTGTGTGTGTGTGTGTGTGTGTGTGTGTGTGTATTTTCATGTATTTATGGATTACAATCACACCCTGTGTTCCATTGTTTATCCCTAATGAAGTTAAAAGCTTTTCCCTGAATCCTTCCTGATGCGTCTTTCTAGAAAGAAACTCCCAGACTGGGCTAGACTGAAATTTAAACATGCGCTCTCTATCTCTCTCTCTCACACACACACACACACACACACGTGGGCATGTCCACATGCACACACTCACTTCAGACAGCCCTGCAAAACTGCAAGAGAAAATAAGAATACCCCACAATCCAGAAACCCAGGAAAAGAAGTTTCAGCTTTCACGGCCAAGTTTGGCGGCCAGGCGAACTTGAAAGGTTAGCTATGAATAAGCATAATCAGATCTTTCTTTTTGTCCATATTTAATTCAAATGAGACAGCTCCGTGTTGACTTCTAATACAGAAAGGCCACCCACCATGGTGGCGCTCCCAGCCAATGACGCCGGCTGGCGAAAGCTTTCTTAAATGGTGCTAATCAGCCCAGAGAGGCCTGCCCTCTATCCCCATCAGTATTCTATAATTCAGATGTGCTGATAACCTGAAATTGAATGTGTCAGGATGCAGACATGTGAAGGAAGAGAGAACTCTAGGCTAGAGGAACGGGTGGCTTGGAGACAATGCCTGGGGGAGGGGGCTTCACACTTTCCCCTTGTTCCACAGATCCCCTCCCACACTTGTATGTGCGTGTGTGTGCGTGTGTGTGTGCGTGCGCGTGCGCGCGCGTGTGTTTTATTGTTCAGGGCCAGAGACAAAATGGAAGGTTTCAAGTTCTGAAATATTTATAGGGAAGCTTTGGATTTTGTATATGTTACATGAATCAACAGACATTTTGGCTGCTAAGGGGTGAATGGTAATTTGTGATTAATTTTTTTTTTTTTTAAGTCACAGCTATTTAAAAACCTTGCTCCCACTCTCTCATGGAAGAGACAGACAGACACACACACCCACCCCAGTCTGGCGAGCACGTCTCACAGGGAAGTTTAACAAAAGAGTCGCTATTGTCACTGTCCCAGCCGGCAGCAGTGCAGCTGAGGGTCAGTTGCTATTTCTATTTTAAACCTTGATTTTTGCAAAGTTTGTCTTTTGACTGTTCTCATTCTAATCAGGCTTAGTTAGGGGATCCGCTCCAAGCTCCACACCAGGCTGTGAGGACAGAGAAAGATAAACCGGGGGATTAAACAAAAAGTTCTGCTCTGTCAATAGTCGTGTGTGTGTGTGTGTGTGTGTGTGTGTGTGTGTGTGTGTGATAGAGAGACAGAGACAGAGACAGAGACTCAATGGCCACCATTTGACATTTTTTTCTTAGTTTTAAGGAAAGTGCGGTTTATCACAGAGCTCTATTTTCTTCCTGTTACCGTGTTCGACTTTGTGACTGAGTTCAGGCTTGGGCTGCTCCCTCTTCAGCCTTCCCCTGTGTCCAGGACTGTGTGTCCATCAGAGATGGAGAATGGCAGCTTGAGGGCTATTTGTTCAGTCCCTCGGTCCAGCCCAAAGGTTTCCCAAACGCTCAGGTGCAAGCCTCTACCACCTTGGCTGCTGCCGGGATCCTGTTTTGCTTCCACGTTGCTTGTTGATGTCTTGATCAGCTCAGATGCCACCTTGTCTCTGCAACTTCCTCCGCGGCCTCTTCTAGCTGCCACCTCCCCCCTCCTGCAGCGCAGAATGAGTTTTCCCCTTTGCACTTCATCGGAGCATCTATCACTCTGTCCTAGTTTAGAGACACCTGTGTGCGTCTTGTCTCTCCTGCCGTGTGGTGAGCTTCTTGTCCCCCCCCCCCCCCCCCCCGCAGTCCCCCTTCCAGAGACCCGAGTCGATGCTGGCTAGATTCAGGAGGAGGCCAGATTGCTTCCAAATGGGTTTCAAGGGCTTCTGAGGTTCCTACCTATGGTTTGCCATTTTTAGAGAAAGGGTTAGTGAGAGAAGAGGCAGCCCCTGAAATGGGCAAAGCAGTGAGAACTACAAGTTGCCTTCAACATCTGGGTTCCACCTGGTGTCACGTTGGCCTGCCCTACTCAGTCCAGGCTGGCTGGAGGGACATAGGTCTGCCATTCAAGTGGGCACACTGTTCTTCAAAGCACATAGATATTCTTCCTAACAGGCTATTCTGTCAAAGAGTAAGAAGAAGTCCCAGATTAGAGTTCCTCATCTCCATCCTCATCACGGTCAGGCTGATTGGCACCATGCGGCATGTCATCCAGGAGGCCCAAGAATTCTTCCCCGTGGTTTGGACCCAGTGGTGGCTTCCCCAAGGGAACGGTTGGCATGTGTTTAATTATTCATCGGTGTTCCCGTCTGTATCTCTCTGCTCCTTGATTGTTTTGTCTTTCCCTAAAAATATTTATTTGAAATTCTGTGATCAAAGACTGAAAAACAAAATAGAGCAGGATATTAAAATGAAAAATTTTTTTTTAGGAGGTTGGAATGTCAAGATCATTTTTATTAGGAAAGTTTACAAGACGAAGCCACGAATTATTTACGTAAACTTCATATATCAAGCATAATACTCCCAACTGTGCCTCTGGTGAGTGATATTGGCTGGTGTCACTTGGATTGCAAATACCTTCTACTTAAGGAGGCAAAATTCATTTTAATTAAAATTAACGGATTTTTTTTCCTGATCATATTTTAACACACACACACACACACACACACTCATACACTCACACACATCTGTGTTCAGAATTGATAAAGAAAGAACTCTGGTTAAATAATCCACTTTTGTCTGACAACGGAATCCGTTATAGAGGTGCAAATATGCAGAAAGCTATTTGGAAATGCATCCTAGTAGTTGTCAGGTTTTATTATGCAGGAAGGTGTCATGTTTGTTACGAAGCTGAGTGCAGATGGCAGAGTGGAAGAAATGGATCACTAATTTTAACAATGATTAATGAACAGAGATAGAAAATGAATTACATTGGACTATCGGAGGCAAGAAATATTTTTGTGAAAATTTTGACTCATCTGCTCTGCTGTTCTCTGCAAATTATTTTCAGAAATTCTATATGTTGTCAACAGTTGACTGCATTTTCCATTACTGTCTATTTCTGTTCTTAAGTACTTTTGTGTTATTAGAGATACATAATTTCAAAATACCAATACATTCCTGATTACTTAGAGAAAATATATGTAACAGTGTGACTGTTCCATAGACGCTGGCCATAAAAGTCCTGTTTTATAATAATCTTTCATTCTTCCTCATTTTATCACTACATTAGGAATGTTTGATAAAAAGGAACGGGGGTGGGGACTCTTCTGGCATATGCAGAATAAAGGAAAAATAGAAGCAGAGGTAGTGATAAAATGTGGTCTGGTGGCTTGCTGTGGTCTTCAGCTGCCACCAGCCCTGTCACCCTTTGTGTTCTCTGCCTGTCATTGTGGGCAACAGGGGCCATCCTGCTCTCTGCACCAGTCCCTGTGGCCCATGCCCCACCCTTTCCTGTCTTCTGGGGAGGACAAACACCCAATGATTCCCTGTCTTCCTTCAGGCACAGGGAGTCATCCACTTCTCCAAGTCATCTCTACGATCTTTTCTTCTGATAGACCCTCCCTCTAGTTCTATTTCTGCTCTTAGGGCCTGGCTTTGACAGTGATTTTTTTTTTTGGAGAGGTTTTCGCTATAGGGCGTGTGCACTCTCCAGAAAGACAGAGAGAGACAGAGAGACAGAAAGCGAGAAATCACCCCCCAGGGGGGATGGCCACGCCGCAATCCCTTCTCCTCCATTCTCCTCTTGGAATCCTGCGCACGCCTGTACACGCACCTGGTGTGAGTTTAAGCCGCCGGGTCCGAGACACAAACCGCAGTCGACTACGTGGGAGTCCAGCGACATAGCCATTATGCTAACTGCTGGTCCTGACAGTGAGTTTTCATGGTGCTTTGTGAATGAATCCCATTTTCTTCATCAGCCTTATCAGCAATAGCGTGTGTGTATGTGCGTGCATGCGCATGTGTGTGTGTGATCTGCAGATATATCAGCTTATTTGGTTCCATTTCTGTTATTGGCAGGAGGCATACCTATGTGATTTCTCATATTAAAAAAAATGTATAGGGGCCAGCAGATGGCGTAATGATTAGGGTTCTGGTCAACCATGGTTTGAGTCCCAGACCTTGCAACTTGAAACTCATGCCAGGCATGTGTGCTTGTGTGCTCAAAATCCCAAGAGGAGAATGGAGAAGAAGGGACTGTGACATGGCCATCCCTTGTTGGGGGTGATTTCTTGCTTTCTCTCTGTCTCTGTCTCTCTGGTGAATGCACATGCCCTATTAACAAAAAAAAGCCTCTCTAAAAAAAAAAAAAAAAAAGATAGTGATTTTTTTTTCCCCATCTCTTTTCCTCCCTCCTATCCTTGTTATCCCCCTAGGAAGATATTAACCATCTTAAATATGTTGGCTTTAAGACTTCTTATTTTCCTGTGATCCTCTGCAATTGAGAAATGATCTGCTGGTGTTTGGATCCTGTACTATAATTGGTAGGCTCTTTAATGTTGTGTATCAGGAGCATGGTAGTGGTGACATAAGCAGATTTTATGGTTAGCACTTGCGGATACTCACTATTTTAGGATGACCCAACCACAGCTCAGCCTTGCATCTGGGGTCTGTGGTATTACTCCTCCTCTCATCTTGATATTATTTAATATTGGTGTTACTTTTTTAGAAAACCTGGGGACCAGCAGTTAGCGTAATGGCTATGTCACTGCACTCCCATGTAGCCGACTGTAGTTTGTGAGTTCAGGACCCAGTGGCTTAAACTCATGCCAGGCATGTGTGCGTGCATGCCCAAGATCCCAAAAGAAGAATGGACGAGAAGGGATTGTGGTGTGGCCATCCCCCCTGGGAGGTGATTTCTTGTTTTCTGTCTCTCCGTCTCTGTCTTTCTGGCGAGCACACGCACCCTATAGCAAAAACCTCTCAAAACAAAACAAAACAACCAACCTTCAGACTCCCACCTGATTTTACAATTGTCCAGTCTCCCCGAGAGGGATTTCCCTCAGGAGGAGATAGGAGGGTGCTTCTCAACAACCCCCTCCCAGGGAGATGCCTCCTGAGAGCTGCTTGGTGCCTGAACGAATGGCCGATCTATAACTACTTCCTTCTCCTGCAAACGAGCTTTCCAAGTTTCCAACTTGACTGCTTTATTTATGCTCTTGACCTGTAAAAACAAGCAGGCTGTTTAAAAAGCAAAAAGTACTTCCCATGATTAGAGTACTTAGTGTTGAAATAAATTGCAGGATGAAGAGGACATTCCTTGTCGCTCCAGCAGAAAATGTCGTGGAGGTTTTTCATTCGTGAGAATGGGCTGTACTTCTACATGCCACAGCTCTTCAGTGTCACAGGACTTGGGGTTCCCAAGAAAGGAGTTCTGTGTCCTCCCCTTGTCTTGCTTTTACATAGTGGAATAATCCTTGTGAACATTTAAAGCATGTTTGCCAATGGTTCTAAGTCAAGTAGTTTGCATATAATTATAGTCCTGATGGGAAAACACTTTGGAAAAACAACTAGTGATACAATGCAAGTCCTGCTCAGGTTACATAGCATGTGCTAAACACTGAGGAAACACACACAGTCTTTAGTGAACAAGGTAGGGGAATGCTCCGGGGAGCCAATTTAGAATGTGACTTAAGGCAAGCATGGCTTTTCGTGTCTCTTTCTTTTGGCGAGTGTGATGAGTCACGGTGGTCTTCAGAATTGCTTGTAAGCCTGGTCACCTGCCTGGGGTGACTGTTATGCCTAGATCTGTACAAGGTGGGTGTCTGGAGAGGGTCGTATTGGACATTATGCCTTAGTGAGGGGCTCTGGGCATGCAAGGATTGGTGGGGAAGATGGTCAATTGCTTGGTACTCAACTAGAAGTTACACCCAGGAGAATTGAATGGTGCAGGAAATGGAGGGAAGATTGAACATAGACAGGGAGGGACAGAGAATCCTACATTTCATGGATAGGGAGATCAGGAGGAAGGAAAAAGAAATCGTAGTTGATCCACTTAAGAGACAAGTGATTCCTAAATATAGAACTGTCTCTGTGATTCATGGTTTGGGTTGCTTCTGAGACGATAAGTCGGGTGGATGATCTATAGGAATAATTTGAGGGTACTTGAGACTTAGACATTTGGGTCTGAACACCAGGAAATGGGTTGCTGTTCAGGTTACGTTCTTCCTTCAAATATGGACATCTTCTGGTATCTAACCCGAGTCCATTAATGTCTCTATAAATCTGACTTTTTTGGCATATGCTTATGGTAAGTCTGTCCCCAGCCTGCTTGTACATATGAAGATGACACAGCCTGGTGTCTCTTGGCATGGCCTC
The DNA here is from genome assembly GCA_026018925.1 of Tupaia tana. Taxonomy (NCBI): domain Eukaryota; kingdom Metazoa; phylum Chordata; class Mammalia; order Scandentia; family Tupaiidae; genus Tupaia; species Tupaia tana. The sequence continues at coordinate 43,164,549 of JAKSZU010000018.1, forward strand.
CATACCGCCATTCATGGGGGCAGCTGACACCCACGTCACTCCAAAGCTGAAGTCAGGTGCAATCGCTTCTAGCTAGTTCCAGTTTTCAGGGACAGCTCTGCTTATGTTGCTATAATCATGATCACTTTTTTTTTTTTTTTTTTTTTTTTTTTTGAGAGGTTTTTGCTATAGGGCGCATGTACTCGCCAGAAAGACAGAGACAGAAAGTGAGAAATCACCCCTCGGGGGGATGGCCATTCCGCAATCCCTTCTCCTCCATTCTTCTCTCTGGATCTTGGGCATGCACGCACACGCGCCCAGCGTGAGTTTAAGCTACCAGGTCCGGGACTCAAACCATGGTCGGCTATGTGGGAGTTCAGCAACATAGCCATTACTCTAACTGCTGGTCCCATGATCACTTTTTTTGATTTTAGTCGTCATTACCTTCCTGTTGATCTGCAACTCAGATCTGAAGAGTAAAATGAGTTTAAAAAAGCGTTTAAACATATCTATTTTAAGGAGAATTTGTCCAAACCAATTAATAGGTACACATAGTCCGTTACACCCCCCTTACCTCTAATTGCTGCCATTTCCACGGACTGGGTGTTTGATTTGGTGACACCTATGTGTGTAAACATAAGATTCACCTACAATTCTGCATGGACACGCATCTCTAGGCATGTCCCCTGGATGTGCCTTTTCAGCCTTCCTAATCCCAGGAACCTAGGTTTAAGTTAAACTGAGTTGAGTAATTATAACGCTATGGCCCATAGCGTGAGTGGGAGAATATTCAAGATGTCTGTCATCCTTCTATTACCTCAGGTAAATAACTGATTGACCTTTTCGGGGGCTCTGATACTTTACTAATCAGAACCTGAAATCTGTATCACAACACTTCATTTACTTGATAGACAAAAGAACAATTGCACTTGAAGTAATGTGATTTCTAAATAGACACTGCCTGTCAAAAATAAATGCATTAGAAGTAAAATGTAGCTCAAGGAGACAATTAGCAAACAGAGGTGACACCGTAAACAGGTGCACCCATTATTCCCAAAGCTTGTGGCAATATATTCGCGTCTTTTAGAGTGATGGAAGATCATGTGACGGTTTGGTGAATTATCTATCGGTATCATCTGACTGATGAAGCCCGCTGCTGTTGCAGATCATTTAAAAATGCATCTCACAAATTACATGGTAGCTGGGAAAAATGCAGGTTTTTTTTTTTTTTTTTTTTTTTTTTTTTTTAAAGAACAATGCTTTTCGAAAGCTATGTGTTAGCATGCGTAATTTTTTCTTTGAAAGGATGGAGACCATTTCATTATGCTGGGTATACAGTCGGTTAAGGTTGTGCAAATTCATTACAATGTTTGTTAATGTATAAAACATTTTCCATTCTGGTTTTAGTGACATTGGATTTTTTTTTTTTTTAATGTGCTGTTTCTGAAACATCTGCCATCCCTTGTTACCTGTAGGCAGAGGAGAGAGAATATACTCTTTCTAAGAATGTTTATAAAATCTTTACCAAAATGGAAAGGAAGAGGAGAAGGAAAGGACATTTTTTTTCTTTTCTGTGAACTGTTAGGTTTGAATTGTTTGGAATAGGAACTTTACTTTGTAACAAGCTGGAGGGCAATCTATAGTCAGCTGCTCAACAGGCCAGGAGAGGACAGGGCCAGGCCTCCGAGGGGCCACTCTGGCCCCTCCCTGCCACTGCATGTTTGTACCCTCTGTGGTGGGCACTGCCTTCAACGCACATGTTTCTGGAAGCTTTTCCTATTCTTATGATTTTCTTTTTTAATCTGTCATCTTCGCCTTTGTGCTTAAAGCGTAAGGAACGCTTGAGGGACCCATAGTTATTTTTTTCCTCTTACTACTCTAAAATCACAGCAACACAGTGTGAAATATTTCGAATGACCTCCAAATTGGTCTCAACTTTTCTCAGCTTTCTCCAGAATATGCAGTATGAATTTGGAAGTAGAACAGTTTGCTAGAGGAGCAGCATTTTGATCCCACCCTGTGTCAGAGAGAGAGAGAGAGAGAGAGAGGAAAGGCACACCACCCTTCTCTTGTAACATTCTGACACCCTCCAAGTTCCTGCTGATTTCTGGCTGGGAAGGTGGCATTGCACACCTTGTAAAGGTGCATCTTTGATGCTCTGCCTGGTCCCCATTGCACCTCGGTACCTTCTGAAGCACCTGAGTTTCTGGATTGGGCTTTGGGGGGAATATCCATCTTGAAGGGTAGAAATAGCTGGAGGGGCCCCTTCCCCTGGCTGTCCCAGAGGATGGAATGAAAGAACGGGATGTAGGGCCTCGCTGCCCCAGAATCTCCTCCAGAGACACAAGTCAGTCCATTCTGTGAATCGAAACAGTGACAGCCACCACCCACACGGAAGTAGGGAGCAGACTGAACACGGTCCCCAGCCTTTGGGATCTGTGCTGAGTGCCAAGTGCACTTCCTAAAGAACTGCCCAAGCAGCCTCCCTGGGATTTCGGGTATCAGTTCATCAGAAGTAGCAGCCAGAAGGCTTCTGAAGGATCCCAGATCTCTGAGCATAGCAGAAGTTGCCCAATTTGCAGAAGTAGAAACATTCCAGCCAGGAAAGAGAGAGAGGCTCACTAGGCTCGTTCATTCTCTCCCCTTTTTTCTTTTTAAATTAATAGACTTTTACTTTTTTTTTTTTTTTGAGAGAGAGATTTTTGCCATGGGAAGTATGCATTTATTGGAGAAACAGAGACAGAGACAGAGAGACAGAATGTGAGAAATCACCCCCCAGGAGATGGCTATGCTGCAATCACTTCTTTAAATTCCTCCTGGGATTCTGGGAATGTATGCACATCTGCCTGGTGTGAGTTTCAAGCTGCTGGGTCTGGGACTCGAACTGTGGTTGGCCACGTGGGAGTCCAGTGCCCTAATCACTGCGTCACCTACTGACCCCTAGACTTTTGTTTCTTAGGACAGTTGTAAGTATAGAGTAAAACTGAGCAGAATTGGACAAAGAATTTCCATCTATCTCTTCCCCACAGTTTCTTTTATAAGTAAGGCCTTGGGTTACTGAGGTGCATTTGTTACGGCTGATGAATCAATATTGATACATTATTATTATTAACTAAAGGCCATAGTTTATATTCAGTTTCACTCTTTGGGTTGCACATTGTACAGGGTTTCAAAAAAATGTATGATGAGGTGTATCCAGGTTGCGGCATCATAGTGTTCAACTGCCCTAAAACTCTCCTGTGCTCCATCTATTCCTCTCTCCTCCTCTTCCCCCTGAATCTTGGTCTGCAGTTCATATACTATGTTGTCTTCCCCAAGCCCTTGGTTTTTGTCATAGGGAGTGTGCTCACGCTGGAGAGGAGAGAGACAGAGAGAAAGAGAAAAAGAGAAATCACCCCCCAGGGTGGATGGTCATGTTGCAGTCCCTTCTCCTCTAGTCTCTTGGGATTTCTGGCATGCATGGACCACATGTGCCACACAGCGTCCGGGACTTGAACCACAGTCAGCCATGTGGGAATCCAGCAGCCTTAACCATCATACCTCCTACTGGCCCCTACTGTCATTTAAAAATATTGCCTTCTTGTGGGGCCAGCAGGTGGCATGGTGGTGAAGTCACTGGACTCCCACATGACTGTGGTTTGAGTCCTGGGCCTGGTGGCTTGCTTTGTCACTTTCTCTCTTTCTCACTCTCTCTCTTTCTCTCTCTCTCTCTGGTGAGCCCACATGCCCTGTAGCAAGTTAAAAAAAAAAAAAGTAAAAACATATATTTTTAAAAATTACTTTCTTGTGCTTAGAAAAACACATTTACATTTCCTTCATGTCTTTTCATGGCTTGATAACTCATGTACTTTTATTGCTGAATAATATTCCACTGTATGGACATACCACAGTTAATCTACTTACCTGTCAGAGGACATCTTGATTACTCCCAAATTTTGGCTGTAACACTATTCATAATAACATTCTACGAGCATTCGTGTGCAGTTCTTGTGTGGGTCTAAGTTTTAACTAATTTGAGTAAATACCACACACGATGGCTAGATTGTATGGTAAGACTGTATTTAACTTTGCAAGAAACTGCCAAGTTGTTTTCCAAAGTGGCTGTACCATCTCTCATTCCATTAGCGGTGAGAGTTCCTGTTGCTGCACATCCTTGTCAGTATTTATAGTTGCTAATGTTTTAGATTTTTAGCTATTATAATAGGTGTGAAGCTAGTGGTACCTCTTCTTTTTTAAAAAAGAGGTTTTTGCCTTGGGTCGCATGTGCTTGCTGGAGAGAGAGACACAGAGACAGTGGGAGGAAAAGTAAGAAATCACCTCTTCCATTCTCTTCCTGGGATTTTGGGCATGCACACACATGTGCCCCACATGATTTTCAAGCTGCTGTGTCCAGGACTCGAACGTGGTCAACCATGTAGGAGTCCAGCAATGTAACCACTAGGCCATCTGCTGACCCCTCATTTTTGGTTTAATTTACAATTCTCTAGTGGCACATGATGTTGGACATATTTTCATATGCTTTTTCATTATATTTATAACTTCTTTGGCGAGGTGTCCTGCTCAGATATTTTTGCCCATTTTTTAATTGGGCTATTCGTTTCTTCTGGTTGAGTTTTAAGAATTTGTGTATTTTTGAATAACAGTGCTTCATCAGACCTATGTTTTGCAAAGAGTTTCTCTCAGTGTGTGGTTTGTCTTTTCATTTTATGAACTCTTTCCTTTTTAAAACACCTGTAAAAACCCAGCTACAACAACCAGTGGCCTGTATTTTCATATGACAAAGCAGCCTCTATTTTCATTTGGGATCTGAGATTTTGGGAGATTTCAAAGCAGGGATACACATGAAGCACATTCTTAACACACATGCACATGAACATTCACACACACAAATGGAAATAAATGTGTTAAGCATCAACAGTGGGACCTACAGCTGCCATAACAGTGACATCACTGGACTCCCATGTAGTTGATAGTGATTTGAGTCCCGGACCCAGCAGTGTAAAACTCACGTTGGGCACGTGTGCGTGTGTGCCCAAAATCCCAAGAGGAGAATGGAGAAGGGATTGCGGTGTGGCCTTCCCCTCTGGGGGACTGATTTCTCGCTTCCAGTTTGTCTGTGTCTCTGGTGAGTGCACGGGCCCTATAGCAAACATCTCTCTCTAAGAAAAACAAAAACAAAAGCATGAGCAGTAATCACACCCACTGATAGAATTATGGGTTGTTACTATTTTCTTGTTTCTAATATCTCCTATGTTTCACATTTTCCGTAAATGAGCATAGAGTACTTGAACAACCGATTTTATAAAAACAAGAAGTAAATTAAGAGACAAAAAAAAAAAAAAAATGATACTACAAAGGGGAACCTGAGATAGTTCAGTTAGGACTTGTAAAACTTTTCTTTTGACTTCAGAAAAACTCTATGGGACCACCATTTCAAGTGATAGTGATGATAATATATTTTCTCTAAAAACCTGCTTCAGAAAACAAGTGAATTTTTAGTATGGCCAAATTTGGCTGTCAAAATGGCTTGATATTTTTGCTCAGCTCTGAATCAGCACTGTACAATATAAACATAATGAAACCACGAAGGCAAGTCATGTCTGCAATTTTAAATTTTCTAATAGGCACGTTAAAAGGGAGAGGGGAAAAAACAGGTGAAATCAATTTTAAGACTATATTTCATCTCGTGTAATATACTGAAAATACTGTTTCAACATAAACGTATAAAGAACATTGAGACATTGTACATTTTTCCAAATGTGGTATGTAGTTCGTACTTACAACATATCTCCATTTGGACCAGCCATTTTTAAAAAAAGAATTATTTTATTCGTTGTAATTATTTTATTTTATAAAGTTGACCAGAGAGAGACAGAGAGAAGGAACGTGAAAAAAGCAGGTTGCCAGGTCCAGGACTCGAACCAGGGTCAGCCATGTGGGAGTCCAGTTGCCTTAACTACCATGCTACCTTCTGGCCCCTGCACCAGCCACTTAAAAAAAAATTTTTTTTTTAGGTTTTTGTCGTAGAGTGCATGCACACACAAGAAAGAGAAAGTGAGAAATCACCCCTCAGGAGAGTGGTCATGCTACAGTTCCTTCTCCATTATCCTCTCAGGATTTTGGGCATGCATGCATACTTGCCTGGTGTGATTTTCAAGCCACTAAGTCCGTGGTCGGCCATGTGGGAGTCCAGCACCTTCACTACCACGTCACCTGCTGGCACCATAATCAGCTGTATTTTGAGTGTTCAGTGGCCTGTGACCAACAGCTGACGTAATGGCTATGTCGCTGGACTCCCATGTAGTCAACCACAGCTTGAGTCCTGGACCCAGTGCCTTAAACTCACACCGGGCGCGTGTGTGTGCGTGCCCAAGATCCTGAAAGGAGAATGGAGGAGAAGGGATTACGGCATGGCCATCCCCCCTGGGGAGTTGATTTCTCGCTTTCTATCTCTCTATTTTTGTTGTCTTTCTGGCAAGCACACGTGCCCTATAGCAAAAACCTCTCCCCAAAACAAACAAACAAACAAACAAAGAGTGTTCAGTGGCCCGATGGGCTAGTGGCTACTAAATTGGACAGTGCAGTTCTTTGTAGTGGGTGCGTATTCAAGCCAGGTTTGACCGGTGAGTACCTGAATGGCTGTGATGCCTGCAGTAGTAAGGGTGAGATAGAAAATGGCTATTTTGTGCTTTTTGTTATTTCATTCCACTTCTTTAAGATAAGTACTTATTTATTTATTTCTATTTTTGGAGAGGTTTTTGCTATAGGGCATGTACACTCTCCAGAAAGACAGAGGCCGAGAGACAAAAAGTGAGAGATCACCCCCCAGGGGCGATGGCTGTGCTGCAGTCCCTTCTCTTCCATTCTCCTCGCGGGATCTTGGGCACACACGCACACATGCTCTGCATGAGTTTAAGTCACCAGGTCTGGGACTTGAGCCGTGGTTGGCTACATGAGAGTCCAGCGACATAGCCATTACGCCAACTGCCGGTTCCCTTTAAGATAAGTACTTCTGAGACCAGCAGATGGCATAGCAGTTCTGTTGCTAGACTCAGACTTGGCCGACAGCGATTGAAGTCCCAGACATGACCGGCAGGTGGTGTCGTGGTTCAGGGCACTGGACTCCCACATGGCCAAATAAGGTTTGAATCCCGGACCTGGCGGCTTGCTTTCTCACTCGCTCTTTCTCTCTGTCTTGCACTCTGTCCCTCTCTGATCAAATTTAAATAAATAAATAAATAAATAAAGTTAAATAAAATATAAAATAATTCTTAAAACTTTCTTTTCTTTTCTTTTCTTTTTTTTTTGTTCATCTTTGCATCATTCTACCTCTGGGGTCCTGGGGGCCTGAATTGTCTTGCATTTGTCATCCTATTGAGTTTTGAGTGGATATGAGATACATATTCTCATGGTGGTGTGAGATCGGGGGTTGGTTGGGGAAAGTCACCGGGCAAAGTGTGGTCCAAAGAGATCCTGGCAGGCACAGAGGAAATGATTTCTGGGGAGAGCTGGGGTGGGGGTCCCTTTTCCAGGTGCCTTCCTGCTCTGGGAATCTACCCACGTGGCAGCTGGATACCTGATGCTCTGAGCCTCATGGAAAACGTGTGTGTCTGGTCTGTGCCCCTCACCCTCAGAACGCTAGCCTACCGGTTGCGTTCTCCTCCACCTTGTCCCGGGTCAGAACCACCCACGTTTGGATGAGGAGTTGGCATCCACCTGCAGAGAGTGGCTAAGGTGTGAGTATGCTGCCGAGGTTGCAGCCGTGGAGGCCGCTGTGTGTCTCTGACCAGTGGACAGATGCTGCCCTGTCCTGGGAAACTGTGTGGCTGACTGGATACAGACCCTGGCTCCCCCAACCCCTCCCACGAGCTCTTAACCTCAGGCAGTAACTTTACGGCTGATGCCTCAGTTTCCCACTAACGAACGAACATGATAGCAGTATCTATATAGGACTGTCGTGACAACGAAGGAGACTGTGCGTCTTAATTTTTGGTCATCTGGTTGGTACGTGTAAGTGCTCAGTAAATGTTAGCTGTCACTCCGTACTGAGTTCAGAAATGGTTCATCGGGGAGCAAATCCCTTCAGAGGGAGTGTGTGTCTGTGGAAATCCATTCTGTTTCTTCTATTTCTTGAATGCCCCAAGTGTTCCTATCTGCTCCACCATCAGCCTGGGCTGAATCACCAGGAGGAATATCTTCCCTCTGCTTTCACTTTCCCTCGCTCCTTTTTCCCTTCTCAGGGCTGTTTTGACTATGAATTAATTGTAGGTTGGGGGACTTGCAAGCAATAATCAAAGCCAATAAACTTCAAAAGGACAGGGAGGACCAGGGCCACCAGGGGAGTGAAGGGGCCTGGCTGGGACTCTCCGTGGCTGCAGGCTGGAGTTGTGGGGGCTTTCAGGGTTTCTTCAAAGGGGACACCAAGTGTTTCAGATTGTCACTTAAAAGCTCCGATGCAAAACTTTGGAAATCTGGCTGAGAGGAGATGGTTTCCAAAACAGTTATTTTTATCTTTTGCCAGCAAGCATGAGCCCAGTGGAACGTAGAGTTAAACTTGGGATTTCTTGGCAAGGGTTAATAATCAATGTCGATCTCCTAACAAAGGAGATGCTGCCTTATTATACTGGGAAAGTTTTTTTTTTTTTCTTAACTGTCAGTGAAGCAGTACTAATTATTACTCCAGTGTAAATGAGGTCATTTCCTATTAAGAGAACAAAATGCTCAGCCTCGCCTTGCCAATTCATACCAACTATTTTTCACACATACTCAGCTTTTTAGTTTTTTTTTTTTTTTAATTTTGATAAAATCCATTCATTTGTATTAGAAAAGTGTAAACCGTCGCAATAATAGTTGCCCGCGATTACCCAGATGAGCTTTTGTAATGTGTGGGCTGTTTGAATACCATGTGTTAGCTATGGAACAATTAGGCAGCTGAATGGATCTTTAAAACAATCAGATACTTTTATCTCTCTGAAAAAATACATTCCTTGGACGCGTCCTGTTAAACCGTAAATTCCGGGGAACATGAAGCTCACGTCACGAGGAGAACTTTCAGATATATGTTGATCAAGGACAAAAAGACATCCAAATATCTTGTCTTCATGTTTTCATTTTTTTTTTTATGCAAGCAAAAAGATTTAAGGAATATTGTAGCAAACAAAGGGTAATTGTTTTAGCCCAGATGTTGCTTTTGCACAACAAGCAGGTTACAATGTTCCCACAGAGCTGATGAGCCCAATCAGGGAAATGATTAAAAATTGATTTTGTCCCTGTAATTACAGTATGTAAACTACTTAGCTTGGATTGCAAAGGAAGTGATTTTCTAATTACGTATATACTCTGGTGTCTAATGATTGGTTTTTTGAAGTAATGAAGAGAGAGCACTAACGACTCCTTGGTGTTCTGTTGTTTAAGAAAGACCATCTTTAGAGTAAGCAGCAACAGACAAAGAGTTTAAATTGAATTTTCAACACTGTTAATGTGCACATGGATTTGTTTATTAAAGAGACAGGGATGTAATTTGATTGGCTCTGAGCATCTTGGCTTTTTTTTTCATGCGAAAGCATGTAAAAATACATGTATTGGGTAGGCGAGCTGAAGGGAAGAAGCCTCTTCATTCCTCTTTTATCATCCCAGGGCCTGGATTGATATCGCAGGGTCTCAGGTTTCCGCGAGCGTCTGATGTCTGTGTATCCTGAAAGCATTTAGATCGAACAGGTATCAAATAGCTTCTCCATCAAAGTTACCTTTGTTTTAAAATGAAAGAAGAGGCTTCCTTTGGAAGCATGTCTGGGCAGCCCAGTGTATTCTGCGTTGCCATATTTTAGTCGTATCGTGGGATGCTGGGCTGTGAATGGGGGCGGCAGCTGCTACCGGCCCTTGACGTGCTCGTGACCACACTGCGCATGCACGTGCACGTACCACACAGGTGTTCGCACCTGTGTTTGGGGACCTGATTACAGTGGGTCAGTTGTGCACCCCTGGGGAGCCGACTGCTGGTTTTAGGAGAGAACTGCCTGGGTTCTGAGTTCGTCCTTCCTTGGAGAACTTCGTGGCTGTCCAATGACAGCTCCTTAGGCATTGGCTCTGGCAGAAGTTGGGAGAGGGTGACCATGTCCTCAGCAGGCATGACGTGGCCTCTGGGAGGAAGGTGCTGGCTCCTTAGTGACCCTGACAGCAAGTGCCTCGGGCACTGTCTTCAGCAGGCCCTGGCTCCCTCTGTCCAAGCCCTGACCTCTGTTTCACAGGCTCTGTGTTGGTGACTTGGGACCTGACGTGTTAACATCTGGTTTTTTTTTTATTATTTAGGTATGGTGAAGCTAAAGGGACAGGAGACGGCTTCTATTGAAGAGCTAGTTTGGGGGGCCCTGCTGGGAAGCACGGGGCTGGCCAGGAGGCAGAGGGAGCAGGAGGAAACATGAGCAAGGGCTTTAGTGTCCACAGGAAAGGCAGCAAGGCTGGGTGGGACGAGGTTTAGGACTGGCTGCTTTCAGTAATTTGACCAGACTCTGGTTGTCTGGTTTCTAGCCCTGGGTGATTCAGGCAGGAGGAAGGTGGCTCTAAGTGAGATCCCTGTGCGGCCCACTAAAGGAGACAATTGGGGTGTGGACTCTGGTTGGTTGTTTTACATGTGAAGGGAGCTCCCAGGGGAGCCATTCACTGTCTCTAGGCATTAGCTAGCCCTGAGGTGATCCTGAAATGAGCAAGGCTCCCAGAGGTCAAAGCATCAGAACCACTGTGGCTTGGGGCCAGCAGGTGGCGTGGTGCTCGAGGGTGCTGACTCCCACAAGGCCCACCATGGTTTGAGTCCTGGACCTGGTGGCTTACATTCTCACTTTTGCTCTCTCTGTGACTCTCTCTCTCTGGTGAGCATGTACACCCTATGGCAAAGTTAAAAAAAAAAAAAAAAAAAAAAGCTGGACTCCCACATGCTCCACTGCGTTTAGAGTCCTGGACTTCTGGTGGCTTGAAACATACGCCAGGTGCGTGTGCGTGCATGCCCAAAATTGTGAGAGGAGAATTTGGAGAGACTGGATTGTGGCACGTCCAAACCCTCTTGGGGGGGGTGAGTGATCTCTCCCTTTCTGTCTCTCTGTCTCTCCAGTGAGTGCACGCACCCTATAGCAACTCTCTAAGTAATAATAACAATAATAATAAAATTTAGGAAAAGAGCCATGTGGCGAATACACCTGAGCTTGGAGCTGGGGCTGGTCTGGAAGTTGGTAGCCTATGCCCCAGTGTTCTGGGTCAGGAAGAGAATAGGATAACTCTGTCCCCCTTCCCTTCCCTCTTATTCTTGGTGTTCAACTTGCAAATCTTTTTTTAAAAATATTTATTTATGTATTTATTCATTTATTTTAAATTTGATGAGAGAGAGAGAGAGGGAAAGGAAAATGAGAAAGCAAGCCACCAGGTCTAGAACTCAAACCACGGTCAGCCACGTGGGAGTGTCCAGTGCCCTAAGAACCATGCCACCTGCTGGCCCCTCTACTTGGCGAATCTTGCTGGCTCTAGAAAGAAACCATCCTGGGACTGCCTGCTTCTTTCCATTGCTACGAGTCCCCCCAACATCCAGTCAGCATCCTTCCTCATCTGAACAATGGCGATGGCCCCACTTCACCCCCAGTGGTGTCCCTGTCTCTGTTCCCAGAGCAGGCAGAGTGACCCTCACACAGCACAAATCATATCTTGTTATTCCCTTGCTCAAAACCCACCAACGGCTCAGGGTAAAATCCACATTTCTTACCATGTCCGACAACGTATGTGAATTCTAAACAGTCTATCTGCCATTCTCTTGCTCACTACCCAAGCCCTGGCCACATGGAACATTTTGCTGCTCCTTCAAGGCAGCACCTTCTTCTGACCTTAGGACCTTTGCACTCACTGTTTGATCTTCTTGAAAAGTTAGTTCTTCCTCAGGTTTTCCCAGGACTTACTTTCTTTTCTTTTCTTTTTTTTTTTTGGAGAGGTTTTTGCTATAGGGCGTATGCACTCACCAGAAAGACAGAGAGAGACAGAGAGACAGAAAGCAGCTGAAAGTGAGAAATCACAGTAATTTCTCCTCCATTCTCCTCTTGGGATCTTGTTTGTCCTCCATTCTCCTCTTTGGATCCTGGGCATGCACGCACACATGCCCGGCCTGAGTTTAAGCCACTGGGTCCGGGACTCCAACTGCAGTCGACTACATGGGAGTCCAGCGACATAGCCATTACGCTAACTGCTGGTCACCCCGGGATTTACTTTCTTATCTTATTCTGGACTCTTGTCAGATGTCATTTCCCTGGAGAGAGCTTCTCTGATTGCTTTAACTTAAATAATATTTTTTCTTTTTCTAATGCCAGAGGATAAGAGAGAGAGAAAGGGAGGGAGGGAGAGAGAGAGAGAGCACGAGCATCCTAACAGGGACTAGTCATGTCACAATCCATTTTTTTTTTTTTCATTTTCCATCCCTTCGGGATCCTGGGCTTACGTGCTTTCTCTCAGTGTGTAAGTTGCCTGAGTTGAGACTTGAACCCTTGTCATACTATGTGGGATTAGGATCTGGCTTTCTCTTCATAGTTTCTTCAGCTTTATTTTTCTAAAGCTTATTATTTGCTGACATTAGATTTGACATTTATTTGTCTTTCATTGGGATCCGCTCACTAAAACCTAAGCTCCACACAAGTGAGAACCCCGTTTCTTACTGGATCCCCAGAACCCAGGAAAGAGCCCCATCTGCAGGAGGCACCTGATAGAGAGTGGTCGAATGAAGGGCAGATCCTCTGAGGCTCTTTCCCAGGTGGCTTTCCTCAGAGGGGATGCTGTCCCACTTGCAACTTGAATAGACATGACTGTGTCATTTGGGGCCCTGCTCCACTCCCAGAGTTCTCTGAGGAAGAAAGTGAGAGTCATTCAGTGTTTGAGGACAGAACTTCCGGATCCTTTTGAAGGATCTGCAGTTTGGGGGCAGGCCCTTATTCCTCGGAATGTTGAGTTCTGGGCTGGGAGGAGGATTCGGATCCTTGGGAGGGTAGTTGGGGGTTGCGGGTAGGGTATGCTGGGCAGAGGCTCTGTGGGCTTTTGGATAGGGGAGAGCTCGTGTCTCAGCAGACAAGGGTCCGAGGCGGTGGCTCTGAAGTCACAGTCCTCAGGTGCTACCCCGGGGCGGGTGTGACAGGTCACTGGGCACCCAGGTGTGTCTACTGTCTTGAGCCTGTGCACCCCACCCTCCTCTGGGCAGAGGGCTGAGGGAGTTTGCTCAACTTTTGCTTCTAATCAGCCTTCTTTTCTCACTCTTTTCTGGGCAGAGAGGAACTTATCTGGCTCCCAGCTGCCCTGGACTTCCAGGCTCTCCAGCAGACAGCTCCTGCTCCTGATGCTGGGCCCTGGGAAGGGTGGTCCTCATTTCTCCAGAGGAATATTAAAAGGATATTAAAAGTTCATGGAAAATGGAGTTGAAGTACAAGTTTATTTTGGTGCCAAAAAAAAATTCAATTAATGCACAGCTTTTACATAATATGCATTTCCATGAAGTTTTTGAAGCCACCCTCCCCCGGTCTACTCTGCCTCCTGCAGAGGTGGCATCTAGTGCAGACATAGACCAGGAGGGCTAAACTGAACCCGTCCTTTCCTCTTCCTCCATCCTTCATTCCTCCCCCCTTCCTTCCTCATTTTTTTTTTTAGGATTTTTGTCATAGGGTTCATGTACTTGCTGGAGAGAGAGAAAGAGAGAGGGAAAGTGAGAAATCACTCCCCAGAGGGGATGGCCATGTTACAATGCCTTCTCCTTCATTCTCTTCTTGGGATTTTGGGCAGATATGCACATGCGCCTGGTGTGAGTTTGAACTGCAGGTCCAGGTCCAGGTCCAGGATTTGAACTGCAGTCAATCAGGTGGGAGTCCAGTGCCTTAACCACCATGCCACCTACTAGCTCCTCCTTTCTCGCTTTGATCTCTCTCCCTCTCTCCCTGCCTGGCCTCCATCAGTCTCCATCCCTTTATGTCTCCTTTCATCCCTCTGCCCTCTCCCTCCCTCCAACCTTCCATCTTTACTCTCCTCCCTTCTTTCTAGGCTTCTGTGTCTTCTCCCTTCTTCCTTCCATCCTTCTACAGTAACTGCCCTCAGTCCCTCCCACTCACCCAACACTCCTGAGCGCTGAGCCTCTGACGAGGTGAGAAACTGGGAGGTGAAGGTGACCCAGACCTTTCCCTTGTGCCAGACCATCCTCAGCAGGTATCTGGGGCTTGACTGGCCTCAGTGATTGTAGTTCTCATTATTCTCAGGGCCGTCTGTCATGCTGCCACAGTGCTGAGAGGCAGACAGGTGTGCCGTGGTCACGGGGAGACAACATGCTGGCCTAGAGAAGATTCTGTGTTAAAATCGGGACTCATCGCAGAGAGCTGGGCCTGTGGCAGGAGGCCCCACTGTTGGCCTCCTCTCAAACTTGTCCATCATCTTCTCTCTCTGCGCCCTTGGACCTGTGTCTGGGAGGCTGGGCTCTTGCCCAGTGGGGCTCTCTCTGGCTCCACTCAGACCTTCTGTGTTGGCTGGCTCTGGGAGAACTCCGGAGAAAGGGACTTGTCTTGAGCCCCATGGAGGACCCAATTGGGCCTGGCCTCCAGGTGGCAGAGGTGCCAGCACAGGGCGAGCCTGGGTCTACATTCAGCCTGGCTTGCCCAGAGAACGGCTGGGCTCTGAGCAGTGCAATTTTGTCTGCAGAATTCATAGGGATAGGGCGTGCAGGCTGCTGGGTGCCAGGATGGGCCAGAGCTTCACTCCCATTCCTCTGTCCTGGTGTCCTCCATATCTTCCTGTCCCTCCCCATTTCTTCTTCAAAATTCCTCTCTTAGAGCTTTCCATCCCTTCTTCTCTCTTCCAAAGGGGGCTTTGGAAGGTCCCCTTCCTTCTCAGCACCTGTACTCCTGCCCTACCCCAGCTGGGATCCCACCCCTGGTCCCTGCAGAACTCTCTCCCTGCCTTCTTGAAGTGGCTGTGTCCTGCTGCACTTCCTCCTAGAACCACACACCCTCTCAGGACAGGGTTTGGACCTCTGCCTGTCCCTTGTCTCCACCAGGGCTCTGCCCACACCCTCCTAGGGATGCAGCTCTAATGCATCTGCCTCCTGGGGGCTCTGCCTTCCACGTACTCTCCTGGCTGACTCCCTGTCCCATTGAGAAGGCTTCATGCAATGGCCAGTTTCTGGCCCCCATGGTAGATCTGCTCGTCCCTTGGCCTGCCACGGACCTGGTGCACCACGAGTGCTCAGTAGAGTCTGTGAGTCACTGAGTCACCAAGGGAGCAGTTCTCTGCAGTCATTTGCACTAGTGTGCAGTGGCTGAGGATGGCTGAGTGTGGCCTTGTCTGCATTGTAAAGGGGAGCCAGGGCTGTCAGGTTAGAGTGGGTGGAATTGCAGGCGTGGAAAACATCCTTGCAGAAGTCATTGTTGGGCGCAAGGTGGCTTTTCCCCAACGCCCTTGACTCATGCCACTTTCTTTGCTGCCTTCACAACCTGCTTCTCCCATCCCTCCTCTGTTCTGGTGGTAGCTAGGCCTGAAGCCAGTGTCTCTGGAGTGCCTCCCTCCCCTGTCCTCTCAGGATGGGGTCCCAGCACGAGGCAGACGTGAGGCAAGGCCTCATGTCTGGGACAGCCACTGATGTGTCATCTCATCTCCAAATGCGAGTTACTTACTTGCACCAGGAGAGCTGCCTTTCATTGCAAAAGACAAAATGCCATGCTGGTGTTTTTCCTCCCTCTGCACCTCACATCTAGGGAGCATCAGTGATCTGACAGTCATCTTTCCCAACCTGTAGTGACTATAACATCAGACGCCAGGAACCCCGTCCTATTTAGCTGGGCTCAGTCATCGTTCCCGACCCGCAGTGACTATAACATCAGACACCAGGATTTCCCTCCTATTTAGCTGGGCTCAGACAGGCACAGATGAAACTGACTCAGTTTCCTTTTCTTAGGGTCCAGCATAGCCTCTACATGTCAGCTCCACAACTGGCGTGTTGGGCTATCCTTGACCACGTGGATCAGGCAACCTTGGGATAAACCTCCTAATCAATTGGTAGAACTCAGCCCTGGTGTAACCATGAGACTTGAGCTGGGCCTTGAATGATGGGTATAAAACTTGTGGGTGGGACCAGCAGTTGGCATAATGGCTATGTCACTGGACTCCCATGTAGTCAATCGTGGTTCAAGTCCTGGACCCTGTGGCTTAAACTCACGCCGGGCACGTGGGCGTGTGTGCCCAAGATCCCAAGAGGAGAATGGAGGAGAAGAGATGGTGGCATGGCCACCCCCCCGGGGGGTGATTTCTCACTTTCTGTCTCTCTGTCTCTCTCTGTCTTTCTGGCGAGCACACGTGCAAAAACCTCTCCAAAAACGAACAAGCAAACAAACAAAATCCCTGTGGGTTTGCTCCCGTCACCACCTCAGTGTACATCATGGGAGATGGTGATGTCCTGATCCATGACATGACGCTGGAGGATGAACCGGTGTGGGACTTCCATTGATGAAGTCTCCCTGTGTTCTCCTGTCATCGGAATTTACAAAGCTTCTAAGTGAACAGCCCCTGGAGAATAGTCCTAGAATTTTGCAAGTCATGAGCCAGGATAAAAAATCTGAGTCTGTCTCCCACCTCCTGCAGCCCCCTCCCTAAACATAAGCAGTAGAGTGGGCGAAAGAAAGAAGTCTTTGCAGAGCCAGCCGGGTGCTGAGGACCTGTTCGGTGCAGTGAGGACAGAGCCTTGGAAAGTGTAACATGGAGCATTGTTTTCCACTCTTTTGATTTGAATGTTGAGTGTACAGAAACAACATGCAAAAGATAATCAGACTGGGGAGGGGCAAAGAAGGGGAGAGAAGGGGAGAGATTGAGACTGGTAATCTCCTTCCCCGTTGCAGATGACTGAAGTGTAAACTAGTGCTTTATGTCTCAAGATAGGCAGGTAGAAATTTGTTTACAAATAACAGTGTCCCCGTTGCACTTTGAGGAAACACTTCCAGCACGCAGTCAGCCAACACCTTTTGGGTTGCCAGAAATGAATCTTGGAGTTGGATGGAGTGTTGCAAGCCAGTGGTTTAGTGTCCAAACGTCTTGGGCTGGGGCAGCCACCACGGGCCCTTCAAATGCATCTCCTAGTTTCCCATTTGCAGGATTGGAATCCTTGAATTCATACCAGAATTTGCTTCTATGATCAGAATTTAACACCTTTGGTTTTAGTTGAATACAATCTATCCAAGGAGAATGCTTATGCTTATTCTATAAAATCATTACTTCCGGGGCCAGCAGGTGCTATGGTGATTAAAGCGCTGGATTCCCATATGGCCAACCTTGGTTCTAGTCCTAGACCTGGTGTCTTGAAAATCACACACCGGGTATGAATGCATGCATGCCCAAAATCCCAGGAGGAGGACGGAGGAGGAAGGATTGTGGGGTGGCCATCCCCCTGGGGGTTGATTTTCTCACTTTCTCTCTCACTGTCTCTCTCTGTCACTGGCAAGTGCATACGTCCTATGGCAAAAACCTTAAAAAAAAATCCTTACTTCTGTAGCATAACAGAACAAGTCGGATTCTCAGTGGCACTTGGTGAGGAGTGGGCTGGAACTCAGGTTGGGAATTGGTCTTGATCACCTGCATCCCCATACCCCCAATGCTTTGGGAGTCATCAGGGACAAGCATTTCAGCTTTCCCTCTCCGCCTTTATCTCACCTGAGCATGCCGTAGTAGATGAGATCATTTACGTGGGAATGATTTCATTTGTATCTCAGAATAAAACTCTTGAAAATCTAACAGGCTGCTTTTCCCCAGGCTTGGTTCAGGAGAGAGGCCTCTGATGCCAAATGCAACACCCTAAACCTCCGTCAGTTGCAGACTCCTGTTTTGGATCCATTGAATACTGCCCTGACCACTGCATAGGCCTGGCCAGTTGAAATCTGGGTGGAATTTTGGTCTATTGTAGGGACTTCATGATCATGGAGAAAACAAGGATCTATGAGTATTTCCTCAGTCCTTCTCTTTCAGAATTTGATAGGAAGGTGTGACAGAGAAAGAGAGCATGCCTTTATTTGCTCTTATTTCTTCTGTCCCATCTAGAAAAATGTCACCCCCAGGACCAGTAGATGGCGTAATGGTTATGTCGTTGGACTCTCCTGTAGTTGATTGCAGCTCGAGTCTTGGACTCGGTGGCTTAAAACTCACGCTGGGTGCGTGTGTGTGCATGCCCAAAATCCCGAGAGAATGGAGGAGAAGGGATTGTGGTGTGGCCATCCCCCCCTTCCAGGGCTGATTTCTCACTTTCTGTCTCTCTGTCTCTCCAGTGAGCACACACACCCTATAGCAAAAATCTCTCTTAAAAAAAAAAACAAACAAACAACCTCCCCCTTCTTTTTTGGCAGGTGGTGGTTTCCCACCAAAAAGAGGCCGAGCAAATTTGGTTCATTGCAGCAAAGGTCACGTAGTTCCCATTTTTAAAAATCGTTCAAAGAATTGGGGCAATAGGGCTATTAACTATTTTTAGGCTCTCAACTAACCCAGCCAATTGTTACCTGGGATGAATGCTGTTTATGTGTCATGTCGAAGTTGCCGTGTTTGACATTTGAATTTCTAACAGGTCTTATTTTTGCAGTTCCTGACCACCACGGCTTTAAGAATATCCTTCAACCAGGAGGGAGATCCGTTGCTTTAAGACTTGCCTGGTAAGTAGCCTGTCGAAGTGGGGTGTGTGAGTGTGTGGGGGAGTCCAGGCTGCCTTCTCTGGGCTGGAGATCCCTCAGGTACTTCCTCTTACTCCAAGGACTGAGGGGGACTGCAGGATCCCTAAGAAGTAGCACGTTCCAGGCCTCATAGGTGAGGTGAACATATGATATCAAGACGTGGTTCGAGTCTCAGAATGGGGTTGTTGATGGGGCAGAACTGGCGAGGGTGACTTCTTTCTCTCTTGGGTGACATCCTGGAGTGAGCATCCAGTAGCCTGGAACCAGAGCTGGTTCTAGAACTGGCAAGGCTACTGCCAAAAGCTGGGTGACCCAAACCCATGGCCACCTGTGGCTGGTTTTCTCATCATTCACCATGGGACTCAGGGGCCCCGTCTGGGAAGAAGTTGTGTCCCAGATAAGCTCTGTGTTTGTCATCTCAGTGAGACTCAAGATCACATCAGCAGTGGAGTGTTTTCAGGCTTACAGGCTGATAACACCTTCAACTAAAATCTAAAAGAAGGGGCGGTCCCTGTATCTGAGACCTGCTGTGGCCTTCTCAGAGATACGGCCCCAGATACCTCTGTAAACTCACCCTCAGATCTAATTAGCCAAGCCCACCCTCTCCTGACCATGTGTCTCAGAGGTCACTCCATAAGCCAGAGAAATTGATAGTGGAATTATGCACTCAGAAATTAATTTTATATTGTACTGAATATATAGTTTTTGATTGCGACTTTATCTTGTTGGAAAAGTGCTTACTTCTGATTTTGTGGATATTACTGACCGTGGATTACTTTTATTTTGGTTTTTACACAACAGTTATATTAGAAATTTGCTGTTTTATTCTTACCTTCTTAGTAAAAATCCTTTTATCACACAATGGGTAATTTATATCCATTACCAGGCCTTTCAATCCTTTTCAGTGGGGCTGTCAGTGCCGTTGGCACAGTAATGATTAATGGGATCTAATAATAGTGTGCCATTATATTACCTTAGTAAAACATGTACCAACATCCTATTCGGATCTACCAAATTCATAGCTTCCTATAATATTTTTGTTGAAAGACAGGATTACTATTTTTCAAAGCTGATTTTTTCCCCTTTAACATATTTAATGAAATTCACAATTCTTTGCCTTGGTAATCCCAGGCATGTGATTGGGCTCGATGGGTGAATTCTACATCTGTAGGCGCGGTTGTGATTTGTCAGGCGAGAGGGCCAACAGTCCCGGTGATCCACCAGAGAGATTATTCTGCTTTTGTTGGGCCAGGGTTATTTTGCCTCAAAGAAAGGGGGAAAAGCAAACAAACAATTAAAAAAAAAATCACTGCTGGGTTTCTGGTCCCTTCTGACTTGCAGTAAGGAAGATATGTTTGAGATCAAAAGGCAAGTGAGTCATTTGACTCAAAGACACTTTTCTTTCCTCCCTGTTTGATTCTCTCTTCTGTCACCTGTCTTAGTCTGCTGGGGGACAGGAGGGGTGGCAGAGTCATTGGAAGTAGCTTCCAGCGATCACTTTTCCAGAAAAGCCTTCCTCTGACCCATCTTTCCCTCCCTCTACCTTTGACCCAAACTTTCTGGGTTTGACACAGGGATTTTTCAGCCTTGGCACGACTGACCTTTTGAACTGGGTCATTATTTGCCAGGGAGGCTGTCGTGTGCTTTGTGAGATGCTTCGTGGCACCCCTGGCCTCTACCTGCTAGATGCCAGTACCAAGCCCCTTTCCCCATTGGCGACAACCAAAATCACCAAATGCCCTCGGGAGCCACATCACTCCTGGTTAAAAAAACCATCGGGCAAATGTGATGGGAAACATAAACAGATATTTTAGGGTGTGGCGGAATTCTAGTCAGAGTTGCAGAGTGTCGTGGAGCTTCCTGGGTCCTCTTCGGATTTGGGAAAGGAGATATATGGATGATGATACCCACAGCATCCGTCTCTCCGCTGAAATATCGCCCTCGTCCTCCTTTCTCTCTCCTCCTCTGTCATAGAGACTGGCCTGAGCGAGGGCCTGAATCTTAGCTTCTTCCACTTAAATCCCATTATAATCATGCCCATGATTGATAACATTCCACCTTTTCAAAGGGCTTTACAATCTGTGTCAACCAAGGATGACATTATTGTAGTGCGGGCGAGATGTATTCAAACAATTACATACTCAAATCGAAGTGGGAAGGTTTGTCCTTCTATTCCTGTGTCTTTGTGATGTGGCTTGAGCCAGAGCCTCAGCCCCCACAGCCCCGGAAACCTTCAGCAGGAAAATAAATGGGGAGAAACAGGTTTTGCCCTTGATATCGCTTGGCTCTGAAAGCAGTTTGAATATTTGGGCTTCTTAGGGTTAGAGGATGGGGGAGGAAGGAGAGGTTATTGAGCATAGCGGGGAGAGAGGGAGAGAGAGAAAGAGAAAGGAACAGTAGTCCTTGTTTTTGATTCAGAACAAAAATTACTGCTGCAACATTGGCTCAAAATATGCAATCAACTGAAATCAGGAAAAGTATTTTGAATACAAAATTTATATTGAGATACTTGAATCTCGATACGTGTGCACCCACATACATGTATATATTTAAATCAAGGCTAGAAAAGATGAGAAAGAATGTTTTTGTCATAAAAATATTGCCTGCAGTATTTGCCCTCAGATGATTCTGCCACATTGGAATATATTTTTGTACCGTTAACATTTCCATACGAGACACTCGTTTGTTTTTACAACTCATCCTTGATGGTAACAACACATGGGAAAATGTCTGATTTACCTTTGTGTTAGGAAGATTTCAAATACATTGCAGTGTTTGATGCAGGGAGCATTTTGGTCACCCACTTCTTTACTGGTTTCTGGTCTCTCTCTCTCACTGTAAGGGGAGCCCAGTGAGGGTCAGGACCTGATGTGTTTTCTTCAGTGTTATTTCTCTAGTTCCTGGAATGGCATCTGATGCCCCAGAAGGTTCTCAGTAAAGCTTTGGCATTTGGAAGGGATGGATGGGTGAACAGATGTGTGGGTGGAGGACTGGGTAGATGGATGAGTGGGTGGATGGGTCAGTGGGTGAATGGGTGACTGGATGGATGGGTGGATGCTAGGAGGGTGACTGGGTAGATGGATGGTAGTCTATCTGAAGCCCTAACAGAAACCTTAGAATCGTGGGCCTAGTGGTTCAACTGAAATCCTACCTTTACTATCTTTTCGCCCCTTGGTCTTCCAAACTTTTTTTTTTTCAGCCTTCAAAATGGTCAGTTATAACAAGGCATCCTCATTATCTCTTCTATGCAATCTAGTTTCTGAAGATAGAAAAAGAAAATGTGTAGGATAAGCTGAAAACCATCTTGTAAAAATATCTAAAAATTCACAAGGGCACATACACAGATGACTGAGACTGAAGACATAGAGGCAGAGTAGGAGGTGACCTCTTTCAAAGTAGGACATGGATGAGGAATTTATGAGGCACAGAAGACTTCCTGTCCACATAACTGAATGTTCGTCTCTTGGGCAAGACTCTGTAATTTATAAGGTTGTATTTCATATTCTCTTAGAGGCTCTTTTGTGCTTGTGTGTTCTCTTCAGACGCTCCATGTTGGATCTCTGTGGACTGGCCACTGCTCAGCCATCTTGAGGAGATAGGCGGAGCCTCTGGGGAGTAGTAGGATTCCCGGGTGTAGGCACCATGTGTGCGACGTTCCCATCCATTGGGAAACTTGTCCCAGTGAGGAGGTGGTCCAACTCACCTCACCTTTGATTTGGAAATTATTGCACAATGGACATCATAGCGGTTGCTGAGAGAAAATCATAAAGGATACAAGTGACCTTTAAACCTCTCACTCTGTAGCAAAAAAAAAGGCTCTGGAACCAGATTTCCTGGGTTAGAAGGTTGACGCCTCTGCTCACTAGACGGACACAGTGTCCCTCAGTTTTCTCATCTGTAAATTGGGAATCACAATGATAATATGGTAGGTTACACTATGTGGTACCCTTTAAAAATACCTGGTTCAAAGTAGACAGTTAATAAGCGTGTTGGTGCTTTTTTTTTTAAATTTTCTCTTTCAGTCATCTTTTTTTCCTTTCTCCGAAGTATAGGCTATTTTCAGATAATTAGCCTTTTCCGCTCAGGCACGTAACAGAATCAGGAACCCCAAGATGTTGCCAAGCATATGGTCTCCCCAGTACCCCTGGGGACGTTGGTTAACAAGTTCAGAGAACATCAGGAAAGGGCGATGAGTTTCCTAAGCCCACTTCCTCATCCCATTTCTTTGTGAAGGAGCATTGTTGACACACCACTGAGGGCTTGGGACTTACTTGGTGTTTGGGGAGTGCATTCCTGGGATGGATGCCACGTGGTCGTGGTGGGTGGGAATAGACAATTCTGAAAGTGACGGAGCGACTGTGGTTTTTCTCCCCCCCCTGCCCCGCCCCTTGCAAGTGAGAGTGCTCTGTATCATGGCCCAGTTTTATATTTTTAGCTTTCACTGAAACTTCATGTTTTGCTTTTGGTTTATTATGTATGCAAGTATCTTGCTGATAAATGACATGTGTAATTGTACCATCGTAACCACTGCTAGTCAGCGACAACATATAATTAAACTCACCCTTGTAGTCATTGAACTTTTCGGTCCCTGACAAGATCATTGACCCATCCAAGGAGGGTGTACCTCCATGTAGGAGCCATGTCAGTGCCCCAGTGGCCTAAGGCTGACTGCCTCACCTCTGTGCACCCCGGTGTGTGCCTGCACACATGCCCTGGCAGACTTGCTTTGGACGAGGGTGTGTGGGATGAAAGGGGAGATTATAAGGTCCAGAGGAGCCTCTCTCTATTTTTTTGTCTATGACCAGATAGTCACTGATTTCAGAGTCAGTCCTTGGGAAAGACCTAAATGATTAAGTCTCAAAAGTTTCTTCATTTGCCTTGGAGCCACGTTTCATGTATAACCCCAATACCCTTCCACTCATTCTTTCGGGGGAGTTGCTGAGTGCTGATTTTATGCCCTTATGCCTAGGTGGTGAGTGACTGCTGTGGGTCATATCCAGCACACTGCCTCTGTGTGTGCATGTGCATTCAACATTTACGTTTTTAAAAAAGATTTATTTATTTAATTTAATTTTTTGTTTTGTTTTGTTTTTAACCAGAGTGAGACAGAGAGAGCAAGGGAAAATGAAAAAGCAAGCCACCAGGTCCAGGACTTGAACTGCAGTCAGCCATGTGAGAGTCTAGTGCCTTAACCACCACACCACCTGCAGGCCCCAACATTTAAAAATTTTAGAAAAATTATGATGAAATACACAGAACACAAAACTCACTATTACGGCCATTTAAAAGTATACAGTTCAGTGCCATTAAATACATTCACTTCATTGTGCACTTATCACCCCTATTCATCTCCAGAGCTTTTGATCTTTTTAAAAAATTTATTTATTTATTTATTTAGAGAGATTTTTGCTACAAGGTGCATGCACTCACCTGAGAGATAGAGAGAAACAGAGAGACAGAAAGTGAGAAATCACCCCCTGGGGGGATGGCTATGCCGCAATCCCTTCTCCTCTTGAGATCTTGAGCACAGTTGCACATGCGCCCGATGTGAGTTTAAACCACTGGGTCTGAGACTTGAACTGCAGTTGACTACGTGGGAGTCCAGTGAGGTAACCATTATGCCATCTGCTGGTCCTGAGAGCTTTTCATCTCTAACGAAACCATATACCCATTAAACTACTCCCACTGTCTACCCGTCAGCCTCTAGCATCCATATCATATTTTGTATCTCTATGAATCTGAATACTCTAGGCCCTTCATATGTATAAGTGGAATCAAATGGTATTTGTCCTTTTGTGACTGACTTGTTTGCTTAGCCATAATGTCCTCAAGGTTCATCCATGTTGTAACTCGTGACAAGATTATTTTCCTTTTTAAGGCTGAATAATATTCTTATATACATACATACATATATACACACACACACATATATATATACACACACACACACATACACCAAGTTTTATTACCCATTCATCCATTGATAGACACTTGGGTTGTGAATAATGCTGTTATAAATATGAGCTTATATCTTTCTTCAAGACTCAGCTTTCAGTTCTTTGGGGAATACCCCCAGAAATGGAATTGCTGAAACATATGGTAATTCTAATTTTGGGGGGAACCTTCATACTATTTTCCATCTTAACTATACCATTTTACATTCCCACCCACAGCACACAAGGATTACATTTTCTTCATATCCTGCCAACACTTGTTATTTTCTGTTTTTATGATAGCAGTCGTTGTAATGGGTGAGAGGTGCTTCTCATTGTGGTTCTGTCTGTTTTTGCATGGCCTGCTAGCTTAGAGTGGCTTTTACATTTTTAAATGAGAGAAAAAAGAAAAAAGAAAGATAATGTTTCGTGATACATGACAGTTGTATAAGATTCAAATTTCAGGGTCCATAAATAAAGTTTTATTGGCACACAGACACTCCATTCATTTATATATTCTCTGTGGCCGCTTTCATGTTACAGTGGCAGAGTTGGGCAGTTGGGACAGAGACTGGGCTTGTAAAGCCTAAAATATTTATCAGCTGACCCTTTACAGGAAATGTTTGCCAATCCTGCACCATGGTAATTGTTCCTACCTTTATCTCACTTACTTCCTTCACAACCCATTTTGCAGACCAAGACACTGAGGCTCAGCAGAGGTAAGTCACTTGCCCAAGTAGTCACGTATTTAAAAAATGGCCAAATCAGGATGCATGTGCCTGGCCTTGGACTTTAAATCTTGCATTCCTCACCCAAACTTTAAATATCATTTGAAGATTGTTCTTTCTAGGGAATGGTTTCTGAGGTAAACTTGAGGTCAACTCCTATATGAAAAAAAAAATTGGGATTGTTCTAGTATGTGATGTAGTCCTTGGGACAGGTAGGAAACTGAGGGAGAGAATGAAAATAGGAGGGGGTATTACGCCAGCTGAGCTTTTTCTTGATTTCTGGTATTTAAATTCTAAGACCCATGCCCTCCACCGTATGGCAGACAAGCTTTCGACTCCGCTGAACAAGCAGATCATTTCAGGATGCAGGCTTGTCTACATGCGCGGCATTTCCTCAGGATTAGAAGAAACGCTCAACCAATCAATAACTTCTTCTTGCATTAAAAAAGTGACTTATTTCTAGAACCAGGAGGAAAGGAAACCAGGGTATACAAAGAAACATGTTGATTGATCGTTTCCCCTTCGCTCTTTTGATCACTCATTGTTTGGGATGAACCTAGCATGGATCGCTTCCTCCGGCCTCAATTCTCTTTTCCCAAATGTGGAGGCGTGCTCTCCTGTGTCTCAGAGCCTGTGTTGGGTACTTCTTTTGCCTCTTGGCTAGGGTCAGTTGGCGTGTCATTGCTAGCGGAGGAGTCAGGCGGCTGTCTCTCTCTGCCTCCTCGTCACCGTCTCTGCCCACTAGGAAGTGCAGACTTGGTACCAAGAACCCTTCTGATCTTTCTCAATACAGAGGGAAGAGCATGGGTAGTTATTTGTTCTTTCCCCCATGGAAAGAAAAGTCTTGGTTGAGTTTCCATATTTCCCACTAGGGACATAATCTCGCCATCCCAAGTACATAGAAGATGTTGGGGGACTCTGGGGATTGGTTAGTCTTAAGTCCTTCTCAATCAAAGAGATCATGATTCTCTTTTTGTTTGGGAATGCATGACATTTCCCCCAAATATCTAGTGTATTTCCACAAGATGCTTCACGTGGTTGTGGTGTGTAGTAACAACAGTGTTTTTCGGGAGTTCTTGGCTGAGGTTTAAGTCTGCAGAGCTGGACACTTGCTCTTACGGTTTTCTGGCTCGATTCATTTTGTACAAAAGAAAGTATGATAATCTGAGCTGTAGCATGATAATGTGATCGGCAGGTTAGCACATCGCAAGAAAGACAGCAATGACTCTGGGATTTGGGTTTCGTGTTTGAAAACGGGCAGTGCTGCCCCGAGCCAGGAGCCCACACCTAGTAGGTGCTTAGTAAACACTTGAGGATGAGTGAGTCTGGCAATTGCCTTGTGCCTGAGCATAGGGGGAGAAATAGGGATATCTAAGACTTTCTTTTCTTTTCTTTTCTTTTACTTTATGCTTATTTATTTATTTATTTTAAAGCTTTTTGCCATGGGGCATGTGTACTTACTAGAGAGATAGAGATAGTGAGAGGGGAAATGAGCAATCATCCCTCCAGGAGGGATGGCCAGGCTGCAATCCCTTCTCCTGGGATTTTTGGGCACACATGCATGTGCACCTGTCATGAGTATCAAGCCGCCGACTCAGGGACGTGGACAACTGTCAGCCGTGTGGGAGTCCATACCTTAACCTCCAGGCCACCTGCTGGCCCCTAAGATTTTATTTTCTATTTGAAGGTTAAGTTTGAGTCTTGGGCTGGCGTTGGTCTTTGCCTGCCTGATAGATTACTAGGTCCAGGTCCCATGGCCCATAGATGCCCCTGACCTCAGATTTCCTGCTTTTTCTGGCTCTGATGGCCTCCTTCTCTCAGTCTATCTTGCCAGCTAGCAGCGAAGCCTGTGTTGAGGGTCCTTGTGCTCAGTCCTAGTGGGTGGGGTATGGCTCTTAACATTGAGGAGGAGCTTGTTGCTCAGAGGTGTGGGAACTTTGACTAGGCAGGTGGACCGTGTGTGTGTGCATGCGCGCACCTGAACAATCATATATTTATTGACGTTGTTGTGGAAAGGTGCGTGTGTCTAATTATCTCAATCCCAAAGACGTTTTTATTTTCTCCTTGAAATAGTGCAAGAAGATAATAAAGTTTTTCTCATTTTGTCTGGCTAGTTTCATGTTAAAAAAAAAAAAAAAAGAACACTTAGTAGCACAGCCTGACACTCTTCTGAGTGAGCTGAGCTCAACAGTATCATTTCTATAAAATATAAGTTGAGATACTATTGACAGTAAAAAATGTAAATAGGGTGTACACTAGGCTCATTCACCAAGTTTTTCTCTCTCCTCTCTAGGCCCCAATGTGTGTATGTGTGTAAATAGGATTTCAGCATTTCTAGAAATATGACATCCCCAATATTGGGTTGTTGGAAAAGTCCTGACATATAGTTCTACGTTTTTTTCTATGCAAAAATCATGACTTTCTGGATGACCCAATAGTATCAGGCCTTCGGTAATACCACAGTGAGTGGCAGCTGTCGCCACGAGTGACTGCCCCCAGAGGAGGTTTTGAGATTTGCAGAGTACCTAGCAGGAATTCCTGCCCACCCAGTTTTTCTCCCAACGTAGTTCCTGCCTCCTTTCCTGAGGCAGACCCTGCCCATGGTACCTAAGGCACTGAGGCTAGGAGAACGTTCCCGGGGAAGGTTGAGGCAGGCATTCTTGGATGGGACCTTTATGGGAGAGGGAAGGAAGGTTAATCCTGGAGCAAGGATCTAGTTCTGATCTTCCACCTGCTGTCATCAGCCTGGTGACCTTGGAAAGTCTCCGGTTTGGTCCCGCCTAAGGGCGAGTAGTTTGGACCAGACGGTGTCCAAGGTTCTTTCAGGTCTTAAACCTGGAATGGCCTAGATCAGGGTGCCAGTAACATGGACACAGATCCCCTAAGGGTCCTGGTGACGTATAGTTTGGCTCAGTAGGCCTGGGGAAGCAGAGATTCTGCATACTCAGCAGGTTCCTTGGTGACACTGGCTCTTCAGGTCCCCTGAGATCACACTGCAAGTAGCAAGGGACTAGGTGGATAGTTCTCAATCTTGGCTGCCATTTAGGATCACTTGGGGAGCTTTAAAGACCTATCAGTGTTGGGGCCAGGAGGTGGCATAGTGGTACCTTGCTGGACTCCCACATGGTCGACCATGGTCGGACCTGGTGTCTTGAAAATCACGCTGGATGCACATGTGTATGTGCCCAAGAGCCCAGGAGGAAAATGGAGGAGAAGAGATTGAAGTATGGCCATCCCTCTTGGGGGGTGATTTCTCACTTTCCCTCTTACTGTCTCTGTCTGTCTTTCTGTCTGTCTCTCTCTCCAGTGAGCACACACACCCTATGGCAAAAACTTCCAAAAAAAAAAAAAAAAAAAAAAGACCCATATCACTGTCTGGGCCTCAACACATCAACACAGGACAATTGAATCAGGACTGTCTCGTGGGGGACAGGGGGATGGAGGGCCCAGCTCCTGTGTAGCCAGGGTTTGAACCCGTGCTATAGCGTCATGCGTATCCAACTTGAGCGGACATCAGAAGCCCCTAGTGGGCTTGTGAGAAAACAACTTTGGCCCTTAACCCAGATTTTGTGATTCAGAAGGTCTGGGGTAGGGGCCAAGAACTCGAATTTCTAACAAGTTCAGAGGCAATGCAGATGCTACGCTTTGAGAACCACTGGCCTAATGCAATCAACTAAGGTGATGCGCATTAAACAGAGACCTCAAGGGAGCAGGAACTGGAGACTCCAGGATACACAGACCCTTCCATCCAAGGTTGCGCCATGTACCTCTTTTAGACGGTGAGCTGCCATGGTAAGTTCATTTGAGAAAGACCTGTGGGTAGTAAAGGATGTTTGAAAACTTCTGGAGTAAAGGCAAGACTTTTAATAATGGCATTGGTGAATGTTCATTCTTCAGTTGAGCGAATAATCAGGTAAGATCCTTGGTCATCCTTGTAGCAGACGTGGGTCTGTTCTTGCCCTGAATCCTGTCCTGTCCTGTAGCAAGTGTTCTATATGCCGGACTCCCAAGTTCCCCCTTGTACATGAGTGCTCATACCTACTGGGAGGCCTCGGTGGGGTCTGGCTTGGTGTGGGCAGCTCAGTGCATGGTATAATCAAATGTTTGCAGCTGTTAGAGCCTATTGACTGTTTACTAAGTGTCAAGCACTGGCATCATTTTCTATGCATGATCTCATTTAATTCTTGTAACAACCTCATGAAATAAGTATTGTCATTATCCCATTTCAGAGCTGAGTATTTGATACTGCCTCCCAGATTGACCTCGATGGGAACAGCAGTGGTTTGGGCTGATGGGCAGTGAGACTCACTGGTTGACAAAGGCAGTGGAGTGTGATGGCGAAGTCTGTCCTTGATAGTATTTTGGGAAGAGAGTAGAAAAGCACCCCATTGGCTGAGCCAGGTGACACAGCCCCTGGTTGGACAGAGAGGCCAACTCCTTGGTCCTTTCCTGGTTGGCCAAGAATTCCTAGGGAAACTGACCAGTGAGGTCCCTCTTGAGTGAAGTCCTTGGGTTTTGTCATTGACTACACAGAGGTGTCTTGGAGGAGATTCTGGAAGTCAGCCTGGGACAGGTGTGTGTGGATCTCTTCAGGGTCCAGGCCTGCTTCCTATGCCAGCTACCTGTCACCACAGAGGCCTGACTCAGCCAGTCCTCAGTTTGCTCTGCCCCTAACACCCCTGGAAGATCAGAAATTGGTCCAACACAGCAAGCTCTTGCTGAGACTTTGTGTTCAAACTAGTTCTCCTCCATGTGCACCCAGTGCACGTGGGTCAGAGGTGATTGGATGAAGGGAGGAATAGATAGGCATGAGACCTCCAAGTGGCGTCTGGATCCTGACTGTGAGGAGAGGACAGTAGCAACATTTAGCCTTCATTTGAGCCCCCTGCTGTCACCCTTGTATTGCAGTAGCTTCCCCTGATGTGACTCAGGCATCGGCATTTATAACCAATGTTGTCAGTAAAGAAGGGAGGGTGAGAACAGAGCAGACCAGAGAAAAGCTACCCTACAAGGTGTCTGAGATGCCCTGAAATCAGGTGCAAGGCCCTAGCCAAGGAAGGCCCTTCTGGTGGCCAGCTGTGCTAGTTCTCAGATACCGAGACCCTCCCTAAGAGATTTCCAAAGTGTCTTGACACTCAGTCCAACATCAAGTCCTGATATCTTCCCCCAGTTTCTCAGTGTTCCATCTTCGACTTGCAGCTAGCTGGATTTAGTGAAAGGCTCATCAGAAACTGTACTGTCTGTGTTACAAGGCACCTTATCATCCACGTGTTTCTAGATGCAATCATATAATCTCTTAGTATGTCTGACAATGATATGGGGAGGGGCCAGTTTACCTCGAGTTTAACGGAATTCCTACTTAAGTGCTTTCTTATAGACCATGTTTGATCCTAAGCCACTTTTTTTTTTTCTTTTGGAGAGGTTTTTGCCATAGGGTGCATGTGCTTGCCAGACAGACAGACAGAGACATAGAGACAGAAAGCGAGAAATCACCCCCAGGGGGGATGGCCATGCCGCAATCCCTTCTCCTCCATTCTCCTCTTGGGATCTTGGGCACGCACGCACACACGCCCGGCATGAATTTTAAGCCACTGGGTCCAGGATGTGAACCGCGGTCGACTACATGGGAGTCCAACGACATAGACGCCACTTCTTTTTTGAACTCTCGAGGGTTTTCTTACTGAACTTTGAAAAGATTCTTCAGTTCACTAGTAAATTTTGCAAAGATCGGTCAGTTCAGATGACCAACATGTTCTTGAGTGGATCGACATCAGACATACAGGTACGATCTACCGGGGATGGCAGGGGCTTGGCACACCATTTCATTCCTGCAAGGGAACACAAGGAAGTAGCCGACTTTCTTGGAAGGATGAGACATGCAGATGTTATTGCAGAATTTGTTGAGAGGATGGAAGCTTGGGTACAGGAGTGGTCTGGTACTGGAGGAGAGTCTTTCCTGGGTTGCCCTTTTTTTTTTTTTTTTTTTTGCGAGTTTTTTTCCATAGGGCGTGTGCGCTCGCCAGACAGACAGAGAGAGAGAGAGACAGAAAGCGAGAAATCACCCCCCCAGGGGGGATGGCCACGCCGCAATCCCTTCTCCTCCATTCTCCTCTCGGGATCTTGGGCACACACGCACACACGCCTGGCGTGAGTTTTAAGCCACCTGGTCCGGGATGCGAACCGCAGTCAACTACATGGGAGTCCAGTGACATAGCCATTATGCTAACTGCTGGTCCCTCTCTGGGTTGCCTTTTTATTAAGGCTAAAGGAACAGCCCAGGCCTGAGTCTGCCTTTACTGGAAAACACACAGCATAGTGCAGAGGCTCTGGTGCCAGGCATCAGGAGCCCTGGGCTTTGCAGAGTGCCCTTGATGGGTTGAATTTCCCCTCTAGACCTCAAGTCCTCGTTGTTCTTCTTTTTCTTCTTATTTTTTTTAGGTAATTACTTTATTAAACTTGATTTATTGTTATTTTTCATTTGATCAGGGAGAGGGAAAGCAAGAAAGCAAGCCACTAGGACCAGGACTTGAACCGCAGTCAGCCATGTGAAAGTCCAGCACCCTTCAACATCTGCCGCACCCCCCTTTTAAGAAGTTTATGTATTTCTTCCATGAGAGAGAAAAAGAGATTGAGATGGTGAGAGAGAGAGTCAGACAGACAGTCAGGCACCCTATGGAGAGTCCCCATACTGCAATCCACCCCCAGCCCCAGCCAGCCCCAATCAGAGGCACGCGTGTACCTGTGGATTTCCTAGGTGGGTCCATTACTGTTGGGCCACTGCCAGCCTCCCTCATACCCTCCCTTAGGGAAGTCCACCAGGTCTTCCCAGCACCCCTTTCCCTTTAGAACAGTGGGCTAATTCCAGACACCTGTTGGAGATCAAAGATGTATCACCCCATACTCCCGATTCAAGCCTCTTTTGTGTCTGAACCAGAAAAGGCATGAGTAGAATGGCTCTCTGAGGGTCACACCCACACCACCACCTGGATAGAGGGACTGTGCACTGCAGAGGACCAGGGAGGCTGAGAGCTGGCCATGGCCCAGAAAGTGGAGTTAGAACCTAGTTTCTCTTCCAGAGTTTCTCAAAGGAGTGTGGTGAGTGTCAGTCCGACTGTGTGCGAGTTTCCTGATGCTGCTGGCTCTGGGATGAGAACCTTTGCAGCAGCCCAGAGGTGTTGAAAGATCTTTGTCAGCTGCGAAAGAGCAGTGTGCTGATGATCCTGTCTCACTCCAAAGAAACTGTGTGTGTGTGTGTGTGTGTGTGTGTGTGTGTGTGTTTGAGTCTATTTATTTCTTCCATGAGTGAGTGAGACAGAGAGAGAAAGACAGCACCCCCAATGGAGTTCTGATGCCATTGTCTACCCCACACTGAGCCAGTTCCGGATCATGCATGTATGTGATGTGTATCCCTGTTGTACTCACAGAGGTCTCTGGATGCAAATCCAGAACCTTCTCATGTTTGTCAGCCTTGAAGAGTATCGTGTTTTATGGCTGCATTGCTGTTCAGTGCCTTACATACATTTTTTTTTTTTTTTTTTTTTTTTTTTTTTTCCGAATCCGGGAGATTTGGAACCAGGGAACACACCATTGTGGTGGTTTAAGAATTCCTAGAAGAATTGATTTCAAGGACAGTTTTCCAGGCCCCACACCTGGAAGCATGCTGGTGGACCTCAGAAAGCTGGATTCTAGTAGCTTCTTTCTTTCTTCTCAGCTGGAAGTCTTTGGGTCTAACATTTGAATTTTTGGACCTCAATTTTCTCACCAATAAGAAGAGAAATGAAGTATCTGTGATTCCTAGGAGGCCCCAGTTCCGAAGCTCTAACACATTAAAAGCAATCTGCACTTTAGGCCTGGCAAATGACATTCCCCCCTGAAGGGGGCCTGGACAGAAAAGGAATTTGCAGCCTGAGAGTATGGGCTTTGTGGTGTGAGGCCAAGGTTATAAGGTAGCCCCGGCAAGAGAATCATTTGTATTTATTGAAATTGCTGATTTTAATCATCGGATGCTCCCTTGATAAATATATATATATATATATATATATATATATATATATATAATCTTCTGTAAATTATGAATACCTTGAAATTCACAAATTCTATCACTTTTGTGATTGGCAACATTAAATGGCAACAGCTCATTTAAATAAGCAACATCTGGACATTATTATTTTTAGGGATTTTTCATCTGTTGATTTAGAAATCTGGGGCCTGTATGAATCTTACATGAATATTCTTTTATATCCACATCTACCATCAAGCCACAAAGACCTAGCCAAAAAATATCGTCCAGTGAGTCTTTGATGCAATGCATGTGTTTTTTAAACAACAAATCCATTGTGATTGAGAGAAGATATAAAATAGGCTGCCTGTGAATGTAGGTGGAAGGAGCAGCTTGATCTTCTAAGAACCAGAATAGCCCGACAATTCAAAGCCACAGTAGGGAGAAGGTTTCGCTTTTATATATAATAATATAACGCTTTAAAATAACAATATAATTTGGGGCTGACAATAGCAG
Organism: Tupaia tana; assembly: GCA_026018925.1. Lineage (NCBI taxonomy): Eukaryota > Metazoa > Chordata > Mammalia > Scandentia > Tupaiidae > Tupaia > Tupaia tana. The sequence goes on from JAKSZU010000018.1 coordinate 43,198,402, forward strand.
AATATGGTATTCACTATTTCTCAGAATAATCCAATTTAGAACAATGTATTCTGAGCAGGTTTGGTAAAAATAGAAGCTCTATCATCCCATGGTATAAGATAATGCATTAATTTTTATGAGTGAGTTATGAAGATGTACAACTCGGTTAAGAGTTAGGATAAACATAATATTCCTTAATTAATCCATTATGCCACGGTACACATGTGCCATTTTTATTACCTTAAAAATGAAAAATGTCAAAAAAGGAAATTGCTGCCTTTTTTTATATCAAAAAAGCCTTTTTTGAAAAATCATAAAATGTCTAATCTAATTCACCATATAATACTAATGAGCTTAACAAGCCATCTCAATGCACAGTTTAGGATAAAAGGTCATCAGTTTCTGGCAGTCAAATTCCAGTACTTTTCAGACGAGGCAAAAACCTTTCAGCCCCAAATATCGGAAATGGCATTTGCGATTAGAAGCGTTATTAACCGTTATTTGTGATCGACGTCGTAGCGTTCTACAAATTCCTATGGTACCTTCCTTGCGCTTTCTAAATCTTATGGTTGCAGATGCCAAGAGCATTTGTGGAGTTTGGCACCCACCCCCCGAGGCCCCCATCCTGTCCTGGATCTGCTTCACTTGTTGCCCATTCAGACTCGGGGGGACGTGGAGCAGCACTCTCACACCCACACGAGGAGCTTTCTGTTTGATACTACATTTAATTTTCTCAAATCTGTCTGAGTTCCCTGCACTTATTTCCCGGCGTCTTTCTGCTCTCCAGGCAGCGCTCCTTTCCTCTGGATGTGTCAGTGTCACCTGCCCACTGTTGCTTTTGTCTCCTGTGGAAGGGGCTTCCGAGGCACATCACGGGCACCGTCGGCAGTGGCGTGCATGGTGGCTGCAGCCGGCCTTGTTATGGAAAAGAATTGCCTGGTGGGTTGAGGGAATGGCCAACAGCGGACTAGAATCATGAAGCTGAAAGTAATATTGCCGACTGGAGGTCATTTTTCCCAACTGAGGGGCAATAGTTTGCCACTATAAACTGCACATTGCAGTCAGTATATGTTTTATTAAACCATTTAAGGAACTTGGGAGCCATTTCATTTAAACTTCCTGCTTGATGTAGCTCAGGGCCGAGCCCAGAGCAGCTCACGAAAGAGGCCTGGAGTAATTTGCAGAAGAAATACCCTGACTGCCCAGCAGGATGCACTGCGGATGGCAGGGAGAGCCTGGCCCAGACTGTACCCAGTCCTTAGAGAACTCCACAACGCTTGGGTGCGTGTGTGTGTGTGTGTGTGTGTGTGTGTGTATGTGTCTGGAGGTTCTAGTCCTACTCTGCCACTAAGCAGCTCCATGACCTTGATCAAATCTCTTGGCCTCTCCAGGATAGTTTTTGATGTTGTAACATGAGGGGGTTTGGATTTGCTGAGAAGTTGGGTCTCTTCCAGAGCAGTGATTCTATGAAATGCTAGATTATTGGGACTGTGCTCACTCCTGGGACTGTGGTTCTGGGACTCACCATCAGCCTCCTGGTTGTCATCGTGGAAAGCTGGCCTTTGTTCTTGCCCTGCTGAGAAGCCATTCTGGCTGTGGGTGTTGGGACAGGTTCTGGGGAGCCCTACCACGCTGGACCAGTGGTAATATGTGGGTTGTCAACAAAAAACAGGCAAACTGGCTAGAGCTATTTAGTTTTCACAAGAAACAAAATAACAAAATAACCTCCTTTAAGGATGTTTTTGTATCGAGGAGGGAGGAAGCTGAGGTAAGTACACTGCGCAGGGGATCAGAACACGGGGTTCTAGGGCTGCTTTGACTGTGGCTTGCTGGGTACCTCACTGCACCTCTGAGACTCAATTGAATTGTCTGCAAAATGGGGCAGTGGTGATGCTGGTGCTTTAACCTCTTCTTACCTGGGAAGCTTCAGTGACCGACCTTACAAGCTTTAAAGTGCTGTAGAAACAATGGTTTGATCACTAGGGGTATCTCGGTGATTTTCATTTAGCCTCCAAGTCTCCCCCGAAATTGCCTGCCTGGGAATTCTCTGTTCAGTTTTGTACTCTTGCATAAAGGAACTGTGAGGTGTGCTGTGCCTTATCTTTCAAAGTAATGAGCGGAAGGGAATCAGGCATTTTGGCTTTCTCAACCCTAACTGGTGGTCTTTAGTAGGTGGCCTTAATTCTACAAAGTTATATAACCAAATCTTTTGTCTAATTGGTAACTATATTTAGGAGGTAGAGAAATATGTGAGCTATTCGTTTCGATTAAATTTTTTATTATGCACTCTGCATTTGGATTGACAACTATTAATATTAAAGAGCTTGGCCAAATTGAAATTTGTATTGCTGGAGAGACTTAAATATAATGTATGATGCTGGGGGAAAAAAAAAAAAGCCCAGGGAATGTGGGAATTACCAGGCTGGGTGCAGACAGGTCCCTGCCAGGTGCTGATGTGTGCTGGGTAAAGGCAGCCCTACCTCTGCACTCTTGGGAGGGGGCGTGTGTGCATAGCCAGTGTCAAGGTACTGGGAATTTAGATACTTTCCTGGAGCTGATGCAAAAATAAAGATGTAGAGCATGTTGTAGTGTGTTATACAAATTATTTTTTCTAATAACTGTTTGTATATAGTATTTTTCCCCAGCAGTAATAAGCAGGTTTCTTTTTTTTTTTTTTTTTTTTTTTTTGGAGAGTTTTTTGCTATAGGGCACGTGCGCTCACCAGACAGAGAGATAGAAATCGAGAAATCACCCCCCAGGGGGGATGGCCACGCCGCAATCCCTTCTCCTCCATTCTCCTCTCGGGATCTTGGGCACGCACGCACATGTGCCCGGTGTGAGTTTAAGCCACTGGGTCCGGGATTCGAACCACGGTCGACTACGTGGGAGTCCAGCGACATAGCCATTACGCTAACTGCTGGTCCCAATAAGCAGGTTTAAGGGGGTAAGGCAGAGAAAGTCATTTAAAAATAGGATACTGATGTCACCACTGTAATGATTAAAAAATACAAAAAAAAGGGAGCCCAATTTTCTCAGAAGCCCCAAAGCAGATTGTACTGCTGTTCCCCAAGTGCTCAGGAGATGGAAGGCTGTGTGGGTTCTGTAGGAGGAAGATCTCAAGGCCATGGCTGCAGAGGGGTTGCTACAGGAGCTGATCGGAGGACCAGGTCCAGCTCTGCTGTGAGCAGGCCTTGGGAGTGACACCTGTGGTTTCATGTCTAGGACTTGGTCCGTACTAACAATGCCTGTGGCTTTGCACGGTGCACTGGACTGTCACATGCAATATCCTACAGGATCTGCATAAGGACCTGGGAAGTCTTCAGGCAGGGGAATTGAGGTGTCAGGGTTCACACAGCCTCGGAGCAGCAGACACAGGATCGGAACTCAGCTCTAGAACTCAGTCTCAGGAGAAAGTATCCTCTTTGGGAATCTACAACTCTGTATATCTCAGGGTGAGGATGCAGCGTACTGGCCACTAACTTCTGCCCTGTTAGCTGGTCCTCACACTCCAAGTACCTCCACCTTCCACATGCTTCCTCTTGCTGTGTCCTCTCTCCAGAACGTCAACCCTGTCCTCATCTCCCAGGAAATACCTCCTAGTGGCCCAGGCTGAAGAATGTCCCTCTAGGACCAGCAGTTAGCATAATGGCTATGTCGCTGGACTCCCATGTAGTCGACCGCGGTTCATGTCCTGAACCCGGTGGCTTAAACTCACGCCGGGCATGTGTGTGTGCAGGCCCAAGATCCCGAGATGAGAATGGAGGAGAAGGGATTGCGGTGTGGCCATCCCCCCTGGGGGGTGATTTCTCGCTTTCTGTCTCTCTGTCTGTCTGTCTGGTTAGAAACGCCCCTTCAAAAAAAAAAAAAAAAAAAAAAAAAAAAAGGAATGCCCCTCTGCCCTCTGATGTGCTCATGAGAGTGATCTAACCTCGGGCTGACCTTGGCCTTCGCCACACTGTTCCCAAGGACAGGGCCACGCTTCCTTCTTCACTCTCCTCTCCTGTCTGCCCCCTGCACCCCGCCTTGCCTGGTGCCCCCCAGTGCCTGCACTCAGCCCTCAATTGTCCAGTTGTCCTGAATAGATGCACCAGATACAGCTCACTAGGTCCTTCTGCAAGGGAGGGAAAGATGAATTAAGTCCACCCTGGGTCTTTGTTCAAACCTTTTCCTCACTGAGCTGTAAACTCTCTGGTGGTAGGTGAATTTTCCTTTGTTTTCCCTCTCATTTTCACATAATTTTCCCAACACAGGGAGCCAAAATACCCATGTAGGAAACTTCCCTTAACAGGAGTACTCAAAGAATTGGTGGTTCTGGTTCAGTGGATATTATAGACACTGAGATTTTCACTCACAAATGCATTTGGTTATGAACACTGTGATTATGTGTCATTTCATTTCATTTAGGTTTTTGCCACAGGATGTATGTGTTTTCTGGAGAGGAGAGAGACAGAGAGAGACAGAGAGAGTTAGAGAGAGGGAAAATGAGAAATCACCCCCCAGGGGGATGGCCGTGCCACAATCCCTTCTCCATTCTTCTCTCCAGATTTTGGGCATGCACACTTACATGCCTGTATGATTTTCAAGCCACTGGGTCTGGGACTCGAATCACAGTTGGCCATGTGGAAATGCAGCCGCCCTAAGCACCATGCCACCTAGTGGCCTCTGTCATACGTCATTTTAAAGCACCCAGAGCTCTGGGTTGGGTGATGGGTTTCTGAAGCTCAGCTGGTATCCAAGTCTCCTGGACTGGGGACAGGGAATGTCACCTGTGTGCCCACTGCTATGGGGCCTGCTCTATCTCTAGGCTTGATCCCGAGTGTCTGGAGGGCAGGACCTGTCCTCATTCCTCACCTCTTCTCCACCAGTTAGTTCAGTGGCTGATGCCAGGTTCTGCATCATAGAGATTGACCCAGGGTCAGAGGTACAGGATTGAGATGGGGAGACTGAAGGCTCCCCCTGGGGAAGCCCCCCAAAGGTGTATGTTTTTCACTAAGTTTCTCTGGACAGCTAGGTTCACAACTTCTCTGGAGAGCACACTGCGTAGGAGTTGCCTATAAAAAGAATCTAGCTACCTGTTTGCATTTTGCACCTTTTTTTTTTTTTTTTTTAACAGAGATTTTTGCTATAGGGCACGTGTGCTCACCAAAAAGACAGCGAGAGACAGAGAGACAGAAAGCAAGAAATCACCTCCCGGGGGGATGGCCACACTGCAATCCTTTCTCCTCCATTCTCTTGTTGAGATCTTGGGCATACATGCACATGTACTTGGTGTGAGTTTAAGCTGCTGGGTGCAGGACTTGAACCACGGTCAACTACATGGGAATCCAATGATGCCATCTGTTGATCCCTGCTTTTTTGCACTTTTACTAGCAAGAGTAGCAGGCACGGGCAGTGGTCCTCAGCCCACTCGATCCCTGCTTTCACAGGCTGGGGGCTCCCAAATACAAACATCTGTCACTCTGTGCAGGGGTAGTCTGTCACCACTGGTGTATATGCGGCCTGCAGCGAGGGCTGGGATGGGACCTGGTGAGTAGACAGCGAGCCTTCCCTCTTCCCAGGCAGAGCAGCTTTGTCCTCAGTGGCTTAGGGCCCAGGTGCCCTCAGCATGGCACAGACCTTAGCCTCCCCTTCTTCCCGCACTTTCCCCCAGCCTGCTGCACTTCCTGGGATCACAGCCCCACAGACTTCCGCATTTGCATCTTTGTCTCAGGGCTTCTTCTGAGGACACACACCTGGAGACCTGGGACTGGTCTGCACACCTGATGGCTACTTTCCCAAGGATTCGCTTCTCCTTTCTTCATCTGAGCTATCAAGGAGAAGCCCCTGAGGAGAGGGAGCCAAAGTCGTTATCCCATTCTCTGGGTGGGAAAGCTGAGGCCCAGAGAATCTGTAGAACTGGGGTCAGGTTTATTACCCAGCTCCTGTCTGCCTCACTTCATTGGTTGACTCACAAAGGGAGACCCTGGCCACTGGGCCCTGTAGGGCCTCACTACCTGTCCTCAGTTAAGGGAGTGAATGAGTTACCTGACCCAGAGGTGGCCACTCTGATGGCAGCTGGGGCTGACAGGTGAGTCCACCTGATTGGATCCCTGTGCAGGATTGAAAGTGGAGGAGTGAGAAGGTTGTGGTTGGTACAGTAGAGGAAAAGAGGCCAGGGCTCACAGGGCTGCCCCACTAGGAGTCAGCTCTCAGCCAATGCCCACACCTTCCTTTACCATTTGGGGGAAATGATGGACAATGGACTGGCCCAAGTTCTCGTGATGGGGCTGGAGAGAAGTGCTAGGGCCCAAGGCATGCCAGTGTGTGCCTGACAGTTTGCAAAGATGCCTCTCTCAGAAGGAGGGTCCTCTTGGGAGGATCCCTGGTTGCCTGGGTCAAAGAAACAGCTTGGGGGCAGAGATATGTCTGTCCTTACTCACTTGAGCCTCTAAAGCTCTGCAGAATTTCAAATAAAAGCCCAAAAAAGTATCCCAGAGAAGAGAGCCTGAGGCTTGGAGGCCATCAGGCTGAGGGTCTTGCCTCTCATTTATTCTAGAACTTGAGGCTGCACTTCTGCAGGGCTTTGGTTTCTCAACATGGGCTGGGCAGTGTAAATTCCCCCTCTCCAGTCAGGGATGTTGGGGAACCCATCTGGAGGTGGAGTCAAGGGTGCATCTGGCAGGTGGAAGCCTCTGCGGAAGAACCTGTGCAGGGAAAACTGAAGAGTGAGGAGCCAAGGAGAGTAGGGAGCTGGTGTCCTCCCTTGACCCCCTCGAAGACTCATTTTCAACTGCCCCCGTTTCCCCATCTGGACAAAGCAAGGAGCTCACTTCACTGTGTATGGGGCAGGATAGAGAGTCCTCTGTTAATTGAGTAAATAAAGTGCTTTGTGGGTGGAGGTGTGATATGAGCAGTGAACATCTGGGCATTTAATGTTCTTAGGGAGGATCATCTCAGGCTGCTCTGTGGCCCAAGTTTTAAGCCCCAAAGATACACCCTGAGCCTCAGCCCTTTCATCTGAGGAGCTGTAGGTGGTATTTGCTCTGCTCTGCTCATCTCCACAGTGGAGGCTGGGGGTGCTGCATGGGCATTTTCATTGAGGGAGGCTGGCTTTGTATTGTCAGGCCAAGGTTAGTTCTATGTGGTCATGGTGAGGCTGGCCTGAGGGTTGGGGTTTGGAATGCAGAAGCCTACTTCTTGTTACTAGGGAGACTTTATTTATTTTTTTAAGAGATTTTTGCTATAGGGTGCAGGTGCTCACTGGAAAGACAGAGAGAGACAGAAAGTGAGAAATCATCCCCTAGGGGGATGGCCATGCTGCAATCCCTTCTCCTCCATTCTCCTCTTGGAATTTTTGGCACATATGCACATGTGCCCAGTGTGAGTCTTAAGCCACTGGACTTGGGACTTGAACTGTGGTCGACTACATGGGATTCTAGCAATGTAACTGTTATGTCATCTGCTGGTCCCAAGAAAGACTTATTCAGGCAGGATTGGGTTAGTGACTATGACTGGGGCCCGGGACCATCTGCCCTGGTCCTTTGTGGACTCAGACTTGGTGTTACACAGGAGGGACTGGTGTGAGCAGAGCGAGGCCTTGCCATGAAGCACCTTTTATTTCCTTTGTCGTCCCATAGTATGGAGGCTGGGCCAGGCCCAGAGTGGGTCTTCTCGGCCTCTTTAGTGACTGGATTTGACTGAGGGTCATGTCTGTTTTTTTCTCTCTAAATTTTAATATCAGATTCATTTATTATGCTGACTGCAACTGACAAATGTCCACATTATTCACCCATTTATTCATTTGCTCATGAAATCTGTGTTGAATCATTGTTTTGTCTTATGGGCAATTTTAATTCTATGCTCCTTTTTTTCCCCAGAGGTCAGTGACTTGCTTGCAGACCAGGTCAGCGTGCATATTCTCTGGAGGGACTATTGTAGAGAGGTGCTCATTTAGACTGGTCAGACTTCAGCTTTGGGTTTCTCTCTTGTCTGGAATCAATACCTTAGAATTTCTGGGGCCCTTGTCTTTCTTTTTCTTTCTTTTTTTTTTTTTTTTGAGAGATTTTTGCTATAGGGCGTGTGTGCTCGCCAGAGAGACAGAGAGACAGAAAGCAAGAAATCACCGCCCCCCACCCCCCACCCCCGGGATGGTCATGGTGCAATTCCTTCTCCTCCATTCTCCTCTCGGGATCTTGGGCACACATGCACATGTGAGTTTAAGCCACCAGGTCCGGGACTTGAACCGTGGTCAGCTACACGGGAGTCCAGCGACATAGCCATTTTGCTAACTGCTGGTCCCCTGGGGCCCTTGTCTTTCTGTTATCCTTCTTCTTGGCTCAATATCTGGAGCCATCTCACTCCACAGTGAGGTTGTTCTCTTTTTTTTGCTTATTCATTTCAAGTTAAGCTCTAACAATGCATGGATTTCAAAATAGCTATCATGCTTTGGATTTGTGAGACTTTTTTTTTTTTTTAAAGGTTTTTGACACACGGTGTGTGTGCTCACTGGAGAGAGACAGAGAGAAATAGAGAGAGGGAAAGTGAGACACTCCCCAGGGGAGATGGCCACTCTGCAATCCCTTCTCCTCCAAGATCCCTTCTCGGGATCTTGGGCACTCACTCACATGCGCCTGGTGTGATTTTCAAGCTGCCAGGTCCGGGACTTCAGTTGCAGTCATCATGTCCAGTGCCCCAACTACTAAAACAACTTCTGGCCCCAGGGTTCGTAAGACTCTTATTGCTAATACTTTGATAGAACAAATGAAACCCATCAAGGTTTCAGTGTGGGACCTACCAAACTCAAAACATCTTTGGGTTTGCTATTGGCTTTTGCCTAAAAGCACCTGAAATCCAAAGTGAATATTTAACCTGTGATTTTAATTTAGAAAATTAAAAATTTAGCTACGAATCTGCTTTGGGAAGAAGATGGAAATGTTCTTGAAAATCTAGTTCCAGTAAAGTTACTTCTGAGCTGAAACATTTGAAGTGCAGAGATCTATAGTCTAGGGTGTTATTTTTTGGTAACTTTCTCTATGCAGCTGTGTTTGCTGCGAAAACTCACATTTCTGTATGGAACACTGAATGAAATATGAATGTGCTTTTTACAATTTAGTACTTTTAATAAAGGATTTGTGAGCAAAAAGCTTAAGTACAAGAACCACAAAACATATAGATAAAAATATAGCCATAATCACACATCAAACTCTAGAAAATTCATTACATAGAGAACATCAGTAATTGAGAGAAGTTGAGAGAACCGACAGAAAAATAATATATATACCAAGAATTCTAAAGGCATGAATCCTTTTAGCTGGGATCAGGGCTTCTGAGTTCTCTAGGGCGGGTGTTTTATTACAGTGGGTGCTTTACTTAGAAGGATGTAATTTATTGTCATTGAATTTGCATGGCAACATGAATTCGAATTTGAGTTTTTGGGAGAAGTTTACAGTCAGTCCTCTCATTTATATTTATAGCTTTGAAAAACACTTGATGTTACAATGGCTTAAATACCTTCCCCCTTTTTTGATTGATTTGTAAAATAGTGCCTTTCTCAGTTTTTTGTTTGTTTGTTTCAGAAACAAAAACTAGTTACAACTAGTTGTGGGTATTGTGTTCTGGGAGCACCCTGAATAGGTGGGCACCATTTCCAGGGCCAGATATGCAAAAAAAAGATACAACTATTCTGCACCCCTGGATACCTTAGTCTTGCATAAGAGATGCTTTTAATTTTTCTTAATTTTCATGATTTCCTCACATGAAACTTCTATCTGGAGTTTTAGAGCAGACTGTAAGGAGAGCTCTAACAGAGGGGTGGTTAGAAAATGTATCTTCCTCTCCAATTTTGCCACATTCAACCAGAAATCATCCCAACTCATTCAGCTGAGAGCCCTCTTCTCCTTACACATTTTTTGTTGTTGTTGTTTTTGCTTTATAACATTGAGGGATTGTCAGTGCCCTCTGATTTCTATGGTTTTTCTTTTTCTATTAAAATACAGTAAGAACTTGATTATGTGTTTCAGTATTTCTCAGCCTGACCTACAAGTAAAACCAGCGACAACGATTTAGTTATTGGCTCTTGTTTATTGTCAATGCAATAAGGTTGTAGTGTCTGACATTTTCTTCTCACTATGTTGAAGCTTTTAGCGAGTTGCTCTCCTTACCCAGAAAGCAGCATAACTTGGCCTCTCTTTGCAGATGGGTTACACATTCCTTTAACACTGGCATGCTCCCCTAACCTTGCTGGGTGGCTTTGGATGACTTAAACACAGTAATTGGCATGGAGGTCTGAAGCTTTATTTTATGATATTAAATCATTCTTTTCTGGAAACAGAAATTTGCAAAGTATACCGGTCATTATGCGAAGGCCTGTGTTAACACAAGCTCTGGCTGATGGATGGTGACATTTTGGAGAACTTACACAGCTCATCTCAAGGAAGGTGCTAGCTTTCACCTGTGGAGGTGAGTGTTAGAACCAAGAACAGAATCCAGGGTTCCACCTGCTATGTCCTGGGGATCCAGATGGTGGTTTTTCTCCATTAGCTTGGTGCATGAAGGGTAACATTATCTTAAAAATGATTCAAATGTGGACTGAGATGAACTCAATTGCTATGGCATTATTTTAGGGGGACTTGGCGATCTCTCCATGTAATCTTGTGAACATTTTTTTTTTCATGTGAACCATGATTTTTGTGAAACAAAGAGGATTATCAGTCATAAGTTCTGAAAACTAAAATGGGGTGGGATAAAGGTTTAAAAAGAGAAGATTTTTGTAAAGAACTTACAAAGCTGGCACTCAACTTTCGCTGGAGAGAAATTCTTGAGTTGGGCGCCATCTTGGTTCTCTGGCTCCATGGCAGGAAAGAGGGACTAGAACTCTAAGGGGAGACCCTCAGAGTCCTCATGTGTTCAAAGAGAACTGCGTCCTATGGCCCACAGTCAACTACTGAGGGAGTCAAGGCCTGGGAATGAGGGCTCTCTGAAGTTTCTGGGTTGTCCTTGTCTAGTCAGCTTGGGAACTACAAGTCACTGGAAGTCACTTTGCGGTTGTCATTAGGTTCAGACTGAGGCTGATGGCTCTCTCTTGACTCCCAGCTGTCCATTGTGCAGCTTCGCTCCATGCCAGGCTCTCATGCAGAGTTTCGTGACTTCTCGAGAAGGGTGCTGTGAGATAGGTCTTTGGTGATGAGGCCAACTTGAAGAGAATGACACACAAGAATTCCTCACAATGTAATTCAGTGATGCTGGATTCAATGCAATACTTTCAAGTCTCCCACTCACTTCCCTTGCCCAGATTGCCCCACCGGGCAAGATCTCTGAATAGCAGAAGGGTGCTGAGAACCAGGATCATCAAACAACTGCACAGATTCTCTCTTTCTTGATCTAAGGATAACGTTTGGAAAAAGACAAGAAGTATGCCGGAGAAATGTAAAGGAAATCCAAACAAACAAAAACTGAATGAAAATGCAGAGACTCAGGAGGTCGCCAAGATAATGAAATCACTTAAGGAGAGAAATGTTTGCTTAGTCTTTCTAATTGCTTTCTCTGATAACACAGTTTAGCAGTAGACAGGGGAAAAGTGGGAAGACAAACTTTCAGGAAGGTGGAAAGAAGTCCTGGTTATCTCACTAGTATCAAGTGGGCAAGCCTGGAGTCGCTTCCGTGTCTAAAAATGATTTTGTTAGTATGTAGGTCACATTACTGTACAGTCTGGGTATTGGACGTTGCCTTAGATAACTGTTTGTGGAGTATTAAATGGTTTTGCTGCCTCAGCACACTTTTTAACTGGTATTTTTCACACAGTTGTGCTGCTGAAAAGGCGCAGTGCTGCAGCAAAAATCAATTTATCTTTCCCTCTGCTACTTGTGTATTGTGAGTTCTTGTAGTGTTTTACCATTTGATTAATTGATATTCTTTGTGTTGGATATCATTTGTAACGCTGCTGTCCAACTCCGGGTGCCTTAAAAACTTTCATAAGAACACTACATTATTTATGTGAGACCTCCTCATGACAAAGTACAATAGTGAGATGCAGAAAGAAAAATTAGATCAAAATGCTCTTGGCTTATAAGTTTATTAAGGGCGGAACAATGTGTCCATTCACGTCTGGAGTCGTTTCCGCCTCCATACTGCAGGCTGGTTTCGACAGGCTTTGCTCAAAAAGTTTTGGCGGTGAAAGTTTTTTCTTCCTTGGCCTTTTCTGGGTGATCTCGTATGAGGGTGGAGGGGCTCCTGGTTCCCTTTCAGTTGAGAAGCATGGAGTGGGAAGGGTCAGGCATGGCATTGAATGCTGGGACCGCCCCGTCCAACTGGGGGGAGAGGAGACCTGGGAACAGGAGAGATCTCATCTTCATCGCTCTCTCCCAGGGCCTTGGCGGAAAGGCTCAATGCTTTTAAAATAACGTGTTTGTATGCGTTTCACACGGCGCGGGGCTTGCCGTGGGTATTATTAATATCTATTTTTAGACCGAAGAGACTGTGGCAGATGAAGGTACGCAGAGCCCCGCGTTATAAAAACAGAACAATACTTTTATTTCCCCGTTTCATTATAAAGTTTCTTTGACCCTGTGGTTTATTTTCAAACATTCAAGTTATTTGTTCTGGTGTATTCTTAAACAAGGGTTGTTTTTCTCCCTTTCAGAAAATGAGCACAGATGGTGATGGATTTTTCAAGTGCTGACATCCCTGCTTGAGAAAATGTTCCCACCTTCTTTGTGCTGAACAAGTCAGGCAAACTAACATGATGATGCGATCATCGGTTTCATGCAGACATGCAGAATTGATTGACAGGGGAAAATTTAACATAAACCACACATTCTTTCAGTGCCTTCAATTTCTTAATGATGTTTATTTGTTGGATATTAGCAGCGGCAGGAATTTCATTTAAGGCAAAAAGGGATGGGGGGGGGGGTGAGAAAGGAGAAGACGGAGTAAAGGGAGAAAACTTGTTCCAGGCAAGCAGGTTGAAGAGGAAATTTACTGCTCTGGTAGAGTCTCCATCAAAACAATTTGTAACCGCTCCTCGGAGCCAGCTCCGGAGCTGAGGCTGTCAGCGGCTAACTAGCCATTCTCAGACCATTGCTTCTGTTTGCGTGACTAAATACAGACAATTAAAGCCGAGCACTTTCATTCTCTATGAACTCATTGTTATCCAGGGTTCAAGTACTCGGATAATGGGCCACAGGGAGACGGTGGGATCATGACGGGCAGTAGCAGAGGGCTACTTGGTAAAACCCACTCCTCATTATCTGATGCATGCTCTCAGGGGTGATGGGGGTCTCCGTGTGGCTTCCTCGCCCATGGATTTTTGTAAAGATTGGCCGAGGAGCTCTGATGTCCCGGAGGCTGCAGTAAGTCTTCACTTCCTGGGGCCTGGAGGTGACAGGCTGGGGAGTCCCCTTGGGGGCACCCAAGAGTGAAGTATGAAAAGTGAATAACCATGGTCCTGGTCACGCCTCTAGTTGCTGTCTGTGTCGCGAGGGTCTTCTCTGAACTCCCTAATCCTGGTCTGTCTCTCCTGATGCGCTGGGCAGCGGTGGAGGGAGATCAGGAGTCTGTCTGTCCTGAGCTCCAGGCAGCGGCCCTTCCTACTGAGGACTGGCTATATAAGATCCCTGCACCCCGGAAGGGTTAGGGGTGCCTTTCTCCACCCATGTGTGCTGTTCAGATAAAAAAACAATATGAAGCCATAGCATAAATATGGGAAAGTCAAACAAACTTCTGATATATACTATTTTTCTCCAAAGTGTCGTATTTTTTCAAATTTTTAAAAACTTTTTGGTGTTTACACTCCGAGGTGCCCTAAGCTGGTACTTACCTTGCTCTTCTTTCAAATATTTTTATTTTTTTCTCCTTTGGCCATTCTATTTGCTTTCTATTTTCTTCAAAGAAGCTTTTTATCAACCTCTCTTTCTCTCTCTCCACTTTCCCCTCTACTTTAGGCCTGTCATGGCTATGAGGTCACAGGTTTGAGGTGCTAGCTATGTATTTTGTTCTGAGTTACAGTCAGTAAATGCATAATTTTTTTTTGAGAGGTTTTTGCTATAGGGCGCATGCGCTCGCCAGAAAGACAGACAGAGACAGAGAGATAGAAAGTGAGAAATCACCCCCCAGGGAGGATGGCCACGCCGCAATCCCTTCTCCTCTATTCTCCTCTAGGGATCTTTGGGCATGCACGCACATGCACCTGGCGTGAGTTTAAGCCACTGGGTTCGGGACTTGAACTGTGGTCGACTACATGGGAGTCCAGCGACATTGTCATTATGCTAACTGCTGGTCCCAATGCATAATTATTAAAATGAAATTTGAAAGAGTGAGGCTCGCTGCTCCTCACCGGTGCGTGTGCCTTACTTTTAAACACTTGGGTACAGTTTTGCAGGTGAAGAAAAGAGGCAGCAGAGAGCAAAGGGGCCCTTCCAGGACTGGGAGGTGAGGTGACCCTGCCTGGGGGGAGGAGAGAAGATGGGCAACAGTGGTGGGGTGCTAGGGGAGAGGGAGGGTGGCCCCAGCTATCTCAGAGAAGACTCATCTCTGTGGGTGAACAGGTGGTCCTGGTCCCTCCATTCCCTTACTTCCAGCCCTCTCTGCCCTAAACACATAGAACTTTCCATGCCCTACAGTTAACTCCGAAGCTGCTATAGAAACAAGCTTCCAAGATTCCTTGGGATATATATATATATATATATATATATATATATATATATATAAATATACACATACACACATACATATATATATATATATATATACACACACACACATACACACACATATATGTGTGTATATACAGCTATATAAATAATTTATATATATAAAATAATTATATATAACTTTCATATATTATTTATATATATTAAATTATTTTAAGCATGTAATGTATTTTATATACTTATATAAAAATAATTTGCATATATAAAATTATAACTAAAATAATATAATTAAAATAATACGTAATTATATATTTATATATGATTTGCATATACAATAATTATATATATAAAAATTATGTGCATATATATATATATGTATATATAATTTTAATTAAGTTAGGTCAGTGGAGTTTCTGGAGAAGTGCTGTTTTTTTTTTTTCTTTTTCCAGTATGAAACTAATTTAAAAGGAATATTTAAAAAAATAAAAAATAATATACTGTAGAAATACCTTCCGTCTTTGAAGGACTCCCTGTTTTTGCTTGAGTCGGGGCATTCAGTGTCCAGGACTTTCTTGAAGGGATCTGGGAAGTGCCTGCTGCTCCTAGTTTAAGTCCCCTGGCCCTCAGGCCAGATATGCTAGAGCAGCTGTCTCATTGGCTGGGGTCTTTGGACCTTGGGCCTGGCTGCCTATGGGCCAGAATGTGCGTTGCATTGAGAGTCAGGAGCCTGGGCTCTGCCACTAATGCCCATGTGACCTCGGGTGATTGCTCTTCCTCTCTCTAGGACTCTCTTTTTCTCTGTAGCATCTGTCCTGGGTTTTTACAGAACTGGGGCTTCTTCAGTCCTCAGAAATATTGTTGGCCACACTTTCCAGACCTTTCTTTTTCTTACAACCCCCCCAAACCAGCCAGAGCTTCAAGGTCCTGCTCAGAAGTCAGCCTTATAACAGAGCAACCAGCTGTCATCCCTGGGTTTCAACAATGGCTTAGCAAGGAGACAAAGCTGTGGCAGACACAGAGCCTCAGGGGTCACAGGGACCTTTCCTTAGAGCAATGACACAGTCTCTGCAGCCCCTAAGGCTTGGATAAAGGCCAAATTTGCTTCCAGGTAGATCTCTGTCTGGCTGTGTTGTGCAATCAGCTTTCTGGTCAACCCTTTCCTGGCAGAGTTGGCCCTACCTGGGCCTCCTGCTGGTGCTCAATAACTTTAAGTAGGTTAAAGGGAACTAGGGGTGACTGACCTCTGCTTAGGGCTCCTGCCCTGTCTCCTTCCCTCTCTGTTCTGCCCCAGCCAAGCAGGTTGGGAATCTAAGCCTGACCACACATAGTGCTGTTTCTAGGAGTCACAGAGAAGCCTACCCACTCTGCACCCTCTGTGGGTGGCCCCTTCTCCTAGCAAAGCTCCATGCTCAGGGTCACCCCCAACTCTCACACTCACCTCATGGTCTCTCCAGTGTCCTGGGGGCTGGGGATCTCTGTCCAGTACAGATGTTGCTATGTCTGGGAGTGTGACAGGAGCCACAGACTCATAGCCTATTGTCCTGGACTCCCCACTTTGAGCCTGTGCAAAGGTTTCCAGTGTTCTGGAAGAAGACCAGGACAAGACAGACCCCCTTGAGGGTCTTTGGCTTGCTGTGTCATCCTAAGTGCAGATGGAACCCCCTTGAAGAACAGGCAGAATGTGAACTTTGGGTCTCCCAATCCCAAGGCCTTCTTATGGGGCCAGATGGAGACCTGGGAGAGAGAGGCCTGGGCCTGAGAAGAGCCAGCCCTTTCCCTCCCTCAGCCCTCAGTGTGCGCTTCAGAACACAGAGCGTGGTAGTCTGTGATCTAGGTTTGGAAGCCCAGTAGGCCTGTGCTTCCCATGCCGATGCTGAGCTCCTGGGGACCATCAGCCCAACCATTTGTTTCAAACACTTTATTTTTGATGTTTCTAGAGTCAGAGGGAATGCTCACCTTACTTTGTAGGGGCCTGCTCTGTCTTTGGTTAGTAGGGGCACACTGTATTCTTGGGCTATGAGTCAGTGGAGGGTCCCACCTATCTGGTGTACAGAGAACATCAGAGTAAAGGGCATGGGGACCCCAGCCCTCTGACAGGACAGTGACCTCCCACTGTAAATGCACCATGATGTATCTGTGGGGTGCAGACTTCATGCAGGAGGTAACCCTATAACCTGGGAATCATTGGCATAGGCTGCAGTGTTTACAGTGCTCCCCCTAGTTTTCTCTATGGAGGAAACTCCTGTTATATGCTTCCTGAGCCCAGGGTCTTAGGACACTAGGCCTGGTCAGAATGACTCTGTGGTGAATTGGCTATAGCTCTCGGGTGCCTCCTGCCAGACAGCACACACCTGGAGTGATCCAGTTTTCCGAAGGTCCTCAGCTCTGTTGTCCTCCACCCTTGCTGCCTGTCTCATGCACAAGCCACACCCCCTGCCCTGAGAGACCCACAGGCCCACGGCCAGCAGAAGTCAGCTACTGGACATGTGCTATCAGGGTTACTTTTCATTTGGGACTAAGTGGCTTTCAGGCTGGGCCTTTGCAAAGGATGGGGCAACCCTGACTTTGGGTCTGTGCAGAGGGCTTTCTGGGGCCAAGGAGGCCCTTCTCTCTCCCTATGCCCTGGGACTGAGGTGAGGTGTTGGTCAGGGGGTTGGCATAGCTTTTCTTCGTCTGATAGGAGGAGTGAGTCTGGTGCCTGGGGCATGAGCAAGCGGCAGGCACAAGCAGCAGAGCATGCTGGTGTAACCATGCCAGCCTCTCCTTTCTCTGTGTGGAGCTCTGCTGGCTGCATGGTGGTTTGTGTCTGTTTCTCTAGGCAGATGGCTCCTGCACCCATGGCATGCCCAGCTCTGGCCACCCAGCTGTGCCACTGTCCCTGTTGGCTCCTTACCTAACTCCTCATCTACAGGTGGTGGTCTACATGGCATGCTCAGAAAAGCCTTTCAGCCTACCCAGTCCTTCTCCTCCCGCTGTTTTCTATTTTGTGCTTATCTCCGTTGGCTCGGTTATCTGTTTCCACTATGAAGTTGCTCCTCTAATTCCACTATGAAAATGGATCATCAACTCCTTGAGGGCAGGATTCTCATACCTTGTGTCTCTTTTCTATTTTCTGTACCTGGGACCTTGCTCAGCACATAGTAGGTACTCAGCAAATATGTGTTGATGGGGAGACTGATGAGCACGGCCCCTCTTGAGAGGAGGGTTCAGTCTAATGTGTCACCTCAAGGCCAGAAGAGGTAAGTAATCAAAGTCATAGATCTGGTGAGAGGAGTTGACAGGAGTAGGGGAGGGGTCACTGTGGGCTGAGGTAGTCAGGGAAGGCTTCCTAGAGGCAATTCAGTTGTGACTCTCAGGTGCCTCCTGAGAAAAGCAGGTTAGAGCTTTACAAGCAGAAGGAAGATAAGGGAGGAAGAATGATGATGGGGCATGACCCACCCTTCTGGGCCCTTGGGAGCTGAGTCTGGTATAAAAGGTCAACATGGGCCGGATGGGAGGGTCTTTCATGCCTGTAAAGGACCCTGGTCCTTTTTGGAAACACAGGGAACCTGGATGGTTTTGTATTTTAGTGTAGTTGATCTTGCTTAATTAGAAAAGTTTTGTGTGTTCTGTATTAAGGTTCAAACAGTACAGACATATGTAATGTGAAGCCCCCAACTCCCTTTTAACTCCACTCTCAAATCTTTCTTCCTTCTGTGGAGAAAATTCTTATTATAGTTTTGATGTGTATCCTGCCAGCCTGTGTAGTATATGTTTATATCTTATATTTGGCGGATACTCACATAAATAAAATCACACATATGCATTTTCTCCTACTTAATTGGATCATACTGCACATATTATTCTGAGACTTGTTTTGCTTTTTTTAAATTTTTTTTTGTAACAGACAATATTGTTTGTGGGTCAAGACACAGATACTTAGAAAGGTACATTTTTTTTTTTAGAGAGAGATTTTTGCTAAAGGACATGTGTACTCACCAGAGAGACAGAAAGTGAGAAATCAGCCTCCCCCCACCCCAAGAAGATGACCATGCCACAATCCCTTCGCCTCCATTATCCTCTTGGGATTTTGGGCACACATGCACATGTGCCCGGCGTGAGTTTTAAGCAGCTGGATCTGAGACTCAGACTGTGGGCGACTATGCTAGAGTCCAGTGATGAAACCATTACACCATCCCAAAAGATACAATTTTTTTTTCAAGAGGTTTTTGGTATAGGCACCTGGCATGAGTTTAAGCCACCAGGTCCGGGACTCAAACTGTGGTTGACTGTATGGGAGTCCAGCTATGTAGCCACTATGCCACCTGCTGGTCCCTGAAAGATGCAATTTTTAACTCCTGTATATTTCTCTGAAGTATGGCCTACTGCCATTTATGTAAACATATACCTATAGATGGACATGAAGGCAGGTTTCAGTTTCCCTTTTACATTATACGTTACAAACATTGCTGCATACATATCATTGTGAGCAGGTTTGCATATTTCTGTAAGGTAGATTTCTAGAAGTAATATTGCTGGGCCACTAGGAATATGCATGTAATGTTTTAATAGATTCTAAGACGTTACCCTTCAAAGTACTGCCATACATGTACATTATACACAGATCTACCAATATTGTATCCATAGTACTTGTTTCCCAAAACCTCATCAATATTATCATTGCTCTTTTACATGTTTGCCAATATGAAGGATGAAAACCATTATCTTTGATTTGTATTTCCTTCATTAATAATATAACTAGTTATCTCTTCATATGCATATTGTCTGCTTTAATGTTGCCTATAAACTGCTTGTTAATATTTTTTCCTCTTTTTTAATATTTCTCGTTGTTTTTTGTTGACAGCTCTTTATATATGTTAGATACTAATCCTTTGTTATACATATTTTAAATGTTTTCTTGGGCCTCTTTAGAGCACAGAAAGGGTATAATCAGAATCCAGGCTTAGGAAGACTGCTCAGATGGCATGCTCAGAAGGGTAGGGTCGGGGAGACCAGGTTCGCAGAGATGAGGTACCAGGTAGCTATGAGGTCTGGACATGAGAAGGTAAGGCCTGATCATCCTCTTGTTACAGAGCATGTGCCTTGCTTGCTCCTCATTCCACAGCAAGCATCCTGGGTATACACTGGATGAAAGACTGGGGTAATTGCCAGGGCTTGTCCTGAGTCCTGATGCATAAAGACTAGATCATTTGCATTTCCCGACCCATGCAGGCCTCAGAATCCCAGGCTGACTCTGGCTGTGGCTTTTCTTGGTCCAGGTGGGATGTTGACATCTGTACCTTGCTGTGGCATTCAGAAAGCAGCTCTGCTGAGCCTGGCTGTGGATCCTGGGGAGTCCATGGGCACAAGGATGGGGATGGAGAGAAAAAAGCAGAGCCTGGCATGTTGGACAAAGCCTGGCTCAGCAGGAGGTGGACTCCGAGCAAGGCTTCACTTTGCCCTCTCTCTACAGAGAGGGTTAGCGCCTACAGTTTTAAGGTGAAAGCTCTGATAGCCTGATAGTTATATTTTATTTTATTTAATTTATTTTTTTATAGTTTTTAAATTTTAATTTTTATATACATTCAATCACATTATTTAGCTTACAAAGTGAACATTTCAATATATGAACATTTCTCCCCAGTCCAGTTGATCAAAATATCTTCAACCGATAACACCACACCTCCCCATCCCGTCAGTGCTCTGCCTCCGTATCCCTCCTCCAAATGTCCTTCCTTAGGTCCCGCTTCTCCACACAACACCTTGAATTTTAAAATGTAGATCAAAATACTCTTGGTAAGAACAAGCACAGAACACAGCCACCCCACAATGAAGACAACTACCACACGTTGAGCTTTGCACTCCGGCAAGCTTAGGGCATGTCACCTGGGCTGCTGGCAATGAATCTGGGGTAAACCCTTTGCCCCTGCCTGCTGGAGTGGTGCTGGGTATTCTCTCTGGAGGGTGATAGGGATCTCACTGATCTCTGACCATTGTCTTTGGAGGCTTTGCCTGGAACACAATGTTGAGTCCACATTCAGAGTTAAGAGCAGAAAGGTACCATTCGAAGGCATTTCATGAATTCTTGAGACGCCCACACAGCTTGTTTTCCCTCTTCGCCACTTAGGCAGCAATTTCTCTTCTTGTTTCTAACAGCTACCTATAGAAAACACTTGAATGCAGATCATATCTTGATGGTATTTACTAATATAAATATTTGCTTTCTAGAAGCAATGTTACACAAAACGCCTAAACTGCAGGCTAAGCAACTGAATGCTCAAGGTAAAAATGCCACCTCCATGGAGTGGAGCTGGGGTCTAGCTATCTCCAGGCGGGACACAGGGACTGGCAGGATGACTGGAGGTTGGCACATCCGACCTGCTCCTTGCAAGGACATTGTGGTCAATTTTTAAAAGATAAGACCATTTTGGCCAGCCTCCCCCAGGATCCCTTGAGCTTAATGGAAGCCTGTCCAAACACTGTGTGAGGTTCACGTGCATGCTATGGTGGGCTCCGGACTGTGCTGTGACAATCCATGCTGGGCTTATGGCACTTGAAGATGGGGTGATAGAAAGTCAGATATCAGTTGCATTTATTTTGCCTGATGTACTATCCAAGAAAAAGGAAAGAACTGAGCAAAGCAGACACAGGGCTGAAAAGAGCAACGAAATGATATAGAATAAGACTAGGGTGGGCAGAAAGGTTTGCATTAGAGTAATTTTACAATAAAGGCTTATTTCAAGGAATTTAAAATATCACAAAATTTCTCCAGAGCCGATGACCACAGAGAGGCCTTGGAGTCTGAGACAATGGGATTTGACACGCTTGAGTCTTTGCATTCCCCGCTGACTCTGGGTGTAGGCTGGGGCATCGGGGCTGAGAGGAGGACTACCATGTGCATGTGTGTGCATGTGGATGTGTGTGCACACCTATACTTTTGCATGTGTGTGCATGGGTGTACATGGGTGCACTTGCATGTGTACTTATCTCATCTCTTAGGATGACGATCCATGAATGGTCCCTTGCAAATGAGCCCACAGCTCAGGGTCCTTGTGTACTGGTTTCTGGGGGCAGGCAAGCTGCCCTTCTGAGGTTAGATTTCTTCACCCGGGGTGACTCCGTTTTCAGATCCACTGGATTTGGAGAGTGCCTTAGAGGCAGTTCCTACTTTTCTTTTGTATTCGATATTATTACCGGTTTTTGTAACCCAAATGGCATTGGTTTTAACAAATAAACAAATGCTAACTGCCAACTTCTTTGGCTGGACAGACGTGAATCGGCTTTTAGCAAGTGAATAGATGACAGACCAAAGAATATGTTGACTAATCCCTTCCCTGTCTGAGAGCGTTTTCCAGATCATAGACAAATACACTGGAGGCGTTTAAAATAGAAGTCCGGGCATGGCCACAAGTGTATTCTGGGGAGTTACGAAATCCACGTGCTCTAGGCAGGTGAGTATTTCTAGAAGATGCCGTGGAGTTGGGGGCGCTGGGGAGCACGTGCCATTTCTCAGATGATTAGGGCAGGAACAGGGTGGAATGATATTCTGCCTTTATTTATTATTTGCTCCCAACGTGACTATATCTTTTAATTTTTTTAAAACAAATAATTTAGTCGTAAAGCCTCAGACTGATTTTTTTTTATTTTTTGCGAAATAGTTCTAGTGAGCTAATTTATTTTTCAACTTTAAAACATCAGCATTTTATAGATCTGAATTTCACAATGTGAGGATGATTGCTACGTACAATTTGCAAAATTGTGATTAGCCAGCCCTTGCTTTGAGTTAGTTCTCCCTAATTCACAAAGGCTTCCAAGAATAGTCTGCACAAAATTCAGTTTGCAAATTGCAGGGCAGATTTTTAGAGGGCAGTTTAAAGAATGAAGTCCTAAGGGTTTTATCTATATTTATATCTCTTGTTAAACCAAACTCTTATGTAAATGTTACAATCTGTAAATAACTAGCAGGGCTGCCTTCTTAAAGGCAAGATTGCATCTCCATTTTGGAGATTTAGCAAAATTATTAAATGGCAGAATTGACTAAGATGCAAGTATATTTGGAACAAGCTAATAAACATTAATCAATATCATCAGCTGTATTTGTGTGAATAGTTGAGGATTTAAAACTGTGGAGACCTTTGAGTGTGCAGTTCAATTTCCTACAAATGAACAAAAACTTAAAATATAAAAGGCCTGGCTCTTAGTGATGTTTTAGGGAAAATAATGAAGGTAGAGTTGTATCTTTTTACTTTTGATAACCATTAATGTTTCAGTCCACCTTGCCTGACTGTATAAAATTTGGGATGATTATTCACTTTTTTGCTATTGGATAGGAAAGAACTTACTGGCTTTCATCAGGGTTAATGGCAGTCCCCATATTTTGACATCTGTTTCTTTCTAAACATTTTTACCAACCTGGATGAAATGTAGTTTGGTATTAGAAGCTGTCTTGAAGAAAAAATTGGATAATAAAAAAAAAAAATCATTGACTGAACACCAGAAGTCATTTCCCAATAACTATCCATGTTTTGATAGCCACTGTAGTTTTTTTCCCCGTAAATCTAGATAACGTATAGAAATTTTAATCATGTTTAATCTTTGAATTAAACTGAATTAGTGGCTTCTCATTTTTAAATAGAAGTACAGTGGACGCATTCTAGTCAATTTTAATCAGCGTCTTTGGTCTCTATTCATAAGGAATGTTTTTGGTCTTTCTCAGAGAAATCATCTAATGCACTTCTCCTGAGCAAATTATACTTTCTCAATTCATTAAGTCTTCTTTATCCCTCGGTTCCCAGGCAAAAGCACACAGCATCTTGGGGGTCAAGACCTGCTAGAATGAGGAGGTGGGGGTGGGGTAGAGCAGAGAGGCAGGGTCTGGGCCTGGTGGAGCTCACAGAGCCCCCTGGCGGAGGGCCCTCTCTGGGTGGCCTTGCAGATGACATGGTGGGGAGCGTACACAGTACAAGGGAACTTAAAAGTGGCACAGTCGTGGTAGTAAAGGCACTGGATTCCCACATGGCTGACAGTGATTCAAGGCCCAGACCTGGTGGTTTGAAAATCACACTGGGCACGTGTACGTACATGCCCAAAATCCTTAGAGGAGAATGGAGGAAAAGGAAATGCAGTGTGGTCATTCCCCATGGGGGATGATTTCTTACTTTCCCTCCCTCTATGGTAAGTATACAAGCCCTATGGCAAAAACCTTAAAAAAAAAAAAAAAAAAAAAAAGAAATTAAAGTACAAACTTGTTTTGGTGTTAAAAAAATTCAAAATACATGCATAGTTATTTCATAACATGCATTTTCCTTGAACTTTTTGAAGAGCCTGCGTATTTGGGAAATTTGGGCTCTGGGAAGATTAAATGCTACCCTCTTCTACCTGGATTATCTAAATGATTAACAGATTAATTTTCTCTATGAACCAGCTTTCAGATCTCTTCTCTACATGGCCCTCAGCAGAAGTGGGGCCTTTATTTCCATTTGCAAGCAGTGTTGAAGGCCCACTGAGTGTGGACATGGCACTAAAGGCAGAGGTATATTTCAGTCTATTAATCCATACAGAATGGATTGAGTGGCTAGTGTGTATCACACGTTAGAAATAATGCAATGAGCAAACAGAGAAATAACTTTGCCCTCCTTGGCCTTCTTTCTAGTGACATGGACAAATGCCTCATGCCATTTCCTCCCCCGGTTGTGGAGGGGGTCCTAGGAGGTTCTTGCTCCATGATCAGGTGTGATATAAGGAAATCAGCTCCCGCGTGGCTCTGCACCCTGACCTCTGGCTCTCTCTTCTGTTAATCCACCTCCAGGCTCCTAATTCCTTGAATGCCAGGAGCACTTGGGATTTGCACTCTACCTGTCTTCACCATGCTTCTAGTTTCAGATGATAAGAAATCTTAATCCAGTACCACACATTTAGAACATCAAGGAAGTGGGAAACAGAGCCACCTCCCACCACCCACTGCATCCCCTAATTTCCACTGGTTCCACACAAACCCATTGCTCACCTTTTCGTAAATTTCCTTTTCATCTTCTCTCTTTGTCTATGTCTTATCCTGTCTAAAACTGTAGAAACTGTAGCCATCATTGTTGTTTTGTTTTTATTTTTGTTTTTAATGATAGAGCACATGTGTGTGCATGTAAGAGAGAGACAGAGAGACAGGAACACTCTCCACAGGGCCTGGCCACACCACAATCCCCTTCTTCCAGTCTTCTGGCCTACTGGATCTTAAGCATTCACACATGTGACCAGTGTGTTTCAGGCTGATCTAGCCAGGGATTCGAACCACTGTTGCCGTGTGGGCTCCAGCTCTTCTTGAGTAGCGCATTGGGGCTGCACCACAGAGCCTGCCCTATATTGTAGTTTAAATCCTTTCCCTAGGCCCCAGGCGATTTGTAGTTTGTATCTTACTAAGATATGGTTTGGAATCTTAGTGGCTGTTTTCCCTTGAATGGGGATATGCCACAATTTACAATTCCTTTATTATCGGCATTCAAGTTATTTCCAATGGTTCCCTAATATAAAAAGTATCACGATGAGCATCTTTGTATGAAGTCTGAAGATGTCATTCTACTTTTCTACCCTTTCTCACAGATGTCTTTGTTTTCCTAGGACTTTGTCTGGCTACCCCAGGGACTTTGCAGGTTTCTTCTGGGCAAGGGGGTTACATGCATCATATTCTTGCTTTGGGGGCCACTTTGAACCCTGGCCCTTGGCCAAGCCCACAGGAAGCACAGTCCATCTTCATAAGGAACCGCCTTTTCCCTGAAATTCCATTTTCATTCTATTTTTAAATTAATTATTATTATTTTTAATTAAGACGGGGTCTCCCCGTGTCATGACCCTCTTGCTCAGCCTTCTAGCTGGGACTACAGGTGTACCTCACCATGCCCAGCTCTTTTTTTTTGAGAGGTTTTTCGCTATAGGGCGCGTGCGCTCGCCAGACAGACAGAGAGAAACATAGAGACAGAAAGTGAGAAATCACTCCCCAGGGGGGATGGTCACGCCGCAATCCCTTCTCCTCCATTCTCCTCTCGGGATCTTGGGCACGCACGCACACGCGCCCAGCGTGAGTTGTAAGCCACCGGGTCCGAGACGCGAACCGCGGTCGACTACGTGGGAGTCCAGCGACATAGCCATTACGCTAACTGCTGGTTCCCCATGCCCAGCTCTTTTTTACACAACGCCTTGCTATGTGTCTGGGTCAGCCTCGAACTGGTGTCCTCCTGCCTCAGCATCCCCGGTTGCAAGGCCACCACATGCATCCTTTAGGTGGGACTGGAATGCAAACTCAGGACTCCCAGGTGATTCCAGCATCTTGGCAGTGTATGCCACCACAGCTCAGCCTCAAATTTCCTTCTTCCTATTGCATCAGTACTTTGCGGGTGAGACAATCAGTGTTTGGGAGCTCGCACTACGTTTTCAGAACTTTCTGTTGCAGGACTCCTGGGAAAGCCATGAACTGCCCATGAACTGTCATGTACAACTTCTGCCCAGAGGATAAAGCTCTAGTCAGTGGCTGAAAGCCTGGGGTTTGAGGTACCCATTTTGGTTTGGCTCATCCCATCACATCATCCCACATTGGAGGGGTGAGAGCATCACGAGGATGGTATGTGCTGGGGTTCGGATGTCCTGGCGCCCCAAAGGAAGTATACTTGTTGGGAGAAGTATGGGTTCTGTGACATCCTCCTACCCCACCCCAAGTGGGAGAGCCAGTTAAGAGAAGAAATAGGACATGCACATGGCATAATGGTTAGGTCTCTGAACTCACATATAGTTGACCGCAGTTCAAGTGCTGAACCCGGAGGCTTAAAACTCATACTGAGTGCATGTGTGTGCGTGCCCAAGATCCTGAGAGGAGAATGGAGAAGGGATTGCAGCGTGGCCATCCCCATCCCCCAGCAAAAGATCTCCCCCATCCCCCTCCAAAAATGAGAAGCAACTGCAGAAGCCCAGGGTACTGGACGCTTCCAGCCCTTTCTGAGCCCAGGAGTCAGGACTCTGATATTCCTGATAATCCAGACCCTAACAGAGCTAGCTGGGGAGGTTCTCAAGGGACCTCCTGACCTCTTTACCTGGGCTGAGCTTTGTGGGTAGAGTTCAGACTGCCAGCAGTGGCTTGTGAATGAGGAATCCCCCTCTCTGCTCAGCTCTGACGAGGCCCAAGTACCTCCTTCCTCACCTCCCTACCCAGCCCCTCACCCTGTCCTTCCCTCCCTTCCTCCACACATTCTCCCCTCTCTCCTCAGGCACTTAACTCCAGTCCAGCAATGCCTCCGACCTCCTGGTTGCAGCCTGGATCTTTCTTGAGTCGCTAATTCACCCACAATCAATAATTTTATTCTTTTAAAGAAATTACAGAATATTTCTAAGTGTATGCAGGGAGAGGGGGGAAAAGCACAGTGTGTGTTGTTTTAGATTTGATGTGTTCTGGATTTAGAAGTGCTGAATAATTCATTCCTGTTTAAAAAATAAACATACTATCTTGATCAGAACGTGACTGGGGGGCTTCATACTGAATTGGCACCAGGGTTGCAGTGTTCTTGGGGTAAGGAGTGAGGATGAGGTGGGTGCCCTCTGGGGGAAGATGTCCTTTTTGGTGTGGTTGAGGTGGCCGTGCTTGGAGATGGCATTGCTGGTTCTTAGGGCTCTCACCTTCCCTTAGAGAGTTTCTTTCCCCATGCTGGTGTTCAGTCTTCCGGCCCACCCACACACCCCACCAGTGTTCCACTAACTTCTTCCTCCAGTCCTCTCTCCATCCTTCCTGTGCTCTGTCCATCCTCTTCTGTCTGTCCCCGATCATCTCTCCTTCTCACTGTCCCTCTCTCCATCCTTCTGTCCATCCCATTGCCCTTGATTTATCCATCTGCTCAATCATCCTCTTGTTTATTCACCTACCCTTACCCGTCTTCCTGCCCGTCTGTCATCCATCCATCTTCCTGTAGGTGTCTGTGCAGTGAACATTTCTGAACTCCACAGTGTTTTGAAAAGATATCATGTTTGGGGCCTGTAAGTAATATGGTGGTTAAGGTGCTGGATTCCCACATGGCCAACCATGGTTTGAGTCCCAGACCTGATGGCTTGCTTTCTCACTTTCCCTTTCTCTCTCTCTCTCTCTCTGTTTCTCTCTTGTCAAGTTAAAAAAATAATTATTATGAATAAAATTAAATAATTATTATTATTTAAAAACATATATCATGCTCTCATAAAGCTTCCTCTCTTTTTCACTTACCCTGAGATGTGGATGGTGAGAAACACTCCCCTATGATAGATTCCTTCTACACCTTTTGTTGGAAACCAGGTCCAGGAGGCCAGAAGTCATACAATGAGTAGTGACTCCTGCATGCATGCTATTGTTCTAGAATGATGCACACCAGCTCCTAGGCCTGGAAGCCTCCAGAAACCTTTGCTCTGGTGCCAGGATGCCTATCTTCCTAGTGCACAGGGAGTAACAGAAGACTTGGTGACAGAAGGCCTTTTGACGGCAATGGTGTCAAAGTGCACAGATGTCTCTTCTGCCCTCCTCATTTTGCCACTGGGAGCTCCAGTCACAAGCTGCTCCTGAAAGGCAGAAGAAGGCTGTGTTTAGAAGCGATTTGGGTGGGGCTCTTAATCCCACTCCCACAGCCCTTGTAAGTCACTTCTCACTTTCAGCTGGACTTTCTTTGGGGTATTGAACCTGGGAGGAGAGGCATCCATGCAGTGGCCAGGACACTAAGCATCCAGGCAGGCAGTCGACATTGCCCCCTGGCTGTGGGTCATCTTTGAACCCAGGTTCTTTATCCATAACATGGAAAGTGGGAAGCAAACCTCTGGGTTGTTAGGGTTTGGGTGCTATGGAGGGCTTCTAGCAAGAGTCTGTGTGTGGGAGTGCTGTGGAAGGCTAAGGTCTATGAAGAGGGCGTCCTGCCAAGCAGGGGCCCCTCAGGCTCGGATCCCGTGCCTCCTACATAAATGTCAATCATCCTTTGGCCTCTCGTCTCTGCAAGTGGTGCTCCACCTGGGGTGGGGGTGAGAGGATGTGAGTGGACACAGAATTTTAAAACCATCAGGTCTGGCATTACCCGCAGTGTCCGATTCTGGGGACTGTGGCCTGGGTGGAAGCAAGGCCCTGGCACCAAATTCTGGCACAAATTCAGCCCAGATGTCACTTGGGAACAGCCTCCAGATGTGCCCCGTGTAGAGGTGGGCCAAGCCTCGGTCATGGGGGCCGGACTTGCCCGGCTGTGCCACGGATCGGCCATGTGGCTGTCGGTTGTCCCCCCTCCTCTTAGCTGTGATTCTACCGTGCATTCGGGGAGCCCACTCCCACGCCCACAGACTACCCACCACATACCTCGTCTCCTCTCTGCTAAATCACAAACAGAAACTGAACTCGGGGTCACGCATGAAGTCATGAGTGTAAGTTTATTTTTTACATGTGGAGTGTTCTTTATTTACAGTCGAAATCCCCTGAAGATTAAACTTTAAAAAGATTTAATAGTGCTGGGGTCAGATGGTAACCTCTTGCCATGCTCCAGGCAAGCAGACGGAGCTCGGAAATAGCAACCTCTTTGAAGAGGCTCGGCAAGGAGGGTCGGCCCCATTACGGAGAACACGTTCCCGCTGGCCGGCCAGGGCTCGGCACCGCTCTGCCCGTGCTGGGGGAGGAAGGCAGGGACCAGGGCGGTCTACCCTAGGAGGCTTAGAGGGGAAGGGTGGGCTCGGGAAGGCTGATAGCCAGGGAAATGCAGAGAGAAAAGGGTGAAGGGAAGAGGGCCCTGATAAGGGCTGAGAACTGGAGCTGGCGCTCTTTGCACAGTGAGGACCCTCTTAGGCTCATGGAAGTGACATGAGTCTTCTCCAAGCCAAGACACGTAATTTTGGCTTCTCCTAGGGAATCCTCTTGAAGATGGTCACGGACACATTCTGAAAAAGCAGGAAGAGGTAGCGATTGCTCCCTGCATGAGACAGTGGCCTGGACACCTGGGTGTGCCTGTGCACCTTCACCTAGGCTCATTAAAGACAGGGTCGCCATTGTACTAATGGCCCAGGAGACACACAACATGTATACATGTATTTATTTATTTATCTAGGTTTTGTCATAGAGTGCATGTGCTTGCCAGAGAGAGAGATAGAGACAGAGGGACAGTGAGAGGGAAAGTGAAAAGTCATCCCCCTACGGAGGATGGTCATGCAATTGCTTCTCCTCCATTCTCCTTTCAGGATTTTGGGCATGTGCACCTATGTGCCTTGTGTGATTTTCAATCCACTGGGTCCGGGACTCGATCTGTGGTCAGTCATATGGGAGACCAGCACCTTATCACCATACCTCCTGCTGGACCTGATATATATATACTTTTTAAAAAGGAAGATTTTCTTCAAATGCCTTTATTTTCCCTTTTGCAATTTTGGTCTCCTATTTGCTGATAGTCTTTTGTTAAAGGGCCTATCCATCACGTTAAGTGAAGAGGACCAACTGTCCCCTCTGGCCTGGGGTGTAGACCTCAAGTTCACCTTAGCATTTACACCAAGCTACAAGTGACTGAGGTGCAATCGTTACCTCTGAATCCTGTCCCAGCCAGTGCAGACAGACCCATCGGACTTCCTCTGGGAATTCAGACTCTTCTCGGTGAGCAGTTATTTTATGAGGAAAGTGGGGTGTTTGCCAGGCCTGCGTTTGATTTTCACTTATAATTATCTCCACATAAGACTTCAATTTTGGATTTGGAATTGGAGACACATGAACCCAGCTATGCATGTTAAAAGATCAGTGACAAAAATCACATGACATTTGCATGCCGTAATTGTTCCCCCTGAACCCCTTTCAGCAGGCTTTGTTTGCAAGTTCTGGAAAACCTGCATGAAGCAGCCGCACGCGCTTCATTTGGAAGACGGTTTCCATGAATTCGGGTTGAGTTTGGGTTTCTGTGTGTTCACGTCTAACTTGCCCTGAGTGAAGCAGGCTTGTCCTCAGTTCTCCTCTCACTCTGGTCTCCTTCTCTACCAGCTTTGCAGCATGAACTATGGGACCTTTCTCCTTTGGGCACTGCATTTGTCCTCCGATGAGTGGGACGAGGCATCATGAGGACTGTGAAGGACAGGCTCGTATTACCTAGCAACCTTCCCTGCCATGCTTAGCTTCTACCAGAAACTTGGCATTGAGTGGCCAGCAGTGTGAAGAGCAGGGTCGGGGCTTGGCCTTGTTGCGCCACCACTACTAGCAGTGACCGGTCAGTCTTCTGTGCCTGGTTCCGTCTCTCAAATGAGAGTGGAAGCTATTAGGTCTTTGGAAAAGTCCTGATGCATTTTTGCATAGAAAGATACATCATGACTTTTCCAATGGTCTGCTACTTCGCAGGCTGGGATGATGAGATGGAATAATGTGACGAAGGGCCTAGCACAGTGCCTGGTACAGAGTGAAGCCCTTTATGCATCATTACTATGACATCATCTCTCAAATATCGGCTTCTCAGTGAGGTGCTTTCTCATGCCCTACTCCCTGGAATTCCCCAAGGGATGTGGAGAAGCATCCAATCCTCATTGTCCACAGGGCCTGGAGAAGTTTCAAGGGAAGTGCTCACTGAGAAACAAGCGGGAGATGTTAGCAGAGGTCACACTTGGGCTATGGCTGCCAGAGGGCGTCTTTAATTCCTGAAAGTGGTTCCTGTCCCTATCATAGCAGAACTTCTGCAGTGTTTGATGAGGCACCAGATAAACTCCTGTGCGCATAGGAGGGGTCTTTCTGTAACCTACTCTCAGGCTCCATCTCACCCTTGATCTGTACTCAGAACTCAATGGGAGTTCTCTACCATGGCCGGAGGGGAGGACTTGGCTCTTAATAATCGCTTATTCAATAAATGGTGATGCATTATTCTGGCTGTCCACAAAGCCTTAACTAATCACCCAAGTTCCGTTGGAATTGTTTTGTAATGCAAATAGTTATTTGTACCACATGTGTGCTTCAGAAATAAAGGTCTAATCTGGTGATTCCACCCTATAGGAAGGAGATATTTGCGGGGCCCAGTATGTGCTGGAGGGGCTGGGCATGTCTTTTTCTGGAAAAAATTGTCGCATGTTTATAAATGTGAAAGGGGTTCCGTTGGATTTTCTCGCTGCTCTGGAAGCCAGCATCGCCAGGTGTTTGGCATACCTTGGATCTAGTTTGGTGGCCTTTAATAATGAGGGACCATCAAGAGGTACTTAGAAATAGTGGCTGCTGCAATTTCATTTCTTTCTTACCTCTTCACACCTCCCTTTTTCCTTCGGCAGCAATTGAATTTGGGGGTGTTAGCAGTGAGCAATGAGAATTAGGATTGTAGAGGAGGGTGCACTGATGCAAAGGGGGCTCCTTTGGATCTTATTCAAGTGGATCTGATTTGGGGGCTTGTTTTTCAAAGGTAGCAGCTTTATGTAGGAGGGACCGTAGCAGTCCAAAGGGCTGACTCAGGGTCCCGCTCAGGCCCTTCAATAGGCAAACACCTGTCCTAAACTACATCTGAGAACGCGGGCCGCCCCACTGCGAGCAAACAGAACAGAGCCTTATTGAGAAAGGCCTGACAGGACTGGAGCAATCAGCTTACAGGGAATATTTTTGCTCCGTAGGAATGCGGTCCTGCTTGCTGAAAACATATCCTTTGCGCAAAGAACACGCATAATCCCAGGCCAACTTTGCCCTTGGAGTAAAGCTATGCTTAGCTGGAATTTTGGGGCTGGGGGCTGGGGGCTAGGAAGGAATCTATTTCCAGTCTGTTCAACAGAGTATCTGCTTAGAGATAGGGACTTGAAGTGAGTAGTACTGATGGAGTCCTGTTTTCTAAAGTGTAGGGGACCAGCAATTGTAGTGAACCCTCAGAAAGTGGTGATTCAGTTACATTTAAGATTGCACCTAATTTGTTGGGACCAGCGGTTAGCATAATGGCTATGTCGCCGGACTCCCATGTAGTCGACTGTGGTTCGAGTCCTGGACCCAGATGGCTTAAAACTCACGCCAGGCGCGTGTGTGTGCGTGCCCAAGATCCCAAGAGGAGAATGGAGGAGAAGGGATTGTGGCGTGGCCATCCCCCCGGGGGATGATTTCTCGCTTTCTGTCTCTCTGTCTCTCTCTGTCTGTCTGGTGAGCACATGTGCCCTATAGCAAAAACCTCTCAAAAAAAAAAAAAAAAAAAAAAAGATTGCACCTAATTTGTGACCCTTAAAAATATTGGGTTGTTGGGGGACCAGCAGTTAGTGCAATGGCTATGTCGCTGGACTCCCATGTAGTCAACCGCGGTTCGTGTCCTGGACCCGGTGGCTTAAAACATGCCAGGCACGCGTGCATGCATGCCCAAGATGTCGAGAGGAGAATGGAGGAGAAGGGATTGCGGTGTGGCCATCTCCCTTGGGGGGTGATTTCTTGCTTTCTGTCTCTCTGTCTGTCTGGCAAGTGCACGTGCCCTATAGTAAAAAACAAAACAAAAACTAAAAAAAAATATACTGGGTTGTTGGAAAAATCATGACTTATTATTATTGCATAGAAAAACATAGAAAATGACATCATGACTTCTCTGACAATCCAATATTTGCTGGGAGTGCCTTTGGACAGACCTTGGGAACCCCAGGGATGGTATAGATAAAAATGTATAAGGTCTCTCTCCCTTACTGCATACAACCCTTTGGTTCAGCTATAAGTTCTTAGGGTTATGTCAATATTTCCATTAAACCACTTTTTTTTTAAAATGGAGATTTATTACTGTGACAGGATATTTTGCCCCAGGGCATCACTAACTTAACAGAGTCTAGACTTGGGGGAGAGACTACCAAATTTCTGAAAATAAACAAACAAACACAAAAAACAATCAAAATTGATTTGGGTGTTATTGAACTATGCTACTTGATTTTCAAAAAATATCGATTGAGCAGAATAGACTAAAATACTGCAGAATAATGTTTTCGGTGATATTTTATATTCTTGTGACTTAAATGAGATGCTGTATTTGAAAGTAAATGTCAGTATCTTGTACCTGATATGCAGTAAGTGTTTGATAAATACTACTTTGGTTCTGTTAAGAAGACTACTGCTAGGGCCAGCAGGTGGGGTAGTGATTAAAGCACTGGACCTCAAGTTCGTGGTTCAAGGCCTAGACTCGACAGATTGAAACTTATGCGGGCACATGTGCGTGCATGCCCCAAATCTTGGAAACAGAATGGAGGAGAAGAGATTGTGGTGTGGCCACCCTCCATGGGGGATGATTTCTTGCTTTCTGTCTCTGTCTGTCTTTGTCTCTCTGGTAAGTGCATGCACCCTATAGCAAAAATCTCTCAAAAAAAGAGAAGACTCCTACCTTCACCACTGGCACCACTACTGGTTGTTCCAAGTTGGGTAAATATTGAAGAGTATATTGCACACTTTATTCACTGGAGTACCAGGAGGCTCTGGGTGCCCACATGTTAAATATTAATCGTGCTAAGCCTGATCATGTACAAGTCTGTGGCCAATCATAGTATATTAAAATAAATTTGGTGGTGTAAGCAACTTGAGGAAAACATTGCAGAACTGGGACAGACACCTACTTTCAAGTGGTCAGTGTTTTGCATGCTGGGTTTTGTGGGCACAGGCAGGCTAGGGGGCATTTTAGCTTTGTGTCCTATCATTCCTATGACAGAACTGAATTTTGCAGTTTTCTGGGTGGGTTTAAGGGTAGGAATCAGAGAAACTCAGAAGGACCCTCAACTTTGAAGCAGAGAATTGGGAGGCCTGGTTCAAGGCCTTGCTTTGCCATCAAAGGGATTAGAGGTAGACTCTAGGACACCCTGACTCTGACATTTGGACTGTCTGAGATCATGATGATGAAAGAACCATTGGGCTGGCTTCATTGACCCTCATCTGCTCTCCAGACGTGCTCATTGTAGGCTTGAGCCTTTTAGCGTCAGGCAGGGATAGAAGCAAGAGGCCAGGTAACTTACTTTCTTTCTTTTTTTTGAGAGAGAGGTTTTTTTTTTTTTGGAGAGGTTTTCGCTATAGGGCGCGCGTGCGCTCGCCAGACAGAGAGAAACAGAGAGATAGAAAGCGAGAAATCACCCCCCAGGGGGGATGGTCACGCCGCAATCCCTTCTCCTCCATTCTCCTCTCGGGATCTTGGGCACGCACGCACACGCACCCGGCGTGAGTTGTAAGCCACCGGGTCTGAGACGCGAACCGCGGTTGACTACGTGGGAGTCCAGCGACATAGCCATTACGCTAACTGCTGGTTCCCGAGAGAGAGATTTTTGCTATAGGGCGTGTGCGCTCACCAGAAAGACACAGAGAGATAGAAAGATAGAAAGTGAGAAATCACCCCCCCCCCCCGGGTATGGCCATGCCACAATCCTTTCTCCTCCATTCTCCTCTTGGAATCTTGGACATGCATGCACACATACCCGGTGTGAGTTTAAGCCACTGGGTCTGGGACTCGAACCGTGTTCGACTACATGGGAGTCCAGCGACATTAGCCATTACGCCAACTACTGGTCCCGAGGCCAGGTAACTTTCAAGTGTTGACTGAAGTGAGTCCATCCATTTTAGAGCCCTGAGGGCTCCCTCCTGGGGACAGCTTGGCCTGTAGGTTGATGACACTCTTGATTGAGACAGAGGAGAGTTAGAACCCTTGGATTTTAAAATATAACTTTATGCAGTTGTATCTTAGGAATTAAGGGTGCGAGGTTTCAGTCCCTACCACATTGCCAGCAGTGGACTAGGGGAATCAGGGACAAAGTCGTCCATGCTAGTAAATAAAAGTATATGACAGATGTTTATTCCTTATCAGGTAACTCCTGAATACCACACATCTTAGCTCTTCTCTGTTTCTGTTAGAATAATGCTTGTAATAATGCATATTTCTTTGTAAGGGGAATTGAGGATGGCTGTTGAAGGAAGGAAGACATGTCCCTGCAATTTAGTGTCTGTTTTAATTTTGGGTTTCCAGGGGTCTGTGGGCCTGTGACATTGACCCAGAGTGCCAAGGTCTTGCATCTCACAAGCTGGACTTCACTTCCTTGTTCTCACCTCCAATAACTGCCCTCTCAGGTGACCTTGGCCACTAGCCCCTAGTCACACCAGGCACTGCCTCTTTACTCATCCTGCATCCTGCCTTTTCTTCCAACTCACTTTTTTTTTTTTTTTTGGAGAGGTTTTTTCGCTATAGGGCATGTGCGCTTGCCAGACAGACAGAGAGAGACAGAGAGACAGAAAGCGAGAAATTACCCCCCAGGGGGGATGGTCACGCCGCAATCCCTTCTCCTCCATTCTCTTCTCGGGATCTTGGGCATGCACGCACACATGCCTGGCGTGAGTTTTAAGCCACCGGGTCCGGGACGCGAACCGCGGTCGACTACGTGGGAGTCCAGCGACATAGCCATTACGCTAACTGCTGGTTCCCTTCCAACTCACTTTTGTGGTGCCTCCTGTCAAATCACGGTGTCCTCCTTCCCTACCTCTCTCCTGCTGTGTCTTCCTGCTCCTCTTCACCCAACGTGGAGATGACGGTCTGTCATAATCACTTCCTCGCATCTGTCTTCAGCTCCCTGGCATCCCTGCCCACCATCATCGGTATCTGACAAAACCCCAGTCCCAGGTGAACTCAGATCTGGACCCTTTCCATGCCAGTTTCTCACGCTTCAACTTTGCAGGAACAAATCACGCAGCTGAGCTGAGGGTCTCTCTGAGTCTGTGACCACAAACATCACACGGGGGCACTTGGTAAAACATGTGTCTGCCGAGTTTGTCTGGGGCTTGCTCCCCAAAATAGCAATCCTGTACTTTCCCCTCTTTGCATCCCCTTGCTTCTGATGCCTCTTCTTTGTTGAGAAGTTAAAGCTCTCTGGGGTCTTCCTCACCCTCCCTCTACTGACCTCTGGCCCTTGCCTTGTCTTCAGTGCCCTGCTCCTCTCAGTGGTGACCACCTCTGCAATACCAGGAGCCCAGCCCTCCTCTCCTTCATGGTTGCCTGCGATCATGCGTGAGGACGCTCCTGTGTGTGCAGTGTTCGCTCTTCACTGCCCACATTTACCCTCTTGTACCTTTGCCAGGACCCTCTTTACATCCAGCCCTTTAAATCCCAGCCTGTTCTCCTCTTCCAAGCCTTAGCTCTAATGTCCCCTCTTCAGAAAGCCCTTCCTCAACCTCCCTGTATAAAATCAGCCTTCCTTGGTGGCTGATTTGTCATCGTACTTACTTCCTTTATAACCATTTATGATCATCTGTAATTATCCCTTAATTATTTACCTACTTATTGTCTCTCCCCTTCTCAATACCTTTAAATCCCCTGAGGAAAAGCGCCCAGTACCTCACTTGGGTAAGGGCTGTACCCTACCATGTATGATGATACCCGATACAAAAGGACTCAACAAACCTTGGTTGAAAGACAGCGTGCTTCTATGATACCAGAGGCCCTAGTGGAGAGGCTTCCCCCATAACTCTGGTTTCATCTCTAGAGGACTGTGGATCCCAGACAAAGAGAAGTCTGGGGACCTCAAGGCAGCCCCACCCCATTCTGTGCCCTCTGTTCCTCTCCAGGAAGGAGGTGTCTCTCCTGGTTCTGGCATTGAGAAGAGTTGCCAGGAGATCTTGTGTCTACCTGGGCCCCAGAGAGCAATATTGTTATGAGCTCTCAGATCAAATGGCTCTTTTTTTTTTTCATCTTCCTACTTGGTGTTGTCTCTTGCTGGGGCTTCCTGGACCCTTTCCTGGTTGAAATCTGGCTCCTTGCTGTAGGCCTTCCTGATTCCCGGAGCAGTATCTCATTGTCTAC
The DNA here is from genome assembly GCA_026018925.1 of Tupaia tana. NCBI lineage: Eukaryota > Metazoa > Chordata > Mammalia > Scandentia > Tupaiidae > Tupaia > Tupaia tana. The sequence continues at coordinate 43,235,729 of JAKSZU010000018.1, forward strand.
CCTTTGCCACTGGTCTCCTCAGTAGCTTCCACCTGGCCTACCTCACCCACAGCCTGAACCCTACCTGTGACTCTGCCCTGGGAACACCCCCACCCCCCAGCTGGACCCCACCGAGACTAACCACAGACAAACCACCCCACAAATTAGTGGACTGTGTCTGTGTTGACACATCTATTCTCACTCTAATGATATGTTTATTTAACTGATGACTGCTGTCCTCATTAGGGTCTCATTGTTGAGCCTGAAATAGTGATTATTTTTGCTGATATTCCTTTTCTGCAAAGATGATTTTTTAAAAAATCACTCTTTTGGTGTGTTATGAATCCTTAATGAGGATAGTTAAATTTAAAAGAAACCCCCAAACCACCCTTCAGGTTGAAAATAGAAGTGTCTGCACAAGCAGCCTGCTAATTTGCTGATTATTGATGGACATGATTGGCGACAGACCCACAACTTTCAAGGAAAGGAGAGCTCCCTTCTTCTAAGCATGGTTACAACCAGAAAAAGCAGCAGCCTAGCCAATGGGATGTGAGTGCTTGGGGTTCCAGAACATTCTCTTCCTTTAATGGAGAAAGAGTTGTGATTCTGACAGTTTGAGTGTTGGTAAGGGTGTCCAAATTGGTCTCCAAGATGTGCAGTTCTTGGAGATAGACAGAGAAGGATGTTTGTAAAAGCTTATTAGCCGGACACTCAGGAAGTCAATTAATGAACTTACTAGCCCCTGCAGCCTATCTGTCTCCTTTGGAATTCTAATCAACTTCCTGTGCGGCAGTGTCACTTCCTCATTTTCCACTGAGGAAAGTAAAACCCAGAAGAACAACCTCTTGGCTAAGCCTGAGGTTAGCACATGGATAGGGACCTCAGGTGAAGACCTGTATTTCCCTGTACACAATGAGGCCTCATTTCTGTGTTGAACCTCTGTCTTCTCATTTGTCGATGGGCCTGTGAAGACTGGCCTGCCCCTTTATGTGAATATACTGAAGAGATAAGAGCTCTGACAGTGCTGTGGGAACAATCACACAGTGACTCAGTTCTAGAAATCCCCATCATGGAAGCCGCTACTGTCATTGCTGCTGCTGCCATCACCCCATCTGGTGCCTGTCTCATCCTGTCTCCCATGCAACCCCTGTCCTCCCATCATGGTCTGTGTGCTTCTAGAGGCCTGACCATACCCAACTCTCCTCCTCCTCCTCCTCCTCCTCCTCCTCCTCCTCCTCCTCCTCCTTCTTCTTCTTCTTTTGAGAGATTTTTGTTATAGGGCACATGCACTTGCCAGAGAGATGGAGACAGAGAGACAGAAAGTGAGAAATTACCCCCTGCCCCAGGTTGTCACCCCCTGCCCCAGGTTGTTGGCCATGCTAAGTCCCTTTTCCTCTATTCTTCTCTTAGGATTTTGGGCATGTGCACACACGTGTCTGGTGTGAGTTTCAGACCTCTGGGTTTGGGACTCGAACCATGGGAATTCCATGTGGGAATCCAGTGCCTTACCCACTACACTACCTGCTGGCCCCTTCCAACTTTTCTTTATAACAGAGCCTTGCCTTGCACAGACATGTGGTCAGCAAATGCTCAGTGCTGCTGTGTGCATCTGGCCACCTGTCCCAGCACCAGCACCTGTCCTCTTTCCCAGTGCCTGCAAGTCTTCTCCCAGGCCTCCTACTCCTGCTCTCTAGGCCTGTCCATTCTCCCGTTAGCCAACACATGATTGACGCTGTGAGGACCACTTCCCACATAGCTCCCCATCTGTCCTTGTGCTTGGATAGAATCTTCCTTGCTGGAGTTGGCCTCAGATTGTGGCCTTTAAGGAGTGTGGGCTTAGTCTTGGTCTGGAATGGGTCCCTATCACCTGCTGCCACCGTAGCTCGACACTGGGCTGTCTAGCAGCCACTAAGAACCACAGGGTGAGCCAGAAACCATTGAGGGGTGGCATTGGTCTGGCTGACCACCCCTGCTGAGTGAATCTCTCCAACTGTGACTCAGAAGGAGTTCTGGAGGTGGTGCCATGAATGGACAAAGGAGGAGGTGACCCCACTTAGAACCATGCACCACTTAGCACCTTTTGAGCACAGATTGTGTCCTTTTCTGGTTTAGGCTACAATGTGGGGATATAAGGGCAGGACCTGACCTTAACGTCCAGTGGGAAAGATCTTCTGTGTACTTACTGGTGTGTTTGTCACCTGTTCCTTCTAGAAGTTGCTCTGTAGAAGGGCATGATCTGATCATTTGCTGTTGTTTCTTTGGTGCCTGGCACATAGTAGATGCCCCATAAGCATTTGCTGAATGAATGGATGAATGAATGGGACACCTACATGTGGAATGGGATGATACTTGATAGAACAAGAGACGGACCAGCATAGGGGCAGTACACCATGTCTTGCCAGAGGAATTCTATAAATTATTGCTGTAGAAGTTCAGAAGTTGGCAAAGTTCCCCTCAGCCTTGGGCTGTTGAAGACTTCTTAGGAGAGATGGTGCTCAAGCTGATCTTTGAATCTTCTGGCATTTGGAAGCAGAGAGGATGAAGGAAGGGTGCCTGCTTGGAAGGAAGGGTGAGATGGTCAAGACGTGCCGGGAGGACTACAGAAGGGATGTCTAGGGTTGGACTGAGGCTGGGCCTGGGAAGCATTGGAGACCATCTCGGAGAGGTCAGGAGAGGCCAGGAATCTTGGGCTCAGGCTGGAGAGTTTAGCTGTGACCCTTGAGTTATTTTAAGGTGGTGGCTTTCTCATATTTAATTATGAATGAAATTGCATTTGAGGACGGCAGCTGATGATGGCGTGTGGTTATGCTGTGTGGGCTGCTTTCAAAATAGCTCACCCCAAACTTCATTAGTGATTAGTTCGAGGAAAGTGCAGCCTGACCTGCCAGCGTTTTTCATATTGTTATGTCCAAGCTGTGGGAACTCAGTGAGGGGGAGCTGGTAACTTTGCAGGTCTTTGGCAACATGGGCCATCTCTTCCAGGTCTTGTTCTTGGAGGTCTATCCTTGAGGACCTCAGAATTTCTTGATGGGAGTGGCCAAATCGTTACTCCTTTATAATTCAACTTTATAATTCAACTTCCCTGCTATTTGAAGTTGGACAACCCTGAGGGGGACTGATAGAAAACCCCTGCCTATAGCTCAGAATGGCCAGGGGAATCAGGGTTGGCTACTCCCAGCCAGGCTGCCTGGTCTGCAGAGCTGGGTTGCTGGACCGAATGACTGGTCCCCCAATCCTCCAGCTTCTCCTAAATATGGTCAGTGTTTGCAGTAGCTCCCACTGCTGTCTGCATCTGCACGAGCTGTAGATTTCAGCTTGGCTACCCCTCTAGCCAGGCCTTTCTGGCCACCCTCCGTTTGCTGGACTTAGGATAAACCCTCATTATAATGGAGATTAGCCTTTGTGAGAAGCACACTTGGGTTGGCAACCATTACAAACCCCCGAACAGCAGCCCAGTGCTTGGTGGGCACGGCATACCAGTGCCAGTCCCATTTCCTCTCCTGAGAAGCCCCCTTGCCACTGGTCAGAAAGACAACTCACAGTCCAGGGTGACTCCCTGGACAAAGCCTCCGTCTTCACATGTTTGTCCCTTGTAGGAAGCAGAGATGTGACTGTTAAAGTTAAGAGGCTGCTTGGGATTGCCTTTGGCTCCACTGCTGCTGTTTGACCTTCAGTATATTTCATACTGTCTCTGAGCCTCAGTGTCCTGGTATCTCTGTAGTGGGGATAAAGAGAGTAACAGAAATGAAATACAATATGCATCACATTAAAGCACTTAGCATCATGCTGTGCTCCCCACAAGAGCTCAGTAAGTGGTAATGGCACTCCTTCACCGATGAGGATGACGAAGGTGGTGCCAACGATGATGATGATGATGATGATGATGACACACTGTGTGGCACAGTCACTAAAAGAATGGAGCCAGAGAGTCTGGGATTGAATCCTAGTCTATCACTTCCTGACTTTTTTTTTTTTTTTTTTTTGGAGAGGTTTTTGCTAGAGGGCTCATGCACTCACCAGAAAGACAGAGACAGAGAGACAGAAAGTGAGAAATCACCCCACCCCAAGGGGGGATGGCCATGCCGCACTCCCTACTCCTCCATTCTTCTCTCAGGATCTTGGGCATACATGCACATGCACCCAGCAAGAGTTTAAGCCACCGGGACTGGGACTCGAACCACAGTCGACTACATGGGAGTCCAGCAACATAGCCACTATGCCAACTGCTGGTCCCCTGACTATTTAACCTTGGGCAAATACTTGACCTTTCCCTGCCTCGTATCCGTATGAGGGCAGTGCTAACAGTATTTTGCAGGGTTGTGGTGGTGAGGATTGGAACTTGGGCCACACCAAGGGGAGACCGACACGTAGCAAGTGTGATTAATGCACTAGCTTGTGAGTTTTAGTTCTTGTTGTTTATTATTACGATTGTCATCCCGTTATTTTAGCAGCTGTGTGGTCTTGGGCACCTTAGTTAGCCTCTTGAACCTCAGTTTCCCTATGGAGGAAGCGAGGCTGATGCCCCCTGCAGAGGGTTGTTCTGCTGCCCAGTGGCATGCACAGCACCTGCAGCGGGCGAGGTTGCCTGCTCTGCCCTCTGCATCATGGTGGGTGTCCTCCCTCCTTTGCCTTCCTTCCCGCAGGCTGTGAAGTTCGTAGCTAAGTAACCCTGGCTGCTGTGTGGCTTTTGACGGTGGTGCTCGCAGGAGAGCCGCCTGTGCCGCCTCCTCCTTTGGGTGACAGCTGTTTCCAGGCAGATGCCTCCCCCATGTTCTGGAGCAGTGAAAAAAGGGGAGAGCGTCCCAGATTTAAATTTGGAATGTGCACGAAATCGTGCCAGCCTGCCCGTGAGCCAGGCTGGGTGCTCTTGGGGATGACTATTACCGTGGACACCAGGGTGTTGGTCACCCAGTGGGGTCGGGAGTCGGAGTTGGGTTCTGGGGTCCGAGTTGGGCTCTGGGGTCCGAGTTGGGCTCTTGAAGTCCCGAACACAGCCAGAGTCCCAGAGCAGTTTGTGGGACTGGGAGCAGCCACTAACTCCCATCCATGGGATCGCTTGCTTGTCTGGTGGGCGAGATGCAAGTGTGAGACTCAGATGGGGCATGTGTACAGGAGCAGGTAGAGGCAGGGACATGTCACTGCCTTTCTGTCTCAAAGAGTGCATCACTCAGAGGGCCTGATTGCCCCTGGGCAGGCTGCTTGCTGATATGCTGGCCTTCCTGGGAAGCTAGGAAGGCCCCTGGGCACACAATAGGTCTCTCAGATGGACATGCCCATGCTGGGGTGAGGTTGCACCCCATGGGGGATGATATTGCAAGGCCTCTGCACCATTGGGTGACAGGAGGGGCTGCCACAGTCCTGAGGTGTAGAGGAGAGATTGGAGAGAGAGTGGGGAGGCAGGCGACTGTGTTCTGGGTGGGCTGCTGGAGCTGTGGGCAGCCGCTGCAGACTGGAGGCTGGGGGACTCCCGTAGAGTCGGGAGTCTCCTCCTAGGGGCAGGGGGGCTCCTCTGGCAGCTCTAGCTCTCATGGTCTCCCTCTTCCCCAGCTATCTGTGTATGCTCTGACACAGGGGGTACCCCACCAAGGACAGCTGGGTGGGCCCTATGCTAGGGGGTCTGATGGGCATTCTTCACTCTAGGGAAAGCAGGCTGACTCCTTGTTAGTCCTGCCCTGGCCCTTGGCAGCCTGTCCCCACCCTGGTGCCACTGCAGGAGTGTCTGCTGTCTAAATGGGCACTGGGGCCGTAGGGAAACTGGTCAGGCCTGGCTGGAGACCGGCAGAGATGTCCTCTTTTTGAGTACCTCTTAGTGGAATCAGAGACACCCCAGCCCTGATGGCTGTGTCTCTGTGGACAAAGGGACCAGAGAGCCTGCCCGGGAAGTTGCAATCCAGTGGTCACACTGGCTGCAAGTCCTTAGAAGCAGGCTCAGAGGGTAAGAAGATTGGTATCGGGAGGCCCTGAGGACACAACCCAGATGAGGAGATGGCCCTGGCCCAACCCAGCCCAACGCAACCCCCTTGGCTTCCCGGGCAGTGCTCACTTTTCTGAGCAGCAGTGGCCTCTGAACACGGGGACTGGATTCGGAGCGCAGGGCCTTTTACTTCCTCCCCTGCTCACTTTCCTTGTTGATCAGAGACACTTTCCTGGTGGAGAACTGTTTTCTTCTGCAGCTTGGAAGAATCCTCTCACCTGCTCAGGTGTCTTCCCGGCCCTGTGGACTAGGCTTCGGCGCAGAGGAGAATCAGCAGTCTCTGCATGACCATTGTCTCATACCTGCCTATGGACTCAAAAATAAGCCTGAGCACTTTTTCTTAGTGTGCAATTTGCCGTCTATTTTTAACTTGTACATAGAGGGCCCCGAAGACAATTCTTGCAGGGAAGTAAGAGCATATCGAGGTTGCAGGTATACAATCACCCGAGAACCTGAAATAATTGCCTAAATGACATCCTTGATCAAATGCGTGTCTCTCAGAGAGAGGGTCCCTTTTGCAACAGGCGTCATGCGTGTTTTATGGCCCTTCTCTTCTGCTGCTATGCACTTAATTCGGTTCCAGCCATGTCAGGAAGACGCGAGGAAAAAAAAAAAAATCCCACCATTAAAGACGTGCTCTTTGTTTTTTCAATCTGTGACCCCAGCCATCTCTTTAGCAAGCCATGGTTCAGTGAACTGGCACACAGCAGCCGTTCAGCAGTGGAAAAATCATAAAACAGATGGAAGCTTTACATTTTTGTTTAGTTTTTAAGAGCAGTTTTTATAACATCGCTTAAAACCATTCTGATGCATCATACTGTTTACACTCGAAGCTTTGTAGCTAAGATGTTTACAGTATGGAGAATGTTTTAAGATATTTTATAGTTATGATATTTAGATAATTGGCAAGAAAAAAAGAGTTTGTTGAGATTGCAGTGATGTTGGTAACCGTGAAGTAACTTATGAGTCTCAATAAATATGTCCAGTTTGGTGGAAAGTACAAACTCAGTTAAAACAAAACAACACAAGAGGGAATATCTTTTCCGTGAAATCATTTCCTTTTCTTAATCAAAAGATGACAGGCAGGGCCTTAGAACTTCCATCTGCACGGCACCATGCCACAGCCCCGCGCTTCTCCCCCTGTGATTGATAGCCGCATCACATCGGTCCGTTGCTATTTCCACACGAGTTCATGCAAACACCAAAGTTAATCAAGTTCCGTTTTCGGAGACCACCTTAAAATAAATCCAGGCAGCCCCCCCCCCCCCCCATCTCTTTGTGTGGTGCGACTGGCAGAGATTTTTTTTTTTTTTTTTTTTTTTTAAAATTGTTGAAGAATTTATGCAGAGCTAAGATTTGGAGCACTGCCCCCGCCTCCTAGCTTTTTTTTTTTTTTTTTTTTTTTTTTTTTTTTTTATACACTGCCCCAAAATGGCATTAATCAAAAACAATAACTCCTTTTAACTTTTCTAAGTGCTCTAGAAGAAAGTATGAAATAATCTGTGTGTGGGCCACAAATGTGGAGAATGCAAACATTTCACAATAAACATGTTTAAATGAAAGTCCCTGGCAAGATAGTCGGAGAGATAGTACATGCTGGGTTAATTAATGCATACTCATAAAAATAAACCTCACTTTTAAGATTCGACCAATAAAAATCATTAGCATATTTGGATCAGATGACCTGAATGTATACATTGAACTTCTCCATGGCAAATTGTCCTTGGAGAGCCTGGGAACAGATTTCAGTTTCAAGTCAAAACTCCCCTTCTATCTCGTCTTTGTGTTTCCAATACAGCGATACGATGATTTATTCTGGTTTTATCTGTTATACCTGCAATTGATCTACTGGTGATGGGATTAAATTTATCATTTTGGATGTATAAATCATAGTTAGATGGCCAGAAAAAATGTTTAGTTGCATAAAAAACTCCTATTGTTTGCTTACAACAAACAGTGTTTGATTTTCACTATCATCAAATTACTAGAGTACCTTATTTTTTTTAACTCCAAGATGTTTATTTTTTTGCTATCTTAAATGGAATCACTTTGGCCTATTCATAAATGCTATCTTTAAGAAAATATTTTTCCAAAACCATAGATTCAAGCAAATGTTTTGGTTGTAGGCTATACTGCATGTTCTAGGTTCTGCTAAATTAGAAATCACATAATTTTCTAAGTCTAATTACAGTATAGAAGATTCTGGTTTTACGTCTTTTTTTTTTTTTTTTTTTTTTTTTTTTTTTTTTTTTTTATTGTACAGGAAAACTGCTACAAAGACCTCTTCAGTTTGAAGCTAACAGTAAAACCAAACTCATTTTAAAAGAATTGAAATTGGAATTCATAAAGTTGGTAGAAGTTGTAACTACCCAGACAGTGAAATTCTGAACCTCAGATAATACCGCGTTTCAAATCCTTATGAAAATAAAAACAGCTCGACCAAAATTATTGAGGAAAAAAAAACTCCAGCATGAGTTTAATTTTATCCAACTTTATTGGCAGCTTATTTTGAACTAATGTGCAATAAAGTTGCCACGCAGAACAATTGAAAGAAATGAGAAAAAACATTTTTTGTTGTTTTCTTACCCTATTTGTTTTAATAAAGACGATAGAGCAGTAAATACCTGAATAAATAATTCGGGATTTTGTCACTGTCGTGCTTGGCGAGAGTGCTTCAGGACTCATCAGTCTGTTATTAACCAGTTCCACAAAAGGCCAGGCTCTGGCTTTTGACTTTGGGTGTCCCAGAGTCTGCAGTCCCTGGATCTGCTCTCTGCCTGCCCCCGCAGGGACACAGTTGGGCCCTTGGGTAAGCCCTTCTATGGTAGCATCGTCCGAGCTTGCCTGGGAGCAAGACAAGCACCCGTTCCTAAGAAAGAGCCTTTCACATGAATGTTTCTGGAAAAAGGGCTTGCAAGTTTGAGGGTTCCAGCAGATTATAAACAGTGTCGGCTTCATCCCCTCATTTTGTGCCAGAGACTCAACATTGCCTATTTTAGAGACCATGTGTTTACGCCTGCAAAACAAACCTCTGTGTGTGTGTGTATATTTGTCCAGAAGCCACACCTAGTGATTCCTGGGGTGGGTCCCTTCCTAATACCCATTGCAAGCCCTGTTTTCCAATGTCAGCCAGCTTTATGGCCTTCCTCCCTACTTCGAGTCCAGGGGACTGGACCTGCGTGAGGCTCTGATGCGGGGGTACCCGCAGGAAGGCCTTGAACCTGGGAAGACCCTGTTACTATACAGAGATGAGGTGCAGGAAGTGAGGTTCACATCAGGCTGCTACCTGGAGGAGTCCAAGAACCCCAAGGGCCTCCATGCAGCAGGATCAACAATTGAACCTCTACCAAGGGTCTTCACAGAGTTCTTGAAAAGTAGATATTATTTAAAAAAAATGCACAGACTTCAAAATATTTTGCACCAAAGTAAACTCACTTTGGTGAGTTCATAGAATTCCATTTTTCTATAAACGTTTTGAAATCCCTTTGTGTGGTGTATACTGTGTGACTTTCATCAGGGAGAAGAAGGCCCATAGTTTGTATCGGATGTACAAGGGAATTTCTTGTTCGTAACTGGGAACCATTTTTGTCAATAGACCTTTTGCCATAACATCTAGGTAAAACGTCCCTGGAGAAGCTGGGTGCTGCTTCAGGACAAAGAGGCACACCCCTGTCCCTAGGAAAGTTGCACCCACAGAATGCCAGTTTGGATGTAGGGAAGTTGTGAGAGATTCACCATCTCTTAGCACGTCATGCCAAGTGGTGCCATTTTAGTACTTTCTAAGGGAACAGGTTGATGTGACAGTGGGGTGACCACCAACCGAAAGTGCTGGAAGAAGTGAGAACCAAGACCCAGACGTGAAACTCAGAGAATGTAGTCAAGGGATGAGGCTCCTTTTCAGCGAGCCCTACCAGGCCCCCAGATGAGATGCCGCAGTGCTAACGAGCACCCCTGTACCAGCTCTCTGGGGTCCTGCTCAGGGCCTGCTTCCATGTAGGGGACAGCAGTGCTGTTGCAGGCTGCCCTGGACTCCGTGCCGGGAATGTGATGTGCCTTGTCTCCGTGGGTCTTTCCTGTGAACCAACCCTGGATCGGATGCCTCGGGAGTTATCATCAGCTCTTGTGTCTTTCTCCCTTCCCAGTGCTGGGCCTGGCCTGCCGCACCTTGGAAGCCCAGGAGGAGCGAGTCCCTTTCCTGGACAGAAACAGGCTAGGCTTGCATGGCTTCAGGATACAAGTTTCCCACAGGCAGAAAGCTCTTTGGGGAGACCAATTTTTTTCAAGCTTGTGTCAAAGGCAGCTGTTCTTTACCCATTGATGGGAGCCACAGGTTGGTTGAATCCCCTCATTGTACAGTTGGGAAAGTTGAGATTTGAGAAGAGAAGGGACTCATGAGATCAGCTGGTGAGTTGGTGGCAGGCTGGACAAGGACCCATGTTCAGGCTCTTAGCCCTGTGACGCTGTCTGTATGAAACTGCTTGTCCAGTTAAATGTCGATGAGCCAACATTCAATTGGAGACCCAGATTAGATGGCCAGGTCTATAAGATTTCCTCCTCCTGCTGGTGTATCTTTTATTTTATTGTATTTTTTTTTTTAATGTGGCCATTGGGACCAGTAGTTAGCATAATGGCTATGTTGCTGAACTCCCATGTAGTTGACCACAGTTCAAGTCCCGGACCGGGAGGTTTAAACTCATGCCAGGCATGTGTGCGTGCGTGCCCAAGATCCCGAGAGGAGAATGGAAGAGAAGGGATTGCGATGTAGCCATCCCCCTGGGGGGTGATTTCTCACTTTCTGTCTCTCTGCCTCTCTCTGTCTCTCTGGCGAGCTCACGTGCCCTATAGCAAAGAAACCTCTCCAAAAAAGAAAAAAAAAATAATTGGCCATAGAATGCATGAGCTCACAAGAGAGAGGAAAGTGAGAAATCTCCCCCCCCACCCCGCCCCCAGAGGGGATGGCTGCACAACAATCCCTTCTCCTCTACTCTCCTCCTGAGATTTTGGGTATGCACATGCAGCCGGCTTGATTTTCAGACTGCTAAGTCTGGGACTTCAACTGCAGTCAGCTGTGTGCGCGCACATACGAGCACGTGTGTGGAATATAGTGCTCTAACCATTGTACCACCTGCTGGCCCTGGTGTATCTTTTAATAATAACAACAACAATAGCAGCTGCTAACTATTTCCCAGGCACATATATTATCTCTTTAATAGTAATTTCCTCATCTAGTTTAATTATTCTTTCAACGAACATGCGGAGTAGGTACTGACCATCACCCCCATTTTATAGATGAGGGCATTGGGGCTCAGAAAGATTGTTAGATGCTCAAGGTCCACAGTCAGTGGTAGAGAAGGGTTCAAGGCTGGACTGCTCCCCTCAGAGTTGGTGCATGCTTTTCTGTCCATGCCGTTTCCCCAGCACTGACCAATGGCTCTGGGTTTGACATGGCTGAGTGTCTTCCTCTTTGATATAGCTAGGTATCTATTCTAAAAACATGGGTGGGGAATAAATATTGGCTTTTATTCATGGCAGTGTTAAATAAAATTTCCATCTGAAACAAACTGATTTAAGCAATCTGTGAGTCAGAAAAATCTTTTTAAAAAATAATTTTTTAATTTATTATTTATTAATTATTATTATTGTTATTATTATTATTATCTAATTTGACCTGAGAGAGAGAGGGAGAGCAAGCTCCCAGGTCTGGGACTCAAACCATGGTTGGCCATGTGGAAGTCCAGCACCTTAACCACCATGCCACCTGCTGGCCCTGAGAAAGAAAAATCTTCACTTGAAGAAAATCTTAATGCTGGTTTGGATGCAGAGAAGTTGCAAGAGATAAGCCACCTCTGAGTATATCATGCAAAATTTTAGTAATTTTTTAAGGGAATAGGTTGATGTGACAGTTGGGGTGACCTCAAACCACAAGTGTTTATTCATGGTACAGGTATGAGTGGATATGGCAATACAGTGAAAGTAGCATGAAAAAATGACTGAAATTTGAGCTTCTCGTTCCACCCTTTAATTAAGGTGGGAGGAAAGAGGAAACTGTCATGACTCCACATCTAGAAATTTTAAATGGATTCTTATCCTCACTCTGGGAGGTGACCCCTGACAGTATCTTATGACTAGTTTCTTCACAGGAGTCTTGAGTGCTAATTTTCCCTGGCGTGTATCAAAGGCAGATATTCCTTGCTCAGAGATGAGAGCCACAGGCCCAGGAAGTCTCTGGTCTTCTTCAGGGGCCTACCTTAAGGGGGACTGGCCTGTATCTTGGAATCAATGGCAGGACTAGAAGCAGAAGGAAGAGCAGGTGGTGACGGGGGCTGGAAGACTGTCAGTGCAGGGAGGCTCGCGAGTGCCCCATCCACACTCCCATGTGCTTATGCTACGTTGCCCAGGGTTGGCCAGCAGTTGTGACAGTGCTAGGCTGGCACTCAGCCTTGAATGATGACCAGGCATCCAGGCCACGTCCCACCCTGTCACAATGACTGCTGCCAGAATAACCTGTTCAGTGGCCATCAAGAAGGTGCTAGTCCAAGGGTTCTCAAACTGTCTTTCATGAGACCACAAGCGTTCCCAGGAGAGAGCAACTGTGTCTTTAATCAGGCCATATGTGAGAAGATTTCCTTAGGAAAAGAATTCAGATGCTAGAAGATTCTGAAAAACCACAAAGCCAGACCAAGTTCTTAAGAAACCAAGTTCTGTAAAGAGCAAACCATCACAAGGATTGGCTTTTGTGATTATTTCACATAGAAAATGCCTTTCTTTAGTCAGGTCGGGGAGCTTCGGTGGAAGAAGTACAATACACACTGGAAAGGAGACATGAAACTTCCTGGGGCTCAATCCCTGGCTTTTCAGGTTAGCTGGCAATTAGAGCACTTTTTAAAGAGGGCTGTCTACCTGGGACACAGCAGGGGACCCAGAGTCCACGGGATGAAACTGGTCAATGATATTAGACAATGATGAGTGGTGGTTAAATATTTACTGGGTGGCAGACTCTGAGCTAAGCACGTAGTCCTTTCTATAGATAAAGAAATGAAGAGGAGGGACCAGCAGTTAGCGTAATGGCTATGTCGCTGGACTCCCATGTAGTCGACCGTGGTTCGAGTCCTGGACCCGGTGGCTTAAACTCACACCGGGCGTGTGTGCATGCGTGCCCAAGATCCCGAGAGGAGAATGGAGGAGAAGGGATTGTGGTGTGGCCATCCTCCCTGGGGGGTGATTTCTCGCTTTCTGTCTCTCTGTCTCTGTCTGGCGAGCGCACGTGCCCTATAGCAAGAACCTCTCCAAAAAAAAAAAAAAAAAAAAGAGAGAGAAATGAAGAGGCAGGGTGATTATGGACTTCTCCCTGTCAGTGCTGGAGTTTCCTGGGATCTGGTCTGGAATCTGTGTTCTTGGCCACTGTGGCTTCTGCCTCCCAGGAAGAGTCCCTCAGTGTCTAGCAGGATGACACCAAAGTGTACTGGGGCAGGTGTCTCTTGGTCAGGACATCCCAACCAGGTCTTCTCCTCCTGAAGGTTCAGATAGGAACTAGGAATACTTCAAGGTCTTTATAAGTTTGTGTTCTTTGATACATAAGAAAGAGAGCTGAGGATGAGTGAGCAAATTCCATGACAGTAAACAAGGATAGAGACCTTTCTTACCATGTCTTGTCTTATATCTTTCATTGACTCACCAGGTGGGCATGCTAGAGGAGCTCATACGTGTGCTTGTTCATTGAGATTCCAATGATATTCTTTCATTCGTTCCTAAGGTATTTTAAAATTTACTTATGTACGGGACTAGCAGTTGGCATAATGGCTATGTCGCTAGACTCCCATGTAGTTGACCGCAGTTCGAGTCCTGGACACGGTGACTTAAACTCATGCCAGGCGCATGTGCATGCGTGCCCAAGATCCCGAGATGAGAATGGAGGAGAAGGGATTGTGGCATGGCTATCCCCCTTGGGGGGTGATTTCTCACTTTTTCTCTCTCTGTCTCTCTCTCTCTTTCTGGTGAGTGCACATGCCCTTTAGCAAAAACCTCTCCCCCCAAAAAATGTACTTATGTATTTGTGTATTTACCCATTATTTCATGCATTTATTACTTTTTATCCCTTTTTTCATCACTCTTTCTTCCCATTCATTCATTCATACATACCTTTATGCATTCATTCGCTTATTCATACATTTGTTTGTATATACATTTGTTAGTTCACTCATTAATTTATTCAACCAATGAAATGCTTTGAAGTGAAGTCATGTGTAATAGTTTAGCCATACTTATAGGTTCAGCATCTTTCTAATCTTTGGCTATAGAGGTACATGGAGTTGGATAACTAGTTCCAGTGGCCCTGAGAGAGAATGTTTGGCCTGTGAGAGGTGCAGGCTAAATTCATCCGCTATAACCATGTAATCCAAATGTCATGTATGTGCTGAGATCTGTGAGGCCTCTTTCCCCAATTTTTTTCCATGAGCTGAGAATTTGTCAGGTTCTTGGATCTCCTCAACAAGTCTTCATGTGACCCTAGGCTATCCTAGGTTGCTCTGGGAATTGGGGAACCGGCAGAGTCCTGAAGACCCATCCAACAGATGGTTGAGTCTAGGAATCAAGGCTATGATGATTAGGTGGGAAGGAGGGGCTGTCTATCTAGATGGTCTCAAATATATGGAGTAGTGGAGGAGATGAGGTGAGGGTATAATGTGAATAAATGAGCACTGAGGCCCATTAGAACTAGGGTTTCTTCTCTTCTTCCACCAAAGAATTTCCACCCACTTTCTTTTTTCTGAACTTTACATTATTTCTGAGAGGTACACAGGATCAGTGCCACCATACCTGTACCACCAGTTGAGATCCTGGATTTGAAAGCACAGAAACCATGAAACACGATCCAAAGATAACGTGACACTTCTTGCAACAGATTAATATTGACTGCAAGTCAGGCTAAGAATGTGATTGTCTTACACTCAGATACTCATATGAGTGAGAATTTAAAATATCTTCTGCATTAAGCTCTGAGTTGGTGTCATGAAGAGAGGATGATTGTCAAGATGGCTGAAGTGTAGACTTCTTTTGGTTTGCTCTCATACTCAATTTTCCTTATGGTACAAAACTCTGAATGCACATAGTGCCCTTCCTACCTTATAGCAGGAATATCAAGAATCTGGCTGCAAAGATTCTTTGGATAAGTAGAACATCAGCTAGTGACTTTCACCCAGGCAGGCTGGCATGGGCACTTGTTGGTTCTAGAAGATGTTTTTGGCCTTTACAGCTGGATGAATACTTCTGCACGAAAGGTGGTGTGGGTGGCTAGTTGTAAATCTTCTTACTTTGCTTATATGGCAGTAAACTCCCTAAACCCTAAGAAGCCAAGCTCAGGTAGCCTATTTTACCTGAGTACTAGAACCTCACCCACAATAAGTTTCAACTCATGGCCAATAGAAAGCTTTCTTGCTACCTACCCGGTTCCCTAGGTAACCAAAGCATACACTGGAGGAGGACTGTAGGAAAAGGAAGGCACACAGAAACACGTTCTTTCTTCGAGTCTATGCTCCATCTACTTCGGTTCCCCAACCTTGCCCTCAACAGCGAACCATCTTTTCGCCTGTTACTCGACTTGATTTAAAACACACAGCCATAAACACTCAGGGCAGCCAGCAGCATGGCCGGATATAATATTAATTTCTTTTCTGGTTTATTTGTGAAGGAGTCAACCATATAAATCACTTTAAGCCACTAAGATAGAAAGTGAAATCACATCTTCAAATGGAGAAGTATAGTGTGTTGCCGTTAAAAATCTAAGCAGAATGTGTGAGCAATTGGAGATTCTTCATGTAGGTATAGTTTTGTTAACTCGCTTTAGATGATAAGAGATACTCAAAAAAGTTGTTACTGTTTTCTGTCCATTTTGGTGCAAAGCATTAGGCACCTAGCATCAGAGAGGCTGGAGTCTGCCGGACAGTCTCCTT